>JAQPZY010001048.1:270000-870000 GCA_029931535.1 Margaritifera margaritifera
CTAGCACGTGTAAAAGCGGCTATGAAGCATCATTTTTTGGTGATGTGGGGTAGCCGTGCCGTTATAAGCGCTGGAACGAGAGGGCAGACGGAGTTGTCTTATCTCGACTATAATAAGGAGTTCTTTATGTTCGAGCCCCGTAACCAATTCAAAAAAATTAACAAATATCTTTCCTAATATTTACATAAGATCCTTGTCTGCAGAGTAATTCTCCTTAGGCCAGTGCATGGAGTAATGAAATATTACTCTCTTATATATATATAAAACCTAACCTAGCCAGTGCCAAGGTTTCTGATAGACGGATAATGTATATATATATATAGTTTCGAGTGTGTCTTCTCGTTCTAGCACGTGTAAAAGCGGCTATGAAGCATCATTTTTTGGTGATGTGGGGTAGCCGTGCCGTTATAAGCGCTGGAACGAGAGGGCAGACGGAGTTGTCTTATCTCGACCACCATGATTTAAATAATAGTTTCTGATATAGCGTTGAAATTAATTCTTTTGCTTGTACTTTTACTAAAAACTGACAATATAAAGGATTTTTATCAGAATAATATGATGACACTGATCAACAAAATGTAATTACATTTTGTAGCCCTTTGAACTGGTGATATTAGAGATTACTCTTGGATACTACCTTGCAAAAGGATGATTGGAAGTATTTCATACTTCAATTCCTGGTCCCGTATTCTTGAAACGTTTAAAATAAACTCAAACTCAAGCTCAAAATCAGAAAAATTAGATGTATTACAACTTTGATTAAAATGAAGTTAGATTAGTACGATCCATAGGATCTTCTAAACTTTGATTCCTCTAAATTTTGATTACGATTATTTCTTCCATGTATAATACCTGAGTTGGTGTTTCGAGCTTGTTCTTGAGTTTCTGCTTAACAAGTTTCGAAAATACGGGGACTAGTCTTCTTTGCTTCTCTTATCAGAAAAACAAGCGATTTTGATTGAGGTTTAATGTGCAACATTACAGGGACTCTAGGATGGATCAATAACATAAAATGAAACAAGTACTAGTATCCTAATACATACGGTTTTATCAAGCCCAGGTTGACATACTTGCCATGTGACAAAGTAAACTATACATGTTTGACTTGAGAACCGAACTACGTCATCTATATCACTTGAGAGATACCGTACCTTAAGGATCGATATGTAATCTTCCATATGTTGGTTTCCAGGAAGAAGGTGCACTTCAGGTCCGATCATATCTAAACAGGTCATTTTAATGTACAGAGTTCAAAACTTTACCGATATCCAACTCCACATCTATTTTATGGTATCGACGCTACTAAAACATTCTTAAATGTGTGGACGAAGGTTTAGAAACTTCTCCAGGAAACAAAGTTTGTCTTCATTTTTAACAGCATGATTTAAACTTAAAACCGTTGCAAAATGGGGTGTTAAATCGCACATGTCACCTTTGTTTTATTACTATATATATATATATATATATATATATATATATAGAGAGAGAGAGAGAGAGAGAGATAGAGAGAGAGAGAGAGAGAGAGAGAGAGTCATTCAGTGGAGACAAAGATGTGTGCTTCTATGATTAGAGGGGCATGAAATTAACTTATAATTATGTACTGTAACACATATCGATTGTTGGGGGAGTTGAAATACCGATATTTATTAAACAGACATACTTTATCCAAACCGAGTTACATGTATTTTATTCATGCATCTACACGTAAATGTTATGGCAGCCACTGCGGGTTCAATTTAGCTTTTGTCGAAGATATATATTCCCTATTAGATACAGGGTCGTCATACCAGGCAAAGGATTAGCGTTGTAATAAAGATGGGGTTGTTTCTGCTGTTGTTGCTTTTAACGGCACTTTGAACACACTATTTCCTATTTCATGCTGGGAAATGGGCGCTAAATGCCTTTCCCAAAGACACACCGAGGCTGGTTTTGGCGAATATCGCGGGTTCGATATAGGCAGTAATGTGCTAAAAGTGCAAAAAAAAAAAAGAGAAAAAAAAAAGAAAAACAACCAACAAACTATTGCTATTATCTCATTTTAAATGTTAGTAAAATAAACAAAAGAAAAAAAAACTTCCTGAATTAGAAACTGGTTCTACCGTGTGTCTGTCAAACGCTTTACCAAAGTTTAGGTTCACGGATATGTTCGCTTACAATGTCTAGCTTTAAGTTGTACTTCTGTTCAACAATCCCTTTTTATAAACTGACCATTGTAATATTTTTCCTTACATTTCAAATTTTGTTTTCATAGTTTTTGAGAAAATGAAGAAGCGTGTACACACTTCCTATGCGACAAACACAGTGTATACTTTACAGTACATTTGAAAACAATCTATTCTAGTGTACTCCACGGAAGCACTGTTCCGTGCGGGAACATTTATTTTAATTTTTAGCATTAATACTGTTAAAACTTGAAGAAAGTTCCACTGAATTAAATTTTTCTAAATGTATTTTGACTTGGACCTTACTCTATGAATTATAGCAAGCTATATTTTCGTGTGTGTGTGTGTGTGTCTGTGCGTGTGTGTGTGCGAAGAAATGTCTACAATAGAGTCAACTATGTTATTTAATCTCCCTACATGACCTACATGATGGATTGTCTCATAGCATAACTGAATATAAAACTGTAAATCCTTTTGTTATACTTTATTTATAAGCAACAATAACCTACTTATGTTCCTATTATCTATGGCATCCATTATGTGATAAATTGGCAATGTTGAGGCACGCTAAACAATAAAATGTTATAGACGTCGCTCAGATTCTGTTTTTTTTTTTTTTAACTTTGGGGTCAACTGACTTCTAATATGGAATTGCTAATGAGAGTTCTGTACTGTTAGCCTTCTTTCTTTCCTTATAAATTCTACCTGATAGATTATAATAATTATTTATGAAATCATAAATATCAATATGTTCATGTGACTCCCTAGAAAAGGTCCTTCTTGTAGAAAAGGGCTCTAATGGTAAGAAGTGCCCATATCTTAATCCCAGTGGTAAGAAATTTCAAGCTGGAACACTGTGGAAGTTAATAACTCAACATACATCTTTTGTGTTGAAATCATACAGGGAATAAGGAGTTAACATTGTTCTACAAACTTGTTTTGAGTAAAGGGGACTGCATTAGTTACAACCCAGCAAAATACTTTTTTTTGGTACATCTTTTTTGTTGAGAAGGCATGAGAGCTAGTAAAAAACAAAAATATGCGTGCCTTAAATTCTTCATACAAACTTGTCTCTACTGTAGCTTTATTTGAGAACGTAAAGATGTTGCTAAATATGTAGAAGAAAAAGTCAGGAATTCCTTACTTATAATGATGGACAGGAAGCCTAGGGTGATATTGACTTCATGTTTAGCTGTACAGCCTCGTAAATATGGTGATACAAATAAGTATGAATGGAATTGTAGCATTTAACCTTTTCAGTTAGTGCATATACATGAAGACTACCTTGAATGATACCTACCTATACATTTAAACAAACTTAGTATGTGGTTATATTTTGACATTGTCTAAGAAGAGTTGAGTGATGTCCCATCCAAGATATCAGGTTCAAGATCACAGGCTATGATAAAGAATTCAACTCAAACTCTAACATGTGAATCTCGTTTTATTATGCTTTTAATACTTGGCAGTTATAAAAAAACACGGTTTTATCGTGAATACCAGGTAATTATGTGTGGCCAGTAGAGCATCAGTCCCTTAGAAGGATTTTTGTTTCAGTATGAGGTGGCATTCAGAATATGAACCATATGCATTTATACTAGTTCAAATACAAAGTGGTTTCTTTAAATTTTGATTTATCCAATGTAGCAGACATTTTATATTGAACCATGATTATATTGCCAGTGCATTTTTGTGTATATTCCCTGTTTTAATTTTACATATAACATGACGTGAAAATATTTATGAAAAATGGAGTGTCATGAACAAGAGAATGTATGGTAAATAATATCAAAGAAATGCAAAAGATATAGTTGTTGTTTATTAGTCTTGTACACGGTGTATCATAATTATATATATACAGAATAATAAGTGTTTCTTTGCAGCGCAATGAAGTCAACTGAAATATAATCTTCGCTATTTCAGCCTTGCACGGTGTGTTCATTAACTTACAATGGTGCATAGTGGTAAATTTAAACTTTTCTAAACATATTACATGAAACATATGAAACATATGAAACATATGGCAAGTATAGTGGTTTATAAAGTTTGATGTGATGGATATGATATTGTATAGAACACATAATATTCCATGTATCCTGAATCAGTATCCGCATAATATTCCATGATTCCTGAATCATGATTTACATAATATACCATGTATCCTGAATCATTATTCGCATAATATTCCGTGTATTCTAAATCATTATCTGCATAATATTCCATGTATCGTGAATTATTATCTGCATACTATATCACGTATCCTCACTCTAGGTTCCATTTCTATGGAGAGGAGGAGTAAAGTTGAAAATCTTTTCCTTTTGTCTTTTGCCCAGAGGATATCAGAACTTGACACAAGTGAATATAATTTCTCTATAGCAAAGTACTAACTTTCTCTCTCACTCATAATGGTAACAAATGTTGTAGCAAGTTTATTCCTTCTCCATATCATAAACTGGTCCTACCTCTAGTACCAACTGTCTTAGGAGCATGCTATCCCTAAATGATTTCTTCTTTTCAGATGTTATAAGTTAGAAGAGGTGCAACTCATGCGCTTTTCAAAGCATTTAGAATATATACTAGATACAAGAGAAATAAAGGGGAAATAACCAATATTAGACTTTCAAGTGAAGAAATACTTGTAAATAACCCAACAATAATGTAGTTTTTAGCTGTCACCATCGTTTGAATTAGGGTTTACGAATGATGACCCATTAACCTAATTGTCACCACTCTTATTTTGCAAGAAAAGAACAAAACATTTGGCAATAATGTGATATGGGCCATTGATCTCTCTTTATATTACCTAATATATATATATATATATATATATATATATATATATATATATATATCCCTTTCAACATGTTTAAAAACGGCATTTCCTAAAGTATGTGACTAGAGGCTTTATTAAAAATATATAAACTATTTTTTCCGACAATAAGTCCAGTTGATCAACCTAATGACTTTTGTTTACAAAGTAAGGGATAGGATTATTATTAGATTTACATATATCTTGGAAAATAAATGCCAACTTTCTGTAAACGTGGGGATAAGCAGGGATGGACTTAGCACTGATTTTTCCACTGGCCAGCACATGAAAATCATGTAGCCCTGCAGATATTTAGCTGACCCTCCCAATCAAATAAGAATAACGCTTCGGAAACTTTTAATGGCCATGCGGGTCAGCGGTTGTCTGTATTAACTGGCCTTTCGCAAGACTCACATGACAATGGATGGGGGGCCAGCATCGAAATAGACCGCTGATAGTTGTATCATCAAGCTATCGGTGCTCTTGCTATCTACACATTTCGAGCTTTCAAAACAAACAACAGCAAAGACATTTGGGTACATTTTTAGTCAGATCCGTTGCAATATCTTATAACCATGGCACTGAACAAAAACAGATGATTGATTCTGCACACACAGTGTCCAAGCAAAGTTGATCAATATGAAAGTAGAGTTGCTCACAAAGTCTGCCATATACTTTGTTTGGTTGAAGAGTTTAGTTTTGGAGTGCAGGAAGCACTGTTCGATTACAGTATTTGAACTTCTGATCAGAGATGTTATCAGGTGTTGAAAAGTTTGATCTTAAATCATGGGATGGTCTGTTTGGTATAAAGAGTTGATACACACAAAGTAGTAGTTGTTGTTGTTTACATGATATTTCCACCCTGGAGTTAACATTAGAGGCATTGAAAATTATATGTATGACACAGTGATGTCACAAAGAGTTGGGAGGGGAAATGCAAATTAGGAAAGTATAAGCTCCCTCACTAGTAACAATGATAACTTGTATGGCTCTCTTAAACAGCATTATAAAGAGGGAGTGCTCTTTATTATCGGCCTGCCAAATGAGATTTAGTGTGTGAACTCTTGTTTTGCTACAGGTTGTTGCAAACCTGGGAGGGGAGGGGAGAGGAGGAGATTACCGGTATGTGTGGGTTGTGCAAATAACTTTGTTTTTGGCAGCAGTCAACTTTTACTTATTTTTTATATACTTTGACTCTTTAATCATTAGTTCTACTTACCTTAGTGCATTTTTCAGTTAAATGTATTAAGTTCACTGTATTTGCGGCCTATTTTTGTAGTTTTTACTTTATTTTGTTCTTAATGTAGCTTCTTGTCCATGTTTAGCCTTTGTTTCTATGTAGAGTTGGTTTTAGCCTCTTACAAAGTTTTTATCTTATTATAATTTCCATACTCCACTATACCTTGAACTTCAGATTTGTATGTATGTATGTATGTAGGTATGTAGGTATGTAGGTATGTATGTATGTATGTATGTATGTATGTATGTATGTATGTATGTATGTATGTATGTATGTATGTATGTATGTACGTATGTATGTATGTATGCATGCATGCATGCATGCATGTATGTATGTATGTATGTATCTATGTATGTATCTATGCATGCATGTATGTATGTATGTATGTATGTATGTATGTATGTATGTATGTATGTATGTATGCATGCATGTATGTTTGAGACACATGTTCGCAGGGTCAGACTTGCAGCTTAAGGGTCCGCTATCAAATCGCTGAAAAAGGCCCCACACTTTCTCAGCAGGTATATAATTGAACAATGTTTGCGCCAAGCACCCTCCCCATTCTCCCATTCTCCCAGTGGGATTATCCAAGTACGAGTATGTAATCATCTATGTATTTTATGTATGTAGCCTTCCCATTATCTCTGGAAGTAATTGGCGCAAAATTCAAATTATAAGGTTAAGTAAGTGCAACTATATAACAAACAATGTTAGTTTATATATATATATATATATATATATATATATATATATATATATATATATATATATATATATATATAAGAGAGTAATATTTCATTACTCCATGCACTGGCCTAAGGAGAATTACTCTGCAGACAAGGATCTTATGTAAATATTAGGAAAGATATTTGTTAATTTTTTTGAATTGGTTACGGGGCTCGAACATAAAGAACTCCTTATTATAGTCGAGATAAGACAACTCCGTCTGCCCTCTCGTTCCAGCGCTTATAACGGCACGGCTACCCCACATCACCAAAAAATGATGCTTCATAGCCGCTTTTACACGTGCTAGAACGAGAAGACACACTCGAAACTATATATATATACATTATCCGTCTATCAGAAACCTTGGCACTGGCTAGGTTAGGTTTTATATATATATAAGAGAGTAATATTTCATTACTCCATGCACTGGCCTAAGGAGAATTACTCTGCAGACAAGGATCTTATGTAAATATTAGGAAAGATATTTGTTAATTTTTTTGAATTGGTTACGGGGCTCGAACATAAAGAACTCCTTATTATAGTCGAGATAAGACAACTCCGTCTGCCCTCTCGTTCCAGCGCTTATAACGGCACGGCTACCCCACATCACCAAAAAATGATGCTTCATAGCCGCTTTTACACGTGCTAGAACGAGAAGACACACTCGAAACTATATATATATACATTATCCGTCTATCAGAAACCTTGGCACTGGCTAGGTTAGGTTTTATATATATATATAAGAGAGTAATATTTCATTACTCCATGCACTGGCCTAAGGAGAATTACTCTGCAGACAAGGATCTTATGTAAATATTAGGAAAGATATTTGTTAATTTTTTTTTGAATTGGTTACGGGGCTCGAACATAAAGAACTCCTTATTATAGTCGAGATAAGACAACTCCGTCTGCCCTCTCGTTCCAGCGCTTATAACGGCACGGCTACCCCACATCACCAAAAAATGATGCTTCATAGCCGCTTTTACACGTGCTAGAACGAGAAGACACACTCGAAACTATATATATATACATTATCCGTCTATCAGAAACCTTGGCACTGGCTAGGTTAGGTTTTATATATATATATAAGAGAGTAATATTTCATTACTCCATGCACTGGCCTAAGGAGAATTACTCTGCAGACAAGGATCTTATGTAAATATTAGGAAAGATATTTGTTAATTTTTTTGAATTGGTTACGGGGCTCGAACATAAAGAACTCCTTATTATAGTCGAGATAAGACAACTCCGTCTGCCCTCTCGTTCCAGCGCTTATAACGGCACGGCTACCCCACATCACCAAAAAATGATGCTTCATAGCCGCTTTTACACGTGCTAGAACGAGAAGACACACTCGAAACTATATATATATATACATTATCCGTCTATCAGAAACCTTGGCACTGGCTAGGTTAGGTTTTATATATATATAAGAGAGTAATATTTCATTACTCCATGCACTGGCCTAAGGAGAATTACTCTGCAGACAAGGATCTTATGTAAATATTAGGAAAGATATTTGTTAATTTTTTTGAATTGGTTACGGGGCTCGAACATAAAGAACTCCTTATTATAGTCGAGATAAGACAACTCCGTCTGCCCTCTCGTTCCAGCGCTTATAACGGCACGGCTACCCCACATCACCAAAAAATGATGCTTCATAGCCGCTTTTACACGTGCTAGAACGAGAAGACACACTCGAAACTATATATATATATACATTATCCGTCTATCAGAAACCTTGGCACTGGCTAGGTTAGGTTTTATATATATATAAGAGAGTAATATTTCATTACTCCATGCACTGGCCTAAGGAGAATTACTCTGCAGACAAGGATCTTATGTAAATATTAGGAAAGATATTTGTTAATTTTTTTGAATTGGTTACGGGGCTCGAACATAAAGAACTCCTTATTATAGTCGAGATAAGACAACTCCGTCTGCCCTCTCGTTCCAGCGCTTATAACGGCACGGCTACCCCACATCACCAAAAAATGATGCTTCATAGCCGCTTTTACACGTGCTAGAACGAGAAGACACACTCGAAACTATATATATATATACATTATCCGTCTATCAGAAACCTTGGCACTGGCTAGGTTAGGTTTTATATATATATAAGAGAGTAATATTTCATTACTCCATGCACTGGCCTAAGGAGAATTACTCTGCAGACAAGGATCTTATGTAAATATTAGGAAAGATATTTGTTAATTTTTTTGAATTGGTTACGGGGCTCGAACATAAAGAACTCCTTATTATAGTCGAGATAAGACAACTCCGTCTGCCCTCTCGTTCCAGCGCTTATAACGGCACGGCTACCCCACATCACCAAAAAATGATGCTTCATAGCCGCTTTTACACGTGCTAGAACGAGAAGACACACTCGAAACTATATATATATACATTATCCGTCTATCAGAAACCTTGGCACTGGCTAGGTTAGGTTTTATATATATATAAGAGAGTAATATTTCATTACTCCATGCACTGGCCTAAGGAGAATTACTCTGCAGACAAGGATCTTATGTAAATATTAGGAAAGATATTTGTTAATTTTTTTGAATTGGTTACGGGGCTCGAACATAAAGAACTCCTTATTATAGTCGAGATAAGACAACTCCGTCTGCCCTCTCGTTCCAGCGCTTATAACGGCACGGCTACCCCACATCACCAAAAAATGATGCTTCATAGCCGCTTTTACACGTGCTAGAACGAGAAGACACACTCGAAACTATATATATATATACATTATCCGTCTATCAGAAACCTTGGCACTGGCTAGGTTAGGTTTTATATATATATAAGAGAGTAATATTTCATTACTCCATGCACTGGCCTAAGGAGAATTACTCTGCAGACAAGGATCTTATGTAAATATTAGGAAAGATATTTGTTAATTTTTTTGAATTGGTTACGGGGCTCGAACATAAAGAACTCCTTATTATAGTCGAGATAAGACAACTCCGTCTGCCCTCTCGTTCCAGCGCTTATAACGGCACGGCTACCCCACATCACCAAAAAATGATGCTTCATAGCCGCTTTTACACGTGCTAGAACGAGAAGACACACTCGAAACTATATATATATACATTATCCGTCTATCAGAAACCTTGGCACTGGCTAGGTTAGGTTTTATATATATATAAGAGAGTAATATTTCATTACTCCATGCACTGGCCTAAGGAGAATTACTCTGCAGACAAGGATCTTATGTAAATATTAGGAAAGATATTTGTTAATTTTTTTGAATTGGTTACGGGGCTCGAACATAAAGAACTCCTTATTATAGTCGAGATAAGACAACTCCGTCTGCCCTCTCGTTCCAGCGCTTATAACGGCACGGCTACCCCACATCACCAAAAAATGATGCTTCATAGCCGCTTTTACACGTGCTAGAACGAGAAGACACACTCGAAACTATATATATATACATTATCCGTCTATCAGAAACCTTGGCACTGGCTAGGTTAGGTTTTATATATATATAAGAGAGTAATATTTCATTACTCCATGCACTGGCCTAAGGAGAATTACTCTGCAGACAAGGATCTTATGTAAATATTAGGAAAGATATTTGTTAATTTTTTTGAATTGGTTACGGGGCTCGAACATAAAGAACTCCTTATTATAGTCGAGATAAGACAACTCCGTCTGCCCTCTCGTTCCAGCGCTTATAACGGCACGGCTACCCCACATCACCAAAAAATGATGCTTCATAGCCGCTTTTACACGTGCTAGAACGAGAAGACACACTCGAAACTATATATATATATACATTATCCGTCTATCAGAAACCTTGGCACTGGCTAGGTTAGGTTTTATATATATATAAGAGAGTAATATTTCATTACTCCATGCACTGGCCTAAGGAGAATTACTCTGCAGACAAGGATCTTATGTAAATATTAGGAAAGATATTTGTTAATTTCTTTTGAATTGGTTACGGGGCTCGAACATAAAGAACTCCTTATTATAGTCGAGATAAGACAACTCCGTCTGCCCTCTCGTTCCAGCGCTTATAACGGCACGGCTACCCCACATCACCAAAAAATGATGCTTCATAGCCGCTTTTACACGTGCTAGAACGAGAAGACACACTCGAAACTATATATATATATACATTATCCGTCTATCAGAAACCTTGGCACTGGCTAGGTTAGGTTTTATATATATATAAGAGAGTAATATTTCATTACTCCATGCACTGGCCTAAGGAGAATTACTCTGCAGACAAGGATCTTATGTAAATATTAGGAAAGATATTTGTTAATTTTTTTGAATTGGTTACGGGGCTCGAACATAAAGAACTCCTTATTATAGTCGAGATAAGACAACTCCGTCTGCCCTCTCGTTCCAGCGCTTATAACGGCACGGCTACCCCACATCACCAAAAAATGATGCTTCATAGCCGCTTTTACACGTGCTAGAACGAGAAGACACACTCGAAACTATATATATATACATTATCCGTCTATCAGAAACCTTGGCACTGGCTAGGTTAGGTTTTATATATATATAAGAGAGTAATATTTCATTACTCCATGCACTGGCCTAAGGAGAATTACTCTGCAGACAAGGATCTTATGTAAATATTAGGAAAGATATTTGTTAATTTTTTTGAATTGGTTACGGGGCTCGAACATAAAGAACTCCTTATTATAGTCGAGATAAGACAACTCCGTCTGCCCTCTCGTTCCAGCGCTTATAACGGCACGGCTACCCCACATCACCAAAAAATGATGCTTCATAGCCGCTTTTACACGTGCTAGAACGAGAAGACACACTCGAAACTATATATATATATACATTATCCGTCTATCAGAAACCTTGGCACTGGCTAGGTTAGGTTTTATATATATATAAGAGAGTAATATTTCATTACTCCATGCACTGGCCTAAGGAGAATTACTCTGCAGACAAGGATCTTATGTAAATATTAGGAAAGATATTTGTTAATTTTTTTGAATTGGTTACGGGGCTCGAACATAAAGAACTCCTTATTATAGTCGAGATAAGACAACTCCGTCTGCCCTCTCGTTCCAGCGCTTATAACGGCACGGCTACCCCACATCACCAAAAAATGATGCTTCATAGCCGCTTTTACACGTGCTAGAACGAGAAGACACACTCGAAACTATATATATATACATTATCCGTCTATCAGAAACCTTGGCACTGGCTAGGTTAGGTTTTATATATATATAAGAGAGTAATATTTCATTACTCCATGCACTGGCCTAAGGAGAATTACTCTGCAGACAAGGATCTTATGTAAATATTAGGAAAGATATTTGTTAATTTTTTTGAATTGGTTACGGGGCTCGAACATAAAGAACTCCTTATTATAGTCGAGATAAGACAACTCCGTCTGCCCTCTCGTTCCAGCGCTTATAACGGCACGGCTACCCCACATCACCAAAAAATGATGCTTCATAGCCGCTTTTACACGTGCTAGAACGAGAAGACACACTCGAAACTATATATATATACATTATCCGTCTATCAGAAACCTTGGCACTGGCTAGGTTAGGTTTTATATATATATAAGAGAGTAATATTTCATTACTCCATGCACTGGCCTAAGGAGAATTACTCTGCAGACAAGGATCTTATGTAAATATTAGGAAAGATATTTGTTAATTTTTTTGAATTGGTTACGGGGCTCGAACATAAAGAACTCCTTATTATAGTCGAGATAAGACAACTCCGTCTGCCCTCTCGTTCCAGCGCTTATAACGGCACGGCTACCCCACATCACCAAAAAATGATGCTTCATAGCCGCTTTTACACGTGCTAGAACGAGAAGACACACTCGAAACTATATATATATATACATTATCCGTCTATCAGAAACCTTGGCACTGGCTAGGTTAGGTTTTATATATATATAAGAGAGTAATATTTCATTACTCCATGCACTGGCCTAAGGAGAATTACTCTGCAGACAAGGATCTTATGTAAATATTAGGAAAGATATTTGTTAATTTTTTTGAATTGGTTACGGGGCTCGAACATAAAGAACTCCTTATTATAGTCGAGATAAGACAACTCCGTCTGCCCTCTCGTTCCAGCGCTTATAACGGCACGGCTACCCCACATCACCAAAAAATGATGCTTCATAGCCGCTTTTACACGTGCTAGAACGAGAAGACACACTCGAAACTATATATATATACATTATCCGTCTATCAGAAACCTTGGCACTGGCTAGGTTAGGTTTTATATATATATAAGAGAGTAATATTTCATTACTCCATGCACTGGCCTAAGGAGAATTACTCTGCAGACAAGGATCTTATGTAAATATTAGGAAAGATATTTGTTAATTTTTTTGAATTGGTTACGGGGCTCGAACATAAAGAACTCCTTATTATAGTCGAGATAAGACAACTCCGTCTGCCCTCTCGTTCCAGCGCTTATAACGGCACGGCTACCCCACATCACCAAAAAATGATGCTTCATAGCCGCTTTTACACGTGCTAGAACGAGAAGACACACTCGAAACTATATATATATACATTATCCGTCTATCAGAAACCTTGGCACTGGCTAGGTTAGGTTTTATATATATATAAGAGAGTAATATTTCATTACTCCATGCACTGGCCTAAGGAGAATTACTCTGCAGACAAGGATCTTATGTAAATATTAGGAAAGATATTTGTTAATTTTTTTGAATTGGTTACGGGGCTCGAACATAAAGAACTCCTTATTATAGTCGAGATAAGACAACTCCGTCTGCCCTCTCGTTCCAGCGCTTATAACGGCACGGCTACCCCACATCACCAAAAAATGATGCTTCATAGCCGCTTTTACACGTGCTAGAACGAGAAGACACACTCGAAACTATATATATATATACATTATCCGTCTATCAGAAACCTTGGCACTGGCTAGGTTAGGTTTTATATATATATAAGAGAGTAATATTTCATTACTCCATGCACTGGCCTAAGGAGAATTACTCTGCAGACAAGGATCTTATGTAAATATTAGGAAAGATATTTGTTAATTTTTTTGAATTGGTTACGGGGCTCGAACATAAAGAACTCCTTATTATAGTCGAGATAAGACAACTCCGTCTGCCCTCTCGTTCCAGCGCTTATAACGGCACGGCTACCCCACATCACCAAAAAATGATGCTTCATAGCCGCTTTTACACGTGCTAGAACGAGAAGACACACTCGAAACTATATATATATACATTATCCGTCTATCAGAAACCTTGGCACTGGCTAGGTTAGGTTTTATATATATATAAGAGAGTAATATTTCATTACTCCATGCACTGGCCTAAGGAGAATTACTCTGCAGACAAGGATCTTATGTAAATATTAGGAAAGATATTTGTTAATTTTTTTGAATTGGTTACGGGGCTCGAACATAAAGAACTCCTTATTATAGTCGAGATAAGACAACTCCGTCTGCCCTCTCGTTCCAGCGCTTATAACGGCACGGCTACCCCACATCACCAAAAAATGATGCTTCATAGCCGCTTTTACACGTGCTAGAACGAGAAGACACACTCGAAACTATATATATATACATTATCCGTCTATCAGAAACCTTGGCACTGGCTAGGTTAGGTTTTATATATATATAAGAGAGTAATATTTCATTACTCCATGCACTGGCCTAAGGAGAATTACTCTGCAGACAAGGATCTTATGTAAATATTAGGAAAGATATTTGTTAATTTTTTTGAATTGGTTACGGGGCTCGAACATAAAGAACTCCTTATTATAGTCGAGATAAGACAACTCCGTCTGCCCTCTCGTTCCAGCGCTTATAACGGCACGGCTACCCCACATCACCAAAAAATGATGCTTCATAGCCGCTTTTACACGTGCTAGAACGAGAAGACACACTCGAAACTATATATATATACATTATCCGTCTATCAGAAACCTTGGCACTGGCTAGGTTAGGTTTTATATATATATAAGAGAGTAATATTTCATTACTCCATGCACTGGCCTAAGGAGAATTACTCTGCAGACAAGGATCTTATGTAAATATTAGGAAAGATATTTGTTAATTTTTTTGAATTGGTTACGGGGCTCGAACATAAAGAACTCCTTATTATAGTCGAGATAAGACAACTCCGTCTGCCCTCTCGTTCCAGCGCTTATAACGGCACGGCTACCCCACATCACCAAAAAATGATGCTTCATAGCCGCTTTTACACGTGCTAGAACGAGAAGACACACTCGAAACTATATATATATACATTATCCGTCTATCAGAAACCTTGGCACTGGCTAGGTTAGGTTTTATATATATATAAGAGAGTAATATTTCATTACTCCATGCACTGGCCTAAGGAGAATTACTCTGCAGACAAGGATCTTATGTAAATATTAGGAAAGATATTTGTTAATTTTTTTGAATTGGTTACGGGGCTCGAACATAAAGAACTCCTTATTATAGTCGAGATAAGACAACTCCGTCTGCCCTCTCGTTCCAGCGCTTATAACGGCACGGCTACCCCACATCACCAAAAAATGATGCTTCATAGCCGCTTTTACACGTGCTAGAACGAGAAGACACACTCGAAACTATATATATATATACATTATCCGTCTATCAGAAACCTTGGCACTGGCTAGGTTAGGTTTTATATATATATAAGAGAGTAATATTTCATTACTCCATGCACTGGCCTAAGGAGAATTACTCTGCAGACAAGGATCTTATGTAAATATTAGGAAAGATATTTGTTAATTTTTTTGAATTGGTTACGGGGCTCGAACATAAAGAACTCCTTATTATAGTCGAGATAAGACAACTCCGTCTGCCCTCTCGTTCCAGCGCTTATAACGGCACGGCTACCCCACATCACCAAAAAATGATGCTTCATAGCCGCTTTTACACGTGCTAGAACGAGAAGACACACTCGAAACTATATATATATATACATTATCCGTCTATCAGAAACCTTGGCACTGGCTAGGTTAGGTTTTATATATATATAAGAGAGTAATATTTCATTACTCCATGCACTGGCCTAAGGAGAATTACTCTGCAGACAAGGATCTTATGTAAATATTAGGAAAGATATTTGTTAATTTTTTTGAATTGGTTACGGGGCTCGAACATAAAGAACTCCTTATTATAGTCGAGATAAGACAACTCCGTCTGCCCTCTCGTTCCAGCGCTTATAACGGCACGGCTACCCCACATCACCAAAAAATGATGCTTCATAGCCGCTTTTACACGTGCTAGAACGAGAAGACACACTCGAAACTATATATATATACATTATCCGTCTATCAGAAACCTTGGCACTGGCTAGGTTAGGTTTTATATATATATAAGAGAGTAATATTTCATTACTCCATGCACTGGCCTAAGGAGAATTACTCTGCAGACAAGGATCTTATGTAAATATTAGGAAAGATATTTGTTAATTTTTTTGAATTGGTTACGGGGCTCGAACATAAAGAACTCCTTATTATAGTCGAGATAAGACAACTCCGTCTGCCCTCTCGTTCCAGCGCTTATAACGGCACGGCTACCCCACATCACCAAAAAATGATGCTTCATAGCCGCTTTTACACGTGCTAGAACGAGAAGACACACTCGAAACTATATATATATATACATTATCCGTCTATCAGAAACCTTGGCACTGGCTAGGTTAGGTTTTATATATATATAAGAGAGTAATATTTCATTACTCCATGCACTGGCCTAAGGAGAATTACTCTGCAGACAAGGATCTTATGTAAATATTAGGAAAGATATTTGTTAATTTTTTTGAATTGGTTACGGGGCTCGAACATAAAGAACTCCTTATTATAGTCGAGATAAGACAACTCCGTCTGCCCTCTCGTTCCAGCGCTTATAACGGCACGGCTACCCCACATCACCAAAAAATGATGCTTCATAGCCGCTTTTACACGTGCTAGAACGAGAAGACACACTCGAAACTATATATATATATACATTATCCGTCTATCAGAAACCTTGGCACTGGCTAGGTTAGGTTTTATATATATATAAGAGAGTAATATTTCATTACTCCATGCACTGGCCTAAGGAGAATTACTCTGCAGACAAGGATCTTATGTAAATATTAGGAAAGATATTTGTTAATTTTTTTGAATTGGTTACGGGGCTCGAACATAAAGAACTCCTTATTATAGTCGAGATAAGACAACTCCGTCTGCCCTCTCGTTCCAGCGCTTATAACGGCACGGCTACCCCACATCACCAAAAAATGATGCTTCATAGCCGCTTTTACACGTGCTAGAACGAGAAGACACACTCGAAACTATATATATATACATTATCCGTCTATCAGAAACCTTGGCACTGGCTAGGTTAGGTTTTATATATATATAAGAGAGTAATATTTCATTACTCCATGCACTGGCCTAAGGAGAATTACTCTGCAGACAAGGATCTTATGTAAATATTAGGAAAGATATTTGTTAATTTTTTTGAATTGGTTACGGGGCTCGAACATAAAGAACTCCTTATTATAGTCGAGATAAGACAACTCCGTCTGCCCTCTCGTTCCAGCGCTTATAACGGCACGGCTACCCCACATCACCAAAAAATGATGCTTCATAGCCGCTTTTACACGTGCTAGAACGAGAAGACACACTCGAAACTATATATATATACATTATCCGTCTATCAGAAACCTTGGCACTGGCTAGGTTAGGTTTTATATATATATAAGAGAGTAATATTTCATTACTCCATGCACTGGCCTAAGGAGAATTACTCTGCAGACAAGGATCTTATGTAAATATTAGGAAAGATATTTGTTAATTTTTTTGAATTGGTTACGGGGCTCGAACATAAAGAACTCCTTATTATAGTCGAGATAAGACAACTCCGTCTGCCCTCTCGTTCCAGCGCTTATAACGGCACGGCTACCCCACATCACCAAAAAATGATGCTTCATAGCCGCTTTTACACGTGCTAGAACGAGAAGACACACTCGAAACTATATATATATATACATTATCCGTCTATCAGAAACCTTGGCACTGGCTAGGTTAGGTTTTATATATATATAAGAGAGTAATATTTCATTACTCCATGCACTGGCCTAAGGAGAATTACTCTGCAGACAAGGATCTTATGTAAATATTAGGAAAGATATTTGTTAATTTTTTTGAATTGGTTACGGGGCTCGAACATAAAGAACTCCTTATTATAGTCGAGATAAGACAACTCCGTCTGCCCTCTCGTTCCAGCGCTTATAACGGCACGGCTACCCCACATCACCAAAAAATGATGCTTCATAGCCGCTTTTACACGTGCTAGAACGAGAAGACACACTCGAAACTATATATATATACATTATCCGTCTATCAGAAACCTTGGCACTGGCTAGGTTAGGTTTTATATATATATAAGAGAGTAATATTTCATTACTCCATGCACTGGCCTAAGGAGAATTACTCTGCAGACAAGGATCTTATGTAAATATTAGGAAAGATATTTGTTAATTTTTTTGAATTGGTTACGGGGCTCGAACATAAAGAACTCCTTATTACCTCTTCTAGTTTTATAGATTAATATGTGAAATGTGTTTGCCTGCTGCAGAAAATATAGTTTTTTTAGATACAATTTATAGGATTATACATTATTGTAACCATATGTATTCAAAATTAAATATACAAAGAATACTTAAGACAAAGCTAGTGCTCCTTTGTTTTCTTATGTTATTGTGCAGGCACGTTTATAAGGGTAGAAATGATTTGCAGTGGACAAAGATCTTCAGTACGTGATTACATTGCTTCGTGAAGGAGGAAACGCGACTTATGAAGTTAATAAATACGTATTCTTACGATACCCAGTTTAAAACAAGACAGGTATAGATAAGTTTTGGACAAGGAAGACAAAATAAATTCGGATGACTGAACCCGGTTTTAAATTGTTCAAAGGCTTAGGTTTTATGTTATACAGTGTGTGTGTGTGTGTGCGTGCGTGCGTGAGTGCGTGCGTGTGCGTGCGTATGTGTCTGTGTGTGTTGCCACGAATATAAGGACATTATTGTAAAAGAACATCTTTAATATCCAGGAACAAGGGACAAACACCAATATTTTCGGTGATCAGTGACTGTCTTATTTTTACAACAAACTTAAAACAGTTTCATCTTGATTTTGTAAGTTAGATTTATTCATCATGGGTTACTCTGGTTTGCTTCAGGTCATTTAAAAATAAAACAACCTTGTTTTACGCACTTTTATACCAGGAAAATAATCAAAATACATACTGTCATTTTAAATTTATTGAATAATTTATGGATAGGCAGTATAAATGAGAAATACATGAAAAATATGAAAAATGTGCATATCTTAGTTGATAATTTCTTAACACACAGTTTCCATGGCAACCAGCACATGAACACAAAACTTTTGTCAGAAATTAAATCAAACCACCTCATACTTGTAATATAGTGTTAGGCAACTTATGTTTACATTATAACTTCTGAATGTGCCATTTATTTGTCATGGAATTTTCATCAAGGTTAAAATCATAGATCAACATTATCTATTTTTGTGTCAGGGCTCTAGCCCACAAATTCTCAAGGATAGTAATAGTTAGATGAAACTTTGTATATTCATGCATCATGACCTGATGTCATATCACATAATACACTATTTTGATATAATTGTTAAGGTCCTGGTCATTTTTCATGGTTGGGCTGTAGTTCAGAAGCTATTTGAGTAATGAAAATAAAATTATTTTAGATAGTGTGTATTGTACCATATCTTGATCCTATCTGCTAAGTTAAGGTCACAGTCATCAGATGGTTAGTTACTTGTAATGTCTTGGCTGCAACTTTAAAGTCATTAAAAGTAGTATTATCAAAATTTTAAAAATGTTACATCTTGACTTTTTGGTGACTTTCATAATCCTTCTCTAAAGAGTATGGTCACATGCCAATATACATATTTTTCTTCCAAGTCTTGGATTAGAAACACATATTAAGAGAGATGAAACTGAAAATGCTCATATCCATGATGACCTGACAGTGTTTCATAGGCTACTTTCATGGTTCTGTCGTGAAGGTCAAGGTACTCAATTTTTGTATCCAAGCTGTAGCTCTGAAGTTATTTAAGATATTAGGAAGAATGTATGTATACTTATATATAATGAATAGGGCCAGATTAAGACCTTTAGATGCCCTATGCACTGAAAAGATTATGGTGCCCCCCCCCACCCACCATGTAATTAAAAATAAAAACAATACTAAACTGTAAGTTCTCTTTTTTTTTTGGTGCCCCTACTTTGCTGGTGCCCTAACAACGTGCTTAGTCTACCTATTGGGTAATCCAGCACTGATAATGACTAGAGAGTGTTTTGCATACCATGTTCTGTGTCATTTCTCATGGTCAAGGTCAAGGTATGAACATTTCTGATGACATGTAGCTTAGGTGTCATGTTAAATTATGGTATGAATATTGATGTTTTCATAACACCCATCTTAAATTGGGCGTACTGTGCTGTGTTAACGCATTATATGCCCATCCTTCTGTTAACATTTCCTTGTCCAGCCCATAACTTTTTAACAGCTGGAGAGATTTTCATTAAACTCGGCCCAGGTATATATCATGACTAGATGGTGTCTCGTGTACCACAGACAGGCCCCTTTCCACAAGGTTTAGTTAACAGCAAGGCAAGGGAAAATGTAATTATGTGATTTGTAAATTGTCATGAGGAAACCTTCTATGCCAATGAACATATTTTAATTAAACTTTAACTAGTTGTTTATCATAACTAGAGCGTGTGTCACATACCATAGCCAGGACCCAAGTCTCGAGGTTATGGTCACAACCAGGGAAAATTTAAATCAGTGATCTCTATCCATGTACAAATATAACATCTGAACCAGCGGAGATATTGTCATGAAAATTTAGCCTATTATATATTTGAACTTAATAGAGTCTCATCTATTCATTGTCATAACCTCTGCCCCTAAAGTTAAGATGAAAAACAAGTTAAGTTAGTGGCTGGTTTCCTTATCCAGGCTGTCACATTTTACCCACTCCAGATAGTTTAAAGTTTAACCCAGTTCCACATCTTATCATGTCACTAGAAGGTTTCTAGGGCAAAGGTCAAGGCCATTTGTATGAAAAGATCATTAAATGAGCATATAATGTGCCGAGCGGTTCTCGTTACTTGAAGCCTCAATGTTGTGTAACATCTCTTTGTTTTGGTGCCACCTTCAAGATCAAAATTATAGACTTTGAGGGAGTATTTTATGCGCTTTTACTATCAACCCATGTGACAACGATGTGCAATTTGTGGGTGTTTTAGCTGTCTCTGTTGTGGAATATTTTCATCAACTTTATGTACATGCAGCATAATAGCAGTATGGGGTTAATAATGCACAAAAGGGAAGGGGATGCAGCCTTGCTGCTTTTCTGAATAATTTTCCGTAAAGTTCAATATGAGACAGATTTTGGTACCAAAGTATTCCTCACATGAACATATTTATGGAATAGGTTAAGAATATGAGGATTGTTTCAGCTTCTAGTAACTTCATAGATAGTGAGACATAACACAAATAATATTATACATTATTCATTTATTATCTGACCGGCATTATTCATTTATTATGTGACCGGCATTATTCATTTATTATCTGACAAGCTCCATAGCAATAAGGTAGAAAAACATACTGTTCACATCACGAGAAAATGTACTTGTAAAATTTTAAGCAAAGAATTGAAGGAAATATTATCACGACATGATCTACAAATTAATGCTCATCTTTTGGTCTCAATGACAGCCAAGTGAGAAACATAATTTTGATATCTTCTTCCAAACAACATTATTTAATGTTTTCAAACTTTCAGAAATGTTTCAGCTGATGTGTTTTAGTAAATGGTTCTTATAGCCACCATATCTACTATTTATCTTTTACATCAACCATGTGGAAACATATTTCAGTATTTTTAAAACCACAATGGCAATTTAAGGCCAACTTTATTTCTTAAAAAGTTGTATCTTGGTAGGGGGCTTTGATATTCTTTCAAACCAGATTTTTTTTTACCTCGAGATAAAAAAAAACTCAACTAATATAACAGATATAACAAGCTCTTCTTTTTTACAAATGAGAGTAAGAATATTTTTAAAGCTACTTGTGGCCCAGAATTTTAATTTTAAAATATCCCACCTACCCTTCATTAAATGGCTGATCCCTCAGCTCAACGCAACATGCAGAAAAATCTCTGAACCTAGTTTTACCTGTGAATTGCTTTTATATTTTTACTTTTATTTGAATATGAGCTTAGTGAGTCATCCCAGGCCCACTTGGACCTCTTATACTTGATTTTTTTAAAAGTATGTTTCATTAATCCTTATACAAATCACTTAATTTTTTTAAAAGGAGACAATCCTTGATTAATAGCCATCATTCCAGAGATGTGGCCAATTGAAACTATTTCCTTTTTATACTTTCATGTCAGCAAGTGGGCAGTATATGGGATTTACTTTGTTCATCTGTGTGAGTTCGTCTATCTGTCTTCCTTGTCCATGCTATAACTCCTATACTGCTTCACTTGTTACCATTGAATTTGTTGCACTATGGGTGAACTTTGGATGAGCATGTGTTGTGCACCAAAACCTGGGCAACTGTGACCTACTTTCCAGAGTTTATTGAGATAATGGTTAAAAATTGTGTATGGACTGTAATCAGAATACATTCTCTCCTATTTCCATCAAACTGGACTAAAGGATAGATATGTGTTGCTTACCAGAGCTAGGTTGTTGTGATCTAATTTCCAGGACATATTAATAGTGCTTAACAATTTTGTTCATCCTCCCTGTCTGGGC
The DNA here is from genome assembly GCA_029931535.1 of Margaritifera margaritifera. Classification (NCBI taxonomy): domain Eukaryota; kingdom Metazoa; phylum Mollusca; class Bivalvia; order Unionida; family Margaritiferidae; genus Margaritifera; species Margaritifera margaritifera. Next base: position 292,748 of record JAQPZY010001048.1, read on the forward strand.
TGTAACTCCCATCTGCTAAAACATATTTACATAAAACTTGCTCTTTGTGTGCATATTGGGATGAACATATAGACATAAACTGGATGGCTGTACCCTGTAACAAGATTGGAACCAAATAGGTATGGATTAAGTGAAAACACTGAATCTGTGTGAATGAAATGTTTATGATAATACAGTATGAGAGTCTCTATACACCCTCACCACAAATATGAATACAACAACCAAATGGAAGAAAAAACAAAAAAAACACGAACACTCTAATCAGACTTAAAACCGGGACACAATGTTCATCGCTTTACGCATAGCATTAGTGTTCCTTCAGAAATTTAATTACACAGGATCATTATACATAAACAAGATACTGACACCAAAGCTAAAGCTAGACACTCCCTTAAATGTATACAAACATTCACCTGATGATATTATAATATGTTAAATCATACTGACGTTATCATATACAAAGATTGCAGCATTGCATTCACCATAATGTGAAAATTTTTTTAATAAAAATGTGTGTGTGGTTCATATAACCAGATGTTTTGTCAAAAATTTCAAAATTCACAGTTCAAAGTTCAACATTCACAGTTCAAAAGTCACATTCTTTGAACAAATTTATCCAGGGGCTGTTCCACCCTCCTTCTGAACACAACGGTTCCTTGGAATTCAACCAACTTCTATATGGAATGCCAATATCTTTCGAATATCAAGGTACGGTACACCACATACATGTAGATTCCTATGGTAATGACTCGCCAATGTGACGACTGATTCTCCTTGTCCTTGCCATACCACCCAACATTCACTGTTGTTGCCAGCTATGTTGCTCTGTTGCCACATATGTTGCCATTTTGCCAGCTATGTTGCCTTGTTGCCATTTTGTCAACTATGAGGCCCTGTTACCATTTATGTTGCCCTTTTTCCTGCTCTGAGGCCCAGCTGCCAGCCCTATGGCTGTAGTAAACTGTCTGTAAAGTAGACACTGCCTGACAAGATCTCTGAATCATTGTGAGAGCATATAGAATATACATCTATAAATACTACGAAAACATGTGCAAGACCCAAAGTTACAGTACCCGTGCACATCATGAAATATGGGTATCTTGCTGCACACGATCTACAATGAGATGCAACTATTACTCGATATTTCGCTTAGTCAGGGTAAAAATAAAACTACACTAGGTTAGCCTGTATGCATCCGCAAAATCCACTACATATAATCATTCTAATGCAAGTTGTTTTCCTGCCCTATTCTGTGATATATCCAACTTTCAAGAATGTATTAACAATTGCAGAAATTCTTTATCCATGCTATGCTATAATGTTAACACTTGCCGTTTGTAACCAAACTTCTACTGAGAGTGCAACTTCGGATGATCATGTTTCAAATAAAATTGGGTCACCTTTGAAAATACCACAGTTAGCATGTTGATTTTAAAAACACAAGATTGGATTGCTCAAACATTAAACGGTCCTCAGTAAAATGCAAGGCACTGTATAATCTTGTTGGTTAAATACACACTTTAAATAAATATTTTTCATACTTTTCACTATTGTATTAATCTGGCTGGAATTTTTTAAAAATAAAAAAACAATCCGGCAAATGCATTCAGCTCTGAAACTAATGAAAAGAATTTAAGAAAATTTTGCCCAAAGCATTTAAAATTTGTACAGATGATGATGATCTACCATCCAGTTTGACCACCATTACAAAAATTAGATTTAAATGTATGTTCTTATATAACTGCATAATATGTATATTATTTCTCAAATATTCTGGCCTGCTGTTTCAATTGAAAATTGTTGCTAAACATTACACCAAACATATGGATTATATGTGTGTGTCGGGGGGGGGGGGGGGCATTGGATCACCGGGATCACTTTAGGCTGTGCCACTGGTGCTTGAAATCATGTAAGGTGCATTGAAAATATTTGTGGGACAAATTGGCAAATAGTCATTGATGAAATGCATTTAGGTCTGTGCGACTTAAGGAAGTTGTTGATTATGAATTGTATTGTCAGTTGCTGAATTAAACCGTTGCCTAATCTTGATCCAGGAGATGCTATGCTGCATGTAAAAATACTTTTTATAGCACTTTTGTAAGATAAGTTATGATGTTAAACTATTTTTGATTGGTTTACAAACACATTTAGCCAGTGGTATGTTCCATATTTAAAGTGACGCTTGAAGCATGGCTTCGACAAAGCGAAAACCAAAACTAATCTGTGATGGCAGGGATCAACAAGATATCTTGGAAATGGAAGTTTTGAATCTTCCATTGGTAAAGCTGATAATGGTGTTAAATCGAATAAATTCAAACCCAATAGTGGAGTTCTTCCAGAACTGTTGAAATGGGATTTCAGAATGAGATGGTTCATGTTGCACAGCAGATTGCAAGTAAACTTGTTATGATAGTAAACTTTTATGTATGTATCCTCAGTAGGAGCCCCCAGGTCATGTTGATTGTAGCACTCCAGTAGCCTAATGCATTCCTTAGAAGATCACATCAACAGTTCAAAACCATTTAAGCTGCAGCCATGCTGAATATTGTCATAGTAAATAGTGATTATTTTTAATTGTGTAACTTTTCAGGTTGTGATTAAGTTTGGCTTAAAACTTGAATTTTAAGATTTGAATTTTGAATAAGTAATTATGAAAAAAAGGCTGCAAAGAGAAGAAATTTAAAGGCATTGAAAAGCTCCTAAATCTATTTTTGACTGCCATATGCCCGGTCTGTCCCCCTTCAGATTATTGGTCCATCGCCATTAGTTTCTATGGCCATCCATGGAGCATCAGTACTATTGTTCTTGTTTAAATATTTAGGGGAATAATACAATTGTGAGGTTTACATGCGATCTTCTTGATATAACTGAAAAATTACTTCCCAGAATAAAAAACAAATTAAATGAAAGTGAATACACAATAAGAAAATGGTTTACCTCTCTAACTGCTGCTTGCATTTTCAGGCTGGTTTGAAGCTGTAAAATATAAGAAAATGAATTTAAATGCATATAATTCAAAATGAAGATAAAGGCAATTATTACTCATTGTAATGATGGTGACCTCAAAGGCTTAACATACACTGGGAATTGAGGGGAGAGGAGTTGTGTTGTAAGGATGGAGGCTCCAAAGATTTAACATGCACTGGGAGTTGAGGGGAGAGGAGTTATTGTTGTTGTTACTTTACACATACTAATGATGTAATTTTGTATCTGATTGGTTGAGCTTGTTGCCACTCATGAAACCATATTTTTAATGATATTTGATCAAACTTCAAATCTACGCTATATTAATGAGATACCTAGCATCAGATTGGGTGAGCTTGTTACCTCACTTGAGCTAGAGACTATTTCTTATCTAATTTCTATATAACTTGGTAAATGGGTTTGTATTGTCAAGATCTTATAGGACTTTGATTATAAGTTAGAGATTGTACATACTAAATATGCCATTATCTTTTGAACCAGTTTTTATTAGGATACAGTGAAATGGGTAAAATGAACACAATATAAATTTTGGGGGATGGTTTACCGAGTTTGTGTTTTAATAATACTACATAAGCCTGCTTAGTGAAATGGTCAACTGTCAAGTCATGTAAGCCAGATGAGCTGTATCAGACTGACTTGGGCCTCTTGTTTATGGATCGCTGTGAGATTATTTACATATTAAGGCCATCATTAAAAGTTGTACATATTTACAAATCTTTGTGCTCCCATGATTTTTGTAGGAGTCATTGCCCTTTTGTATGGATAGTTCAGACCTGTCAATCAAACCAGGCACATTGATTATTTTCGACCAATCAAAAATAGGAATTGAATTGGCTGCATAGTTATGCATCGATATCTACCACATTTGCTCACAAACAAACGACCACACTTGACTACTTTCTTCTTACGTTGCGAAAGATTTTTTGCATTACGCAGAAAATCACTGAAAATTCATCAGACAAATGGTTCGCCGTTGTGCTTGCGGCAGATGCAATACCAAAAACCAACATGGAAAAATGTCTGCATTGGAAGTGATACATTAATTATAATAATATTTCATATATAAATACATGAAACTGTTTTCAAATAATGACGTTATTTTTTGTGATTGTGAAAATTTTGAATACAGTTTTATGCTAATTGTACATGTTCGAATTATATATCTTATTTCAGTCAAACTATTGCATGCAATACAAAAAAATGTTGTGTGCATATGTGTTGTTTATTTTTGTATTTACCGGTGTTATTACTTTGGATTGTTTTGGGGGTTTTTTATAAATAAATTTGGAATATTGGAATCGTGAATCATACTTCATTATAGTTGATTTTGTTTAAATGTTCAAATTTGAGCATTTACTTGTAATTGGTGTTGAAAAAAAATTGGTTTTCTTTTTCTATTATCTGATGGATTAGCAACAACTACATGGTTGATTGGCACATGTTGTTTTAATTGGAAAACTATAATACAATACTGTGGGTTGTTGGGTTTTTAAACAATTTCCACCCTATACATTAAGTTCTAGAATGACCTTAATTCTATTCAATATCTATACTTGCAAAATTGGATTTTGACATAATTTATTTCAACATTTTGAATTGAATTTTATTTTTTTTAAATTTTATTATGGAGGTTTTTTAAAAGAAATATTTGAACTTTATGAAGAGGTGAAACTGTAATAAAATATTTAGTTTGTCTTTATTAGGCCTGAGACTATAAATAAAAGCAAGCTATGTCCTGCCATTTATTGTATTTTTGTCATGCTGACTTCAAATAAAACTTATCTCTTACAAATTACTGATTTTATAACACCTTAAAAATGTTATGACATCAATGAAATAAGATAAAACGCGTCACACTAATTAGCGAACAAAGGTAAAAACGGATGCAAATATACTCCTTGCCAAAGTGTCTGTAGTTGTTTATTTCGACGTACATTATTATTTCTTTCTTTTTCAAGAGATTATGATAATGATCATTTAACATGGATCTGAAATAATTTAAATTTACTGGTTTATCAATGATATCCTTATAAAATGCTTTTATTCGTCCAACTGAGGATACGTGTTAACGCGTTGTAAACGACGTAAAACACTCCCTTCCATCACTCGGGACACTTTGTATAAATTGTTCATTTATTTATTGTAACTTTAATGTTTTTCCTAAACATGATTAAATTATTAATTGATAATAAATACAATTTATTTTATCATAAATCAGAAAAAGTACTTGTTTTTTTATTCTAACATGACAATTATACATGTACGATATAAATGTAACGGGTGCGAATACATAACGAAAGCTTTATTTACATTTAAAAAAAAAAGCATTACTGAAGTCATGCTTTAGTATGGGGCCGTTCCATTCTAAAATGTACACCACCTTCGGTCGTGGAAAGTATTTACCTGGGCCAGTTACTATCTAGCTGAGGATTATTTAATCTCTTTATACTTTACAAACTTTAAAACTAAACCTTGTTCCGTCTATGCATACTTTTTTAATTTGGAAAAATAAAGTTGTTAACGGAGGGCGCAAGGTTAAATAAAATGCTATTTATAGTACAAGCACTGCCTAATACACGTATTAAAGTTCATGGTTACGACGCGGATCCTCGCGCAGGTAAAACTAAAAGTCGGTACATTTATACTGTATAAAACATACCCAATACCATTCCGCTAAAATCAGTAAAATTAAAATAAAGGCCACGAAACTAAAGTGAAAAAAAATATCTGAATCATAAACATTTAATGTAAGTAAAATATAGACTTTATCATTTTTTGTTAATTATATGCCACACATTCCAAAATAATGAAGTCTGAATAAAAATAGCATATGTTTGCAAAATTCATAATTAAGTACATTTAAAATAGCAAGCAATTTAGTCATTATTACATAGACCAAAAAAAACATATACACAAGCATGCAAAATAAGTAATAACTCAAATAATAATTAAAATATTCAGATGACAATAAATTTTTCCCAGATCAAAAACAAATACAAATAAAAATAGAAATAATATTGTATAATAATGCTATATTTTGTACCACAATTTTAAAATTAAGAAACTGAATCAGATTGTAAAAAAATAAATAATCTTAGTAATAATGATTTATATGTTTATCATAAGTTTTTATAGTGATTTCTGAATGTTCAAGATAATAGACAAAATTATATAGGTCTGTGAAATTATGATTTATTGTAATTGTATTGTTTTGTATGTTATTATTATTATATAATTACAATAATAAATGTAAAGCTATGTGTAAGTGAGAATGACTTTATGTGATATTTCTTTAAAAATCTATTAGGATTTAAACTTGGCTGATAATTACTTTTTGCCGCAATTAATACTGAACTTCTAGGTAACGGTTTCATAGCAAGTATATATATTTTACCCAGAGTTTAAAACTTTAAAAGAAAAATGTTTCATTGACATTTTATATTCACTAATGGCAATTTCTAGACGGAGTTTAATTCAAACTTTACTTATGTTTTGATCTTAAATATGTATACTTGTATATACGGTATAGTTATGTGGTTTCACCATAACAGAACAATGTGTAAATATATTTTGTTTCAGTTTTTGTGTTTGTAATATTTTTTCTTTGTGTTGTCCGCCTTGAAAAAGGGACTCATACATCTCCAAAGTCCCTGGCTAGTGTCTCTGACATACTGCACCGTCCTTTGTCACGTTTGTTCCCCCGTCCCCCTTCTTTTCTCATATTTTTGCTCTCACTGTTTATCTTTATTGTAAAGCTAATACGAGGATATTATGTAGTAGGTGTATGTGTTTGTGTGTATTCGGATGAATCTGAAGTACTTTATGTCACATATATTTTCAATCCATGTATTTATTTAGAGAATTTAGTCGAGGGGGCATATTGATGTATACTCTCGGAACCTATACATACTTTCAATGACTGCGGTACTCAAAATATATTTTTTTATTATTTTGACATAGAAAGTATTTATTGTACTAAATTCAATAATAGTTGACTTTTGTTGATGGAATGAAGAATGATTACCCCGGAAGTTTTGTTTCGGTTTTGGTCAACAAGCAGAAGGACATGTTATTGTAGGTGGGTAGTCACGTCACTTTTCAATGATAAATCTAGACTTAGCCAAGGAGTGTTTTGAAAGATAGAGCGAAAGAGCTGGGATCTTTGGGTATTAAGTAAAGGGCAATAGAAAAACAAAGTGTTCAACATCTTGATTATCATAATCACATGCACACGTGGACGAGTTAACTAAGTTCACCCTGTACAGGTCGGATTTGAGGGGACTACCTGCGTGTCTAAGTTTAGTCTGTAGGACATTAAGGTGACGTTTGCAATAGCATAATAGGGTAATTACCCGTTAGTTGAATCAGAGAAACGTTTCCTAAAAATAGAAAAATTTGGAGGATTTCGGATATCGTCAGGGAGAGAGTTCTAAAGACGTATCGTATATGGATAAAAGGTCGTCTGAAAATATAAAGTCTGGTAGAGATTGGTGTGATACTTTGCGAGTTACGTAGACGATAATTAGATGCGTCATATCTCCTTTGTGGAAGAAAGTCGCTTAAATAGTTAGGTACTTGATTATTTATAATGGAATACATTATGCATAATCTCTTCTTTTTCCATCGTTGTGCAAACCAAACAGTTTCCGCATACTGAGTCTATCTAGAAGAATTAATGGGAATAGACCTGTAACGATCCGTGCAGCTTCCATCAGATTGTTTGTTTCCATTTTTTGTCTTACCATTCCAATCTTTCCGAATCTTCAATATAACAATTATCCCAGAGACTTCAGAAGCATATTCTAAGATTGGACGTATGCATAGTGTATATAATTTAGCCGATGTCAACAATTGGTCTGTAATTAGACGATAGTGTTTTGTCTCCTTTCTTATAAATCGGCATGTCATGCGCTAGCTTTCACTGTGTTGGGAACATGCATGTTTAGGTCAAGACTAGTTATTACATCTGTGATTTCTTGTTTATGTATAATGATGTCAGAAATAAAAGTTTGATTTCTAACTTCAAATGCGGTAACTGTTTATCATTATTTTTTAAACGTGTAACAGAGCAAAATTGCGAATTTAGCAGCTCGCACTTTTCCTGATCACTTGTTGCAAAGTTAGAGGATCGGTTCGTAAGTCTAAGTGGAGGTAATAGGTTCAATGTCTTTGTAGAATGTACTTGTTATCTCATTTTTTTCCAATAAGGTCTAGGATTTGATCTGATGGCAGGGCTTGAACCCGCATCCTTTCGGTCGCAGGTCTGAGACGCTAACCACTGAGCACGGTGGCTTCTATTGAGATTAATATACCCATATGATATTTTCCAATATTACACATGTTTAATAACACCAAATAACACAGCTAATGACGGATATGACGATTTATAATTTGAAGGCGTAATAATAATAATAATAATAATAATGACTTAATAGAGCGCTTATTCTTTTAAAAAGCTCTAAACGCTTTACAACATAACGTTAACACATAAAGGCATTAAAAAAAAAACAGTTTGCATACAGACAACATATAAATGACGAATGCATCCGAATATAATTTAAAGTCAATTCTCAGGGCTGAGCAAATTTTTTTTTAACCACTAGTCCAGGACAAGTGGTTTCAGAAAATTCACTTGTCCCACCTTACTCTTCACTAGTCCCACCTTACTTTTCACTAGTCCCACCTTACTTTTCACTGGTCCCAAAATGGTAATCACTTGCCGAGATTTGATGAGATGCATGTACTTAATCCTTAGAAAAAACAAACGAAATAATATACAACATAATTATTTCTTAAAAGAATTTAATTTTTCAAAACCATTGGTTGTTATACATTTGGCCTCTTCAGGTTCATGTATATATGTTTTAGCTGATGGATTTGAAAAAATGTCCATGTATATGTCTGCCACCTGCACCAGTACTAAGCAAGCATTTCTCTTTGGAGAAATAGCAACCGCACACTCAGCAGCAGTCTTACGTTTTATCCCTCCACTTTCAAACAACGTATCCTTCTCCAAATGCCCTTATTACCTTCCTTGGGAAAGAAAATAATGTAGCAAACTCATTGTATCCACATAGCAACTATCAGCTTGCTTGACAACTACTTCTAAAGTAATCATAACATACATTTTCTCTTTGAAATACGAACAGAGACAGCTCATTAATTAGCGTAATTGTTTTGATTCAAACGCAATATCGCACGTGGAAGTTAATCATCTGTATAATCAATTATAAATTAAAGAATCATTACTGTCATTTAACAGTTCATAAAGGAAACCAACACTGATGTCGGTAAAGTACCTTTCATTAATATAATTACACTGACTCGCTGGATTAAAATCATAATGAGCCGCTCGTGTGGATCTGGCTTGAATAAACACAATGCAACAAAGCCGCTTAAAACACTGCTAATTGATCATACTGACTTTCTTTTGTTTTGACGTGTTTTGATTTGCCTATAATTTGGTCGCTTAGCCCAATATTCAGTCAAGCGGTAACAGGATGTAAATGTATCAACGAAGAGGGGTAGAGTCAAGTATTCACTACGCCCGGAGGGCATTATTGGCCAAATAAAGGTAGATATAGTGATTAAAGCACGAAAATAATTACTTGCCCGACTTTTTTCTAAAAAGCGCTTGTCCCGGACTAGCGACTTGGAAAATTTTACTTGCCCGACTTCGAAAATGAATAGTCCGGGACGTCGGATCTTTCACGAGAGTCGCAACAGATTTAAACTATTCGACGTATTTCATAAATTTCATTTGAACTAATCTCAAATGTAAGATTATGTTATGTGTATGACATGACAAAAAGGATATTCAATACAAAAACGCAAGAATATTGTAGAGAATTGACTTTAAATTACATTCGGATGCATTCGTCATTACACCTTCAAATTATAAGTCGTCCAAAAGTTTTCATTTGGCTCAAGACAATGAAAGATTTCAAGTTTATTTCAAATTTTGTAGAATTTATACAAAACTAAAAGTAAATACAAGCAAACATTTGTAATAGTTTTACTTGTTCTAAATAAAGGTCATTTATGTTTAGATCGCCCCATTATTGATCTATGTCTGTCTGTCTCTCTCTCTCTCCTAAGCTAAAACAAAATCGCTTGACAGATACATACGTCAGTAATCAATTTGTCAGATCACGATACCGAGGTACAAAATAATTTTTTTATATATATCTGCTGAACATCTGAAGGTACGTTAGTTTGACAAATGGTATGGCCAACAGTCAGAAGGATTACTGGTGCGACGATTCATTTGCGACCAACCATTTAAATGTCAGGGGGGGGGAGGAGTTTCCTGCTTTCAAATAGCTTGGAAAATAACAAATATTAATTCCCTAGTTTATGCCGAAAAACAAAATGTCGATTAGATTTTTTTAAAAATTGGCTTGAGGTTATGTCCAGGTTCCAAAGAAAAGATCGGAATAATCCCCCCCCCCCCCCCAAAAAAAAAAAAAAAAAAAAAAAATTGGCCTGACCCTTAGCTTTAAAGATATTTGTCATTGGGATCATTCGTCAGTAGTTCAATAGTCAAAAGCTTTTTCTTTTTTAAAGATTGAAACCCTTTTATATAGGTTACATACACATAAAAGGTCGTTTCTTTTAAAGCCTTTTATATAGGTTACATACACATAAAAAGTCATTTCTTTTAAACCCTTTTATATAGGTTACAAACACATTATAAAGCCATTTCTTTTAAACCCTTTCATATAGGTTACAAACACATATAAAGCCATTTCTTTTAAACCCTTTTTATATAGGTTGCAAACACATATAAAGTCATTTCTTTGATCTTAAAAACCTTGTGAATATTAAAATTCCTGATTAAGGAACCCTGTGACAAATATCTTTAAAACTAAGGGACAGACCATTTAATTAAGACCAAAGATAAGACTTTTTTTGTGTTTGTAACTTATATAAATGGGTTTAAATCTTTTATAAAAAGCTTCGTGAAACGTTTTGTGAATCATAGTGTGTGTCGCTTTTCTCCCTTTATATTTCGATGCACAATTGGAAACTTTACTAATACTAACCATACAGTACCCGTTATTGACCTTCCAAAAGTATATATCAGAATGATAGAACGATGACGGTAGAATGCATATATTGAATAAGACCGCTTGATAAATACATATACAATCAGCAATAAGGCAGATTCATAGATCAATGTATGAAAGATAGTAAGGTAGATTGTTATATCGATACTTAGCTAAACAAGTAGAGACCAGAGATGGGTTGGTTGGTACGTAGATACTAAGGCTGTTAGGATAGAACTAGTCTAATTGATCGATTGATATGGTTTGCTTGTAACATAAGTAAAGTGATCGACAGTTTAGTGACCAACTTTATCATCATTGTTTCTCCATTACAAAACTCCGTTTCGGTTTCCACGGCTTGCAGAACAAGGTTCCAGCCTAGTACTTTCTGAGATCAAAGTTGTTCCAAAAGTTTGCAGAGAAACATTCTCATGTTCATCGTTCATAGCAAAAATTGCTACAGAAAATGGTATACAGCATGCATAACCCCAGCCCAGTAACATGGAATGGCTCAATCCCCACTGGTATATGCCGAGAAATATGTCTCATCTATTCCTGTAAAACGCCCCCACTTCATTTTCTAATTCATTGCTCTTCGGTTGATTCTCCATTTGTCATATGAATTGCCATAGGATCTTGTCCGACGGACTTTTTCCACTTGTGACAATTTTTGATGTGCTTGGTTGTTCTAAATGTCACTATTCAGTCAGAAGTTTTCATGTGGAATTGGCCGTCAAAGTAATGTACTTGAGGAAATCCTGAAGCGCAGAGTATATAAGTGCAAGGCGGGGGGTGGAACATTAGTTTGCTAGGACTTGAAGGTTTTGAAGGACAAGAGCCACACGAAGATACCCATGGGTCATCCCAAATTTTAATTCACAGGGTTTTATAACCCGTGGGTTTCTTACTATTGGTAATTAAATCTGGAAGTGTTTCAGGAGAAATGCATATTGGGGTATTTTTTTTAAATATTAAAAGTAATGCAAAATATAAATTCAAATAATCTGTGTGTAATGGCACTTAAAGTATGATAACAAATGCACAACATATGTGACAACATATATTGACAAATGTTTCAGGCATTTTAACATAGCACTACTAGCAACTGTCAGACATTTTTTCACCAAACATTAAACTGGCTTCCAAATATTTAAGAATTTTTAACGTGGCAAAGTTTTTTTAGAAATAATACTCTGCAAATAAATTTATAAACTTTGACATGGCTTTACATGAAATAAAACTGTGCAAGTACATTCTGCTCCTTCATTACCACATTACACATAGCTTATGCTAGCCTGCAATTGTGCATTTCCTTTAATTCTATGCTACTTTCATGTACTGTGACCGAAAATGTCTTTATATGTGGTACGAGGGAAACTGCATGCTGTCTAAAGCAGACAGCGGATCAAAAAATGGCTGCACACATGTGCTCGAGAAATGAACTTGAAATAGTCCAATGTACACCAACTTTATCAGTTATTAAAATAGGGAAAATTAATTTTCCCACAGTAGACAATACTAACTTCTAAAAGTGCAATAAATGAACTATAAAATATAACCCGAGTCCCTCAATGGGACTGACGCTCTACTGGGCGAAATGAATTTCCAGGAATTAAAGATAAGACAATTTCTTCCTGTAACTGTCGAGTATTAAAACCATCTCTGATATCCTTCAGCAATAACAAGAATTTCTAATTCAGGGCTGTGGTACTCATATTGGATATCAACTTGGCACCAATTCCATTTAGGACAAGGTAGACATCATTAAAAGTGTTTTGGTGAAAACCACGTCATAATGATCATTCATTCAGGGGGAGTAGTGGCAATAAGATTTAAAGTCAGTCGTCGTGGCAGCCTTATTTCATGTAATACTGACACCAGTTTCATTTAGGACTTGGTGAAAAACCCGTCATAATGATCATCCATTCAACATGGGGTTTTCACTAAAAGACTTCTTATGATTTTTAAGTAAGTCGTCGTGGCAGCCATATTGGATATATGACTAGCACAATTTTCATTTAGGGCCAACAAGGTATCATAAGAAGTCTATTGGTGAAAACCCCATGCTGATATAGCCATCCATTTGGAGAGGAGTAGAGATAACAATATTTTCAAGATATGACTTTCCATTCAGGAGGAGTAGCAATAACAAGATTTTCAAGATGGCTACTGTGGCGGCCATATTGGACATCAGATTGGCACCATTTTCATTTAAGACCAACTGGACATCATAAGAAGTCTTTTGATGAAAACCCAATGCCAATATGACTTTCTGTTCAAGTAGACTTGTGATAACAAGATTTTTAAGATTGCTGCCATGGTGGCCATATTGGATGTCAGATAGGAACCATTTCTATTTAGGACCAGCTAGACTTCGTAAGAAATCTTTTAGTGAAAACCCCATGTTGATATGACCATTCATTCAGATGGCCATATTGGATGTCAGATTGGCACAATTTTCATTTAGGACCAACTAGACATCATAGGAAGTCTTTTAGCGAAAACCCCATGAATATATGACCATCCATTCAGGAGGAGTAGCAATGACAAGATTTTCAAGATGAATGCTGTGGTGGCCATATTGGACATCAGATCAGCACCATTTTCATTTAAGACCAAACAGACAGCATAAGAAGTCTTTTTGTGAAAACCCCATGCTGATATGATCATCCATGTAGGAGCAGTGGTGATAAGATTTTCAAGATGGCCACTGTGGCAGCCATGTTGGACATCAGATCATCACCATTTTCATCCAGTACCAACCAGACAAAATAAGAAGTATTTTAGTGAAAACCCCATTGATATGACCACCCATTCAGCAGGATTTGCAATAACAAGATTTTCAAGATAGCTGCCATAGCGGCTATATTGGACATCAGATTGGCATGATTTTCAATCAGGACCAACTAGACAGCATAATAAGTTTTTTTAGTGAAAACTCCATGTTGATATAACCATCCATCTAGGAACAGTAGCGATAAGATTTTCAAGATGATTGCCATGGTGGCCATATTGGATGTCAGATCAGCACCATTTTCATTTAGGATGAACCAGACATCATAAGAAGTCTTTTAGTGAAAACCCCATGTTGATATGACCATCCACGTAGGAGCAGTAACGATACAATTTTCAAGATATCCACTGTGGCATCCATATTGGATGTCAGGTACGATTTTCATTCAGGACCAACTAGACAATATAAGATGTCTTTTTTTTGAAAATCCCATGTTCATATGACCATCCATTCAGGAGGAGGAGTGATAACAAGACGTTCAAGATGGCCACTGTGGCAGTCATATTGGATGTCCGAGCAGAACCATTTTCATTTAGGACCAACTAGACCATGGGATGAATGTGTGTGTAAAGTTTCAAGTCTATCCTCGAAGTAGTTTAGGAGAAGTAGTGAGAACAAACATGCTAACAGACAGACAGATGATGAATGGATGAGACAATAGACAATCGCATAAGCTCCTCTGGTCTACGACCAGTGGAGCTAAAATAAAGAAGTAATGTTAGTTTTTTTCTTCAATTTACCTGTTAAGTCCGGTAAGTGAAAATGACCACATGGAGATAAAAGTCTTTTGAGAGGTGCATATCTAAAGTAAGGCCAAACTGTATACTTTATAACCTTATTTATACCCAACAATCATTCACCAAAATAATGGAAATTAAAAATTATTTTAATGATACCTATCGTATAAAAGGTCTTTTTTTAAATAGCCAGTATAACCAGTGAGGAAAACCTGGGAAATTATTTTCCTTTAAAAATCAAACCCTGTGCAAGTTATGAAACTGTAGAGTGGAACTTTAAAACAAAAATGAACATTTGTGCCATTTTTTTCTATTTTTCATATCATCATTTATGATTTTCTCAATAAACTGGTACATTAATATTGATGTTATGAATAAAAAATAAGTCAATTAGCCTATCTTGCTCTTGTTGATATAATATGTTTTGTGGCAGTATTGTGTCTGAAATGTTTTTAATTGTGGGGAAATTAAATGTTTTAGAACACAGAAGTAACATAAACTTGGACTAGGTGAAAGAAAAATGTAGCAAAAATGTTTCTTTTCATTCATTTGTAACAAAATGAAGGAAAAATGACAAGGCAGATTCACTTGCTTCCTTATACTACTGTTAGAAGAATGATCAAACTTTGTACCCTTTGACCTCTTTGAGCCTGATCTGTTATATCCCTATTCAAACTGTAAACTTTATCAATGACATCTCAGGAATAATTGTGGTAACTCTTGTGTTCCTGTCTTTAACAAAATATTGGTTGCTATGTTGAGAAAATACAATATGCATTTTTAAAATAGCTCACTTTTCCTATTCATGACCGATTAAGATAAATTTTGACTTGTTCAATTACTGATAAAAGCACTGACACTATTACTTGAAAATAAAACAACAGTTCTCTT
The DNA here is from genome assembly GCA_029931535.1 of Margaritifera margaritifera. Taxonomy (NCBI): domain Eukaryota; kingdom Metazoa; phylum Mollusca; class Bivalvia; order Unionida; family Margaritiferidae; genus Margaritifera; species Margaritifera margaritifera. The sequence goes on from JAQPZY010001048.1 coordinate 308,203, forward strand.
TAGATTGTGTCTGAAAACATAAGTTCATGAAAAATTGTTTTGTAATATATCATCTCAAAATTATACTGCATTAAAAATTATTTTGGCAGACAATTTGTGGTGTCTGAAAACAAACAGCCTCCAAAGACACTGAGAAAATACAGTATTTTGTTTTAATGGTCATATAGGTACTGACACTGCTACACAATCTAGTTAAAAAGTGCATGGTGTATGGATCGGATGTAATGTCAATATTTTCCCTTGCACAATTGTTGAAGTATACGTATTTGGCAAGTCCATGAAAAAAGCTTTCATGCCTCTTTTATCTTCTGCTTTGTGGCTGTATGGTGTTTAAACGATTCTTAAATATGATGGCCAAATAACTGCATGGGATAATTATGGACGCCTCATGTCTGATGACTGACAAATCGAGTTGGCAAATATTAATTTGAATCAATTTGTTGGTCAAGTATGGCAATCATTGCCATTTGAGGACCTTGCTTATGTATATATGTTTGTCTGTTGTGTATGCCATGTCTGAAAGATATTTGTTATTGGTAGGTAGGTATATGAGCAAAATATGATAGATTGTAAACAGACAGACAGGTAAATTAATAGCAATTTAAAATTATATCTAAGTGTTTATCAAACATTGTACTCTTTGACCTCTATGAACCTGATCTGTTCCATCCCTATCCAACCTGTAAACTTTATCAATGACATCTCAGGAATAATTGTGGCAAGTCTTGTTTTATTGTATATAGCATAATATTGGTTGCTAAATATGCATTTTGAAAATAGCTCACTTTTCCTCATGGGCTGGGGGTGGGGGGCTTGTGTGTGACTTTGGGACCAACAAATACTGCCCTGTGGAAGAAATGCATAATAATTATTCAAAAGGACTGTTTAGATGCTCACAATTTCAATGTTTCTTCTATACCACCAATTTAAACTGTACAATAATAACACCCGTTTGATCTTTATGCTTCTGCTCTGGTTATTAAATACTTCTGAAACCGGGACTGGTATAAGGTAAAGTTGCGTGCATTTGCAACAAGTCCAGTGGAGAGAATGTTGACATACCTCTATACTACTTTCATTTACTGTGACCAAAATTTCTTAATATGTGGCATTAGGGAAACAACAGGCTGCCTAAAGAAGACAGTTGATCAAAATGGCTGCTCCCACGTGATCGTGAAATGAAGTTGAAATAGTCCAAAGTACACTAACTTTAGCAGTTACTAAAATAGGCAAAAATGAATTTTGCCAGAGTAGACAATACTCATCAATATGTGTTCATCTCACTCATTATCAAACCTGTACAAGAGCTTAATGATATAAGTAGGTATTCCAAGTCTGATCAAAATCAGGTCAGCAATATGGTATCCAGAGTGGTAACATGTTCAGCCAAACAGCTGCAAGATCACCTTATTAATATATGCTTATTAAATACCCGGAGACATAAAAGATTAAAATCCTCAAACAGTTCTTGACTGATGTCGAAATTTGCATTGTTGTTTCTACCAAGATGTCCAGTTTTTATTTTAATTTGTGGACTTCCATGTCACTTAAATCATTGTCTTAAATAGTATCAACTCAAGACAGGTTACAAAGCTTAGATCAAAAATGGTTTTCCCTCCCACCAAACATGTTTGATGTAAAGGTGTATTTCCTGTTCAAATATTGACTTTATTTTTGTACCTATATCGACTTAATGTAAAAAATCTTAAAAACAACTGTAATTGTGATATATTAGTTTTACTTTTGACAATTAGTAATATTCTTATCACGTAATATTGATTCAAACTATCTTTTTAATATTTTATGTTAGGTCAAATACAGCACCACCCTTGTCAGTGTTAAGAGTGTTTGGATTTTAAACTGTCTCAAATGTTACCACTATACAAGTTTACTTTGTTTTAAAATGTATTAACAACTGCCGGGTGATGAACTACACTCATGTCTCTAAATGTTTCAAATTATATTTAGGTACTGTAAATGGTCTCTGTTTAATTTAATCACAATTACAGGAAATATTTTATTAAATAATGGCGACCGGATTTAGTTTCCTCTTCAAAATCTATAATCTTTCTATTAACGTATAATGTAACTATTCTGTTTGAACGTCATATATTTCTTTCATACGTGAATTCCTATTGAGTGACTTTCTGCGCTATGGATTCAACAGATGAACATGCTTTGCTACCTGACATTGATATCCAAGATATGCATGCATATTCCGATCAATACACAACCACATGTATTTATTTGAAAGTGCACATATTGTTGATATTCTACTCATGTTAAGACTATCACTGAATGTTTTGGGACACTTTTCAAGATTAACACAACAAGACATAACATAATACAAAAGGACACGTTTCATAGACGTTTTATTTCAATAAATACTATATTTGCCATGACAATGTTTGTCAGAGTTACAACATTTTTTTAAACTATATTTGAAAGATAAATGTGATGTTAATCCTACAGTCGGTTCGGCTGCCATGTTTTCACATTAGCAATGGGGATGGTACTATAACTTAGAAACACAGGAAAATCCAAGAAAAAAACTCCTTGTGGTAGTAAATGTATAACTTTGCCAGCTTCGCTCACACAAATTGATATGATTTTCAATTTTGGCCTTTATAATTCCAAATTGTATCAGTGAAATATGCAATTGAATCAGATGCAAAAATGTGTAAGTTTTATAATTTCCTCAAATATCTCAAATTGTATTAATTAAATAGGAATTTTATTTTTTGAATTATTATAAACTGAATCTTAACTCCACAAGGACCGATGATACTTAGGATATCTTTGTAAATAGTTATATAAGTCACTCAAATAATCACATAAGTCATAATTCAGTATAATGTAGCCTACATATTTGCAATTAACTAAAACATAATCGTCTATATATGTGTCTACAGGAGATGAATGTTTTCCTTCCAAAGAAGGGAGGGATTCACAAGTGGATGCAGCTACCGCATCTACAAATGCCTATACATTACATACAAATGCATATACAACTACGAACATTTAATGAAGTATAATTGTAATACTGTGTATGTAATCCATTCGTAGTGACAGTTACACTCAAAGCTGACAAAAGTGAACAGAAGGCATTAATGTTTTATTTTTATATAAACAAAATCACCTCATATTTCATCAAGTTAATATGCGTTAGATCTACATGAGCTGTGTAAATCTGAAGCAAAGAATGAAAATTGAAGTCAGTTACACAAATTAGTATTCTAACTATGATACCGCAGCTGGAAAAGGTTTAAAACCCATTTTGAAACAAAATCATTTAATACCATCATAATTGCAATTGCCTACTTTTTGACTACGGTGAAAAGTTTACCTTAAGGTGAATACACTAATCAAGTTTTATAACTACATAACAAATTTGGCTCAGTATAAGAACGGACCGTTAGCACCTATCATGCTTCCAATAATGCAAACACCATTAGAAAACACATACAATGCTTACAATATTGAAAACACCTTAGAAAACACCTACCATGCTTTTAATAACGCAAACATCATTAGAAAATCGATTGCTATGTCTCAATTATGTTTAACGGAAAATGACAATAAGGACAATCAGTTAAAATTCTTTTGTTTACTATATATCACAACACAAAACGTGATAAAAACATAGCTGAGAGCTGACTTTGCACTGTGACATCCAATAGTTTATCTTGTATCCACAATATCTCTATGCGTACAGTTGATGGGACACTCATGATTTTTGTTCAGTGTATTATCATAGCTGTAATGATTTTGATTAAAAAAAAAACCCAACAAATATACAAAATAACGCAAAAAAATAAAAAACATCTGTTCCCACTGCAGACTTTTTGGCTAAAAAGTCTAAGTCAAAATAGTTATAAACTTCAAGAACAGTTTTAGGTCTCCTGGGTGTAAGGCCACGTGAGCTTATGGGATGGTCCTTTTTCCGCTGTTCGTCGTCCGTACTCTTTTCACATTAGCTACGTACAGCTTCTTCTCAAAACCGCAAGATCGTTTTTAAACGTTGCATGGAAGAGTCTGGCTGCATGGCCTTTCGATTTGTTCAATGGATGCTGATATGTCATTCAATATGCCTGTCGGTACTGAACAACTCCTTCTTAAAAACTGCAAAAAAGATTTAAATAAGTTGGACAGAAAGCATTCAGACATAGTGTCTTTTTAAAAGTGTTCAGATGATGAAAATGCGCTATCAAGTATGGCTGCATCTCCTGAAAAAATAAAAAATAAAAATAAAAAAATCATTCAAAGATTACTTCCCTAAACCCACTCAACAAAATTTTACTAAAAAGTTGACTAAATGCACTGTGGAATAAATGCCTTTCGAATTTGTTCGATTAATGCAGATCCACTATGAAATTGGGCTGCCGTTTCATCAGATATAAACACATTTCAAGGAGTTATACTAACAATAAGCGCAACATAATTGATTGAAAATTGACATACAGCAACTTGGCAAAATTGGTTTTCAAATTTATTCAATTGGATACCAATGGGCATTAAAATGGTCGACTTTATTACAAACAGAAAAACATACAACTACCATCTTAGAAGTCTATCAACATAATTGTACCAAATTTGACAAAAGTACCCATGCATAAAGGACATTATATTTTCTGCCAATTATCCGGTCTGACATCAAATATGGATGTCGTTGGTAAAATAGAAAACCCTCAACCGATATCTTCTAAAGGACCGCTCAACATAATTTGACTGAATTAGACAGAACATATCCCGGAATACATACTTTTCAATTTTAAACCAATGATAACACGATCCACCATCGACAATGGTCGCAGTAACTGAAGATTAAACGGAATAAAATGGCATTTTTCTTCAAAACAGCTCAACAGAATTTAAGAAAGTTCGACAAAAAATGTTTTCTGATAATTTTGTACAAATGGTATCGATTTGCAATCATATCTGGTTACCATCACTAAAAATAAGCAAACTTTAAACGACCTCTTCTAACAAAACATTCAGTAGAATTTGACCATTTGACAGATAGCAGTTTGCAGTAAAATCCTTGTAAACGTTTACACAAAATCCTAATTTCGCATCAGATGTGGCCACCGTTCCTAAAATAGAAAATAAATTTCTCAGGAAACACTAAGCGGAATTTGTCCTGTTTTGAGACAAAGCAATCAGAAAGTGCGGGCTTTTACATTTATTAAAATGTTGATGATGTACTATTGAATATGCTTTACGCTACAATAGAAAATATAAATCATTTGAATGAACAATATTTTTTCATAGCTGTACCCAAAAAAGAATCTGTTTAACAGAATTTGACCAACTCTGACAGAAAGCGTCATGGCACATCGGCGTTTAAATATTTTATTTGTTGATGTGCGTCATATATGTCTGAATGTATAAAATCTAGAACAACCTTGAAACAATTTGCTTTTTCATAACATATGCAATCAACTGTACTGGAAAGGTATCTTTCTGTTAGTTATTTCTGATCTGTATTTTTGTTATGTGTTAGTATGGAGAAATTTAAATTCCTCCATGATTATGGCATTGTGTTTATTCTGTTTTACCAAATATAGCTTGTGTTACGGTTAAAAATCTGCATGAACTTGCTAAACTAAGCAACAAAGTATAGACTCAACCGAATTTCGTGTCAATTGTAACTGTCAAAGGAGGGAATTCAAAAATAGGTAAATGATTATTCATAAGTGTAGTTATCTTTCTTGAATATTGTTCTAATTATAGTAATAACTTCAATCAATAGTTTCAACATTTTTTTGGAAAGTAAATGACAATAATGTCTCAGTTTAGGTTTAAAACGTTAATATACATTTTTTAGTGATTTATAATGAAAATCAATATTTCTGGAGTTATGTGTTTCCATCTGATCTGATGTATATTAGTAACATACCAAGCCTCAAAACAGTATTCTCAATACCTTGATTATGGCTTTACCACATATGTGACACTTGGTTCGCATATTAGCTATTGCTTTTCTTGCGCTTAATTTGTTTGAGTTTCTTGTATTTAATTGCATAAAGTTAAATTATATTGTCATCATATTTGTGGAAGAACGTGTGCTTATCTCATTGAACGCTTACTATTTACTGCGCCATCGGGACGATGACTGGTGATACATTCAGATCGGACGCTAATGCAATTTTACCAAGGTCAGTAAACTGTCCAGTGGGTGAAGCAAGAGTATCAGAGAAGTGACAGAGAATCTGATCTAAATGGATGCATCGTAAATCACAGATTTCTTCCGAGAGATTATATCTGCTACGATTTGCTATCTTTCTACAGTAACGTAAAAAAGAAAATAAGTCACGCCTTATTACAGTAGCAATCTATAAATGAAGTATCAAATATGAATTAAATGCAAGAGTCACAATGTTTGAGAAAACGTTGATGGTATTTATGAAACTTCTGAACCACATTTCATAAGCAGGGCTTCTATCTTTCGTGCGTAACATGAATTTGCAGAACATGACTTAAATGAAGCATTTAACACTAGGCCATTACAAATCCTCTTGTTGTTCACATAATGACTAATACTGAACAGTATCATACTATACTTTATAATTCAAAGCCCTTTCCTTTCCCCCAACTAGACACGATAAACACAATGAGAACAAGTATTAGATAACCCAACCTGATGTATGTAATGCGTGCATCTTATGAACTTTAAATGAAAGACCCTATTTGAACGATAATAACTACAGAGGGGATGATGCTCGGACCAACACTGCAAACATAGTGTCTTTAACTAGAAATCATATCTATGAAAGAAATGTAAATCATAATCAGGTTTCATCCATGCATGAGTCATGTGCGAAAGATGGTTAGACTTTCATTATGGTATTTGCCTTCCACAAATACAGTAAATACACATATCGATCATGCATGAGACAAGCGAAGTGTGCAAAACTATAAGGACGATATAACAATAAAACATATAAGACCATGCGAACGAGGCTAGCAAAACTCAAATGTTTCTTTATTAATTTTTTACGCTATAGTAACAGTTTTCATAAGTTTCAAATCATTCTGAAAAAGCATAGCAAAACGTACGATAAGGAGTTTAAATTTGTGGGATTTAACGTTATGTTTCAGCATGTGATAGGCTAGACGTGGCAGAAAGTATATTTGGTGGAGGTAGGTCCCGGGAAGAACAACCGACCCACGTGAAGCTATTGGCAAGCTTTCTCTCATATCCACGTTTGTCGAGCCGAGACTAGAAATCACACGGACATAGGTGAGATGTGTGAGTGATCTGTAAAGATGAGCGCCTTAAACCACTCGGCCACTAGAGGCCCTCGCACAATAAGGAACATACTTTTTCTGCAATTATTTCTCAACTGTTGCTTTTGAGAAAAGTATAATTAAATATGTATATACATACTCGTTTTATAATAATATCGAGGTGCACTAGAGACAATACTGTTTATTTTAACATTATGGGGGTCACTTTGGATGTCTATGTGAATTTAATATAACGTTGGGCCGGTGTGAGTGTGTGTCGGGAGGGGGGGATTGACCCTACGTTTGTACGGACGAATACACTTAATGACAGACAAGCACACCCTTTTTAGAACTGGGAACAACTGCTGGGAATTTCAAGATTTGAATCTTTGTTTATGGGGTATATTTACAACGTGAAATTTCAAATTATATTATTGGTAGACCTATAGGAGGATCAGTCTTACACAGGAATGTAAATGTAACGTTGCATGAACTTTCTCTAAAACAAAGAGTGCACTCAATGTCATCTTGCTATTTTCATAAATAATAAAAAGCGAGGATTATAGTAGATACTTCTCGTCATGTACAATGAATAAGTTCTCACTGGGGAAAATTAACGGAGATACCAAATACAATACAATGCAAACCTTTAACAATGAAAATATTTACAAGTTTGACAACGTTGCTTAGGCAGAGGTGAATTCAGATTTTCTATTACGGTCTGGTCTTGCAACCGACTTAAATTTCGTTGTCGAGCTAAATAAAAGAGATAGCCATAATGATTACGATAACAGCTTTCTCCTTTGAGAACGTTTGTAGAGAAATGGTATCCAACATAAATCAGTGCGTGTGCTATATGGAATCAAGAGCTTTGTTAATGAAGAAAATACACACAATATTTTTCACGGATTTTTGAGTTATTTTTTTGTATAAGATATTCTCACTTTCGACTGTAATGTCAAAAACGTCTAAGTTTATAACCAACAAGTTGCAAAAGTCCTTAAGAATTAGTCTCCTTAAATGGGTGTCTTATTTTCTTATTTTTGCTGAGAACTATATATCATAAGTAGAACCTGTTTTAATCTTCCTATATTACATGTGCCCATGTACATTCCTGATTTCTCACTCGTGATTTAATGTGTAGAAAAAAGCACATTTGTTGTGTACTCTGATAACTGAATTATCAAAGAACAGCACATGAAGTTTGTTTCGTAAGTTTGTTCTAATCCACTCATTTACATTTTTATAAATTACGTTGCTGGCTTTTTGTCCACAGAACAAATGATGAATTGTTTGCGGCTGCAGTATGTGCCAATTACTGTAAATGTTCGATTCTTCAATTTTTTTCGATCACATTCTTTTAGGTCGGTATGGAGTGTATTGTGAATTTAATATTACATGTGGGCGTAGGGGTGGGGGGGGGGGTGCGCGGCCAGAGGGGGAAGATCGGTAGTACCCTACGTATTTGTAATGCTATTGCACTATAGCCCTCATTGAGGATTTTAACAGAATGGATAGACAAATCATTACAGACAACGCCCAGAGTGAAACTCGCAATGATTTTATCATGTGCTCAGACAACTGTGTTTTTGAGGAAGTTGACATCAAATGATACAATGTTGCAAGTCATAAATTCGCTGTCAGTGTGTATGCTGTTATAATTGTCATGCAACTATCTTAAGCAGCAAAATAAAAATACATTGTAGCGTTTATCGTGATTATGATAGTTTAGGTGTGGAGTCTGTACTTGTAACGAAAGTGCTAATCTTATGTATAGCTGAGTGAAATTTAAAGGAACGCCATTTATCAACAACATAAAAACTTATGCAAAATGACAAAAGGAGTGTACATTATGATATTTTTGTTTTCATACAAGCTCACATATATAAAAAAGGAGGGCTGCATGTGATTCTCTTTTCATACAAACACACATTCACTCATACAAACGGGAGTGTAATATATTACTTTTTCATACCAATTATTTTTCATACTATATTTAATTGATGGAAACACAATCACACATACAAATGGGCGTGTAATATCCTATTTTCTTCATACCAAATAAACTGTTTTCATAAAATCACGCAATTATGCATACATAATTCAGTAGGGTTCGATAGTTGTTGTGCTCAATGACACAGTCGCGCATACAACTGTGGATAGCGTATAATTTGTTTCACACAGACACAATTATGCATACTAAAGAGGGTAGGGTACCGAATATTTAATAAAAGCACACAATCACATACGCAAATGAGTTTATGGTCTAATATATTTGCTCATGTAACAACCCAATCAAACATACAAATTGGGGTCGTGTGCACAATCACACATACAAATAGAAATTGGCCTTGTGTATGGTATTTTTCATACAAGTACACAATCGCACAAAAAAAGGTGGGTAGATTATGATATTTGTTTTCATATTAACAGAGAATCATACATGCAATTGGGGGAGTAGTATGCTACTTTTTTATACGCATCATTGTTTTCATAAAAACACACATTTACGCATACAAAAGGTCACAGCTTATGATATTTTCTTTGTGGAAACTCACAATCACGCATATGAAAGGGGTAGGATGTTATTTATTTTCATACACACATGCACACACAATCACACATGTATATCAATGAATAGAGTAATATGTTCATACCAATGATTCTTTTCTTCAAGCAAACACACAATTACACATATCAAAGCGGTGTGTGGTATATTAATGTATTCCCGCTATAATTTACTTTTGCATGCAAACACACAATCACACACACACAAATTTTCGCAGAGTATTATATATATATATATATATATATATATATATATATATATTATTTTCTTCATGTCAATTATTATTTTTCATACCAACACACAGTTACACACTGACACATACAGAAACACAAATATAGAAGATAACAATAATAATGCGCATTCTCTTTTCTAAAATACTGGTGTTGCTCTGAAAAGAGCCGCTGGGCTGCTCTATTGTGCATTTTCGTTGTTTTAAGGACCAGGGTCGCTGTACCTACCAGGCCAGGCTCTACCGCATAGGCATCTGTTACACCGCTTTACCAGACACCTTGGTCCCTACTGAGACCCTAGCCCCGGGCTCCGGATTTTTATATTGTGATTGTTGCGGTTGATGATGCTGATATTTTTGCTCCTGCAGCTTGTCTTTCTTGTTTTCCTGCTTTAGTACCATTCTAGTAGTAGGGTTTGGGCAATTCTGAAATGAACCAGTTTAGTCTGGAACATTCTCCTTCTGTTGGTCATCAAGTACAACACCTCAACCCAGTATAGGAAGTGCTTAACTCTCTCCAAATGTTTTAAGGTAGTGTATAGTATCAGTGGTACTCACTGTTCAACGATTGATGTTAAGACTGGTGAAAAACATCACTTTATATAGGCTGGAAAGGGATTGGAATTAGTCTTGGCACGTTGCCTCCCGTAGCGTATCTTTTTTCTAGCTAAATCAATCAGAGCACGTCTCGTATCTACCAACCAAAACGCGGGATAGAGTGTGGTGTGACTCAGTCGGTGTTGAGAAATATATTTTTACAAACAACAACGTCAGTGTAAAGTATATGATAGTAAAGAACAACACCATAACATAGCTGAGACCAGGACTAACACAATTTCTTATCGTGGGTCTGTAGTCATGTCTAATGCTAATAATAAAGTACCGCTACCTGCTATTGCTCAATCAATGCATCATCAGTTCAAGCAGATTATGTTGGATATGACTCTGCGATTGTTTTCTCATCGCATGAATTTCATATGTCGCCTACAACACTGTTGTTAGAATAGCATGGGGGGAGGGTTTCGGGGGGGGGGGGAGTCTATTTAAAAAAAAACAACACAATACAAGGAAAAAAAGAAGAAGAGTTACTGAACTTTGTACAAACACTGAATGTGGAAAACTCCATTTATTTTTTTTGATTTTTTTTTTTTGTGGGGGGGGTGTTAGTTTGTTTCCTATTGGCTATAACGGCACTTTCAACACATTATTAGCTATATCTTGCCGAAGAAATGAGAGATAAGTACCTTTACCAAGGACAAATTAAGGCAGTCTATCAGGTCTGGGCTGGGCTGGGCAGGTATCGACCCTGAAACTCATGTATAGCAAGTATGAGGCTCAGCCGAAAGAGCGACCGTGGCTCCCTGTACAACAACAATGGCAACAGATACAAACCAAATAATGGTGTTAGCCTTCCTCTCAAACATGGTATAGTATTACACAGTACTATACTATACTAATACATGTTTAAGAATTAGATTGAATATGTCGTTTTATTTTAAATTTAGAAAAAAAGGTCCCACACAGAAGTCTTGCGCCAAATGGAAGTATGTCCTATACTAGTTACAATCAGAGATGCAAGACCACGTATTTTTTGTATATTGAAATAATTATCAAAAACATAACCATTTTTATTTACCCTCTTCTCTATCTGTATTGTAGCTTTTATAATAAAACTACGTTTCTCGCAATACAAGTTAATTTAGTTAATCGCATGGTATGATATTTGACTTTCATAATGAATAATTGTAAATAAAGTTGTAATAAATGCATGACAGTGATATCATCAGCCACACTTTTCATAACGAAAGTGTTGTCCTGGACCGAATTAACCTCTCTCTTCTATCTGAAATAAAACAATATGAACACAGTGCATGTTTATCATTTGATAACCATACATAATAGTGTGTGGATATTGCGTTAAAATATTTCATACTATTGTACATCAGAAACACCAGAGTTATTGGTCCTCTACTCCCACTAGACAATCAGGATGCCTTGCGTAAGAGGAAAATAGTGCTAAATAGCAGAATACAATCAATCATGTGGTGCTATTTAAACTTGGGTTTAGCATGTAATTCAACTTTAAAAATGTGCTCTTTTGAAGGACGACTATATCAGATATATTTAACGCTTAGTATTAATGAATCAAGAAGAGACAACAAGGAAATGTGTGTCACATTTGGATGGGTGTTGTGACTTATCGAGCTTTTCTGTGACAAGTTAAGCCAAAAATAGTTTCAAGACTTCCTTCACCATTTTCTAAGTTGCTAGTTGTGACTCGAAGAATCCATTTTGTACTTTGTTCTATTTAGGTTACTGCAATCGTGGAAACAGACATGTATTATTCTCCAGAATTACAACTACTATGATCGAACGTTGTACATTAGTTCATGGTTTTCTGCCGACGAACCGTTGTTTCAAATTTTGAGGAGTTGTGGTTACAATTTTCCGTTTTACTTTGTTCTAAAAAAAAAAAAACTAAACCACACCAGTATCGACTCACGACAAAATATGCTTCCGTTAGTATCTTGTAAACCTACTTACGTTTTCCATAAGAAGAGATAGCGGAATGTTGCATCTTAGTTTCTTATTTTTGAGGAACCAGCGTTAACATTTTTTTCAAATCTGCGATTTAGTTTTTGACCAGTTATTATAACAATGATAAGTTTCTACATACAATTAACTCCATTTTAATGCTTGAAAGTTCTCATCTTTAGCTTGAATGCACTGTACACAAGATTATACAAGTCTGGTCCAAAAATGTAATAACCCGGAATGTAATGTATAATAGAGGACAAAAGAATGAGTCAAATCGCATTACTACTGCATGTTACATGTCGGTGACGTCAGGGAATCCTACAATTATAGTGCACCAGGCAGTGTAAACTCATATTAATACTACATCATACATGTAGGTGAAGTCATAGTATCCCACAATTACAGTACACCAGGCAGAGTAAAAACACATTCCTACTATACAGTACATGTAGGTGATGTCGGGGAATTATATCCTTACAGTACACCAGTCAAGGCACAATGTGTTGAAAAATTTATCTCATAAAGCTCCCCAGTCAAATTAAACCTCTATAATACGCGTCATTGTTCATAGCAGAGGTGAAAACTGTAAAGTACATTTTGTACATGTGTTCTTCTTCATACATTTTAACAATTATCAGACCTGCTATAGGTCTTACAGTAACTATAAATAACGGGATTTTACAAACGGATATATATATATATATATATATATATATATATATTATTTACTTATTATATAAATTTACTTTTATGGGCAACTATGCACATCATAAAGGTCATATTCTAGGACTCTCCCGTTTAATAACCTGTTAAAATTAATTATGTTCACCAGTGATGATGGATCCTTATATTTGGCATATTCTAATGTTGAAACAGCGGAATGTCGCTATTCTTTCCACATCATTAGCTAATGTTAACGGAACTGGTGATGAATTTATCGGACATACAACTAAGGATGGATAAATAAAATAAGTTCCTGCTGTGGTCATTACAGAACATGGCATACATAATGTGATTAATGCTCCGTCCACAAACAAAGAATGTGAAATTTAAATATATAGCCAAGACCTGCTTAACGGTACGGTCCCGTTTATCCTAATTCCACTCTGTAGTTTATGTTAACTATCCCTAGTTGAAACAGTCCTCCAGATCATGTTTATAGTTGCCAATATAATGCAAATATTCGAAAATAGGTTGCAATAATGATTGCTTGAATTACATGATTATTCGTTCTTAAGATGGGTTCCAAAGTAATGGAAAACACATTCTAAAATACGTTCACGGCCATTTAAACCCCAAATGGCCTTATGCATAAGTATGAATCAGGTTTTCGAATCATTCAAAAGTTTGTCATCTGATATTTATGTATCACAGTTTGCTAAGATATAGGACATATGCAGTGTTTGTGATGTCACTAAAGCTTTGAAACGTGTTTCGAATAAAGGTATTCTACAAATATTGACGAATTATGGGTTGTAATTGTCTCTTATAAACAGATTTATTATTTAACTTCCAAACAGTATGAAAACAGTTTTTGAGAATACACCTGGATAAACACACATTATCAATTATCGATTGCGGTGGCTGAAACGGTGACTAGATTTTAACCCTACCAAAACTGAATAAATGGATAAGGAAATAAAATCGTGCACTTGTTTGCCGCATTCCAGAATTGAAACGAAATGTAAATCGTCAAATAAATAGAAAAATCACAGTATTTTAATACTTTTGTTTTTATCATCCATCTTTGCAAATCAAGCTGTCCCAGTTCTCTCCCTCTCTTTTTATTTTATATGTATGTATGTATATATATATATATATATATATATATATATATATATATATATATATATATATATATATAAACAAATACAATTCCCATCCGCAGGCAAACGTTCACAGTTGGGACCTGTTCATGACCCTAATGCGCCAATTGGGTGTTGCCCCATGAATTATAATATATTTTCCGTGTTCAGCAATTCCAACTGAAGATCATTGCTATTGCAGCATTGTTTTGTAAACAGAGGCAGCATTTCAAGGACTTGCCATTAGAGGTTCGGAAGGGACCAAACTTAGTTCATAGAAATTCCAAGAATTTAATTTGCATACTGGGCATGACAAATTCACCTCATATTTCATCAATATGCATTAGATCTACATGAGCTGTGTAAAGCTGAAGCAAAGAATGAAAATTGAAGTCAGTTACACAAATTAGTATTCTAACTATAGCTGGAAAAGTTGTAAAACCATTTTAAAACAAAATCATTTAATACCATCATAATTGCAATTGCCTACTTTTTGACTACGGTGAGAAGTTCACCTTAAGATGAATACACTAATCAAGTTTTTTAACTACATACAAAATTGGGCTAAGTACAAGAACGTACCGTTGGCACCCACCATGCTTCCAACAATGCAAACACCGTTAGAAAACACATACCATGCTTCCAATAATGCAAACACTATTAGAAAACACATACCATGCATCCAATAATGCAAACACCATTAGAAAATACCTACCATGCTTCCAATAATGCAAAGATCATTAGAAAATCGATTGCTATGTCTCACCTATGCTTAACGGACAATGACAAATAAGGACAGTCAGTTTTTTATTTACTATATATCATATAAGACATGCGCATTGTATCGTACTCAGGATAGTAGAGTCAAGTACTTCCTAACGGGCACATACCAGCAGCTAATTCGAGCTGACTTCATGGTGGAAATTGAATTAATATCCTTTCTCCACAAGTCAAAATCTGTATCCACAGTACCACATGTCTCCTCATGTATGTGTTCTATAAATAATACAAGATGTAACCATGACTTTTGAAACAACTACTCTACCTTTTAGGGGTTTTAAGAAATAAAAATAATTGCGAAACTTAACGAAGGATTTCTTATATAAGTGATTACAGTAATACCTGTCTTTAAAGATAACTGATTTGATAGACCACATATCTTGAGTGAACAGAGTGTCAGTGCACAGATTTATTGAATACATAGTGTTGTGATCTGTCACGAGAAACCACCTCTTTTGGGATACTATGAAATTTTGGCGGAAGGGATGGTCTTTCAAATCAGTATCTAGTGTACTTCAAATGACATTATGAAATAGACCGCAAATATTGAAAGATCATAAATCTGTCAAACATGAGTGCATATTTTGAATAAAATCACCTCTATAAAATGAGTAATCAAAATTACTTTGAAGAAAGATCCATACAAATCATTAGTGACAGATACGTAAAACCAATTATAGTCAATGTCGTCAATTTGGATTACAATATCAATAAAAATACGGCCTTTTACAGGATTTATTACAGGCAAGACAAAACATGATAAAATCATAGCTGACAGCTGACTTTTCACTGTGACATCCACTAGTTTATGTCGTATCCTCAACTATCTTCAAGCCTACAGTTGATGGGACATTCATGATTTGTGTTCAGTGTATTATATATAGTGTAGCATATATGTCATTATTGTATATTCAACTGTTTCATTAATTCGATTAAAAAAAAAATATTTAAAAAAAAAAAATCATAACACAAAACAAACAAAAAACATATGTTCCCACTGCAGACTTTTTGCTAAAACGTCTAAGTCAAAATAGTTGAAAACTTCAATAACATTTTTAAGTCACCTGGGTGTAAGGACACGTGAGCTTATGGGATGGTCCTTTGTCCGTTGTTCGTCATCCCTACTCTTTTCACATTAGTTATTTACAGCTATCGTTTTGAACATTTTACATGGAACATTCTGGCTTCAGGGCCTTTCGATTTGTACATTAGATGCCGCTTTATCATTCAATATGCCTGGTCTTGCTCAACAACTTCTTCTAAAAAACTGCACAAGAGATTTAAATAAGTTGGACAGAAAGCATCCTGACATGAGTGTCTTTTTCAAATGTGTTCAAATTATGAAAATGCGCTATCAAGTATGGCTGCCGCTCCTTAAAAAATAAAAAATAAAAAAATCATTCAAAGATTTCTTCCCTAAACCCAATCAAAAATTTTTACCAAAAATTTCACTAAATGCACTGTGTAATAAATGTCTTTCGAATTTGTTCAATTAATACAGATCCACCATCAAATATGACTGCCGTTTCAGCAGATATAAACACCTTTCAACGACTTCTACTAACAATAAGCGCAATGGAATTGATTCAAATTTATTCCATTGGATACCGATGGGCATTAAATATGGTCGACTTTATTATAAAAAGAAAAACCTACAACTGTCATCTCAGAAGTCTCTCAACCGAATTTTATCAAATTTGACAAAAGTACCCATGTATAAAGGACATTATATATTCTACCATTAATCCCGATCTGACATCAAATATGGATGTTGTTGGTAAAAAAGAAAACCCTCAACCGAGATCTTATAAAGAAACGCTCAACATAGTTTGACTGAATTAGACAGAACACATCCCTGAATACATGCTTTTCAATTTTAAACCAATGATAAAACGATCCGCCATCAAATATGGTCGCAGTAACTGAAGATAAAACGGAATAATAGGGATTTTTTCTTCAAAACCGCTCAACAGAATTTAAGCAAGTTCGACAAGAAAAAGTTTTCTGACATAGTGCGCCTTCAGTTTTATACAAATGATGCCGAAACAGTAACGTCAAAGAAGAAAACAAGTCTCATCTTATTTCAGTAGCAACCAAGAAAAGAAGTCTCAGATATGAATTAAATGCAAGAGTCAAAATGTTTGAGAAAAAGTTGATGTTATGTATGAAACTTCTGAACCACATTTCATAAGCAATCGCTTCTCTCTGTCTCACGTAACAGGAATTTGCAGAACATACTTAAATGACGCATTTAGCACAATGTATGTTTCATTAGAGGAATACATGAACAAAGGTTATGGATGGAACTGAAAGGAAGCGTTATTCTTGGAAACTACTACCGCAACATACTTACTTATACAGCGTAGCAATTACATCCAAGAACCAGCAACTCTACGACAAACATGGGATTTACTAAATGGAAGAGATCAAGTTAATTTATTGTATTTAAAAGTGGTGTGGAAATCTAAATGATTTTATATTAGAAATCTGAATAGATTTATGTATATAACGGTTGGCGTCATGTGCAAAGCTCAGTCTTTTTGCATAAAAAGTAATCACATACACGTTGTCCCTGGACCTGGTATTCAATCTTGGCGAGGGGAGCATTTGGGCTGCGAGAGCCCATGCGCATCGTTTTGAGCACATTTCTCGTTGCACAACAAACATTGGCATGCGGCGTTGGCTCGCCGGATTCCTCCCGCCACCAGGAGACACAAAAGTGTAGCGGAAGGGAGCCACCACCTACCAATCCGAGCCATCGTGCCTGAGATCCAAATTTCGTCCAGATCTGAGATTCCAATTACGCTCAGGGAACTGGAGGGGAGCATGGGTCCAGCTGGAGCTTTCGGCGCCTCGTTTCCGCATGTTGCACACGTACGACGTAACACGCCAAATCGCTCTTGAGCTGCATGCGAAGGTGGCTTGCATGGCGCCGCGCCCTCAGTGTACAAAAAAGGACACAGCCGTAAGCTCCCATTGAAGCCATGGCACATGAGATCCAATTTTCGCAGCAAACCTTTTTTTTAAAAACAATGTATTTATATACATTACATGTAAAATGAATTTGTAGTCTATAGACTCCGGAAAGGAAAGGTTTAGCGGTAGTGGCTGGTATGCTGCCATAAGGGACTACTTCTGGCATTTACCACAGCGTTGACAAAATGTTGATACGATTGCTTTTTTATTGTACAACTACACGAATGAAATAGAGGAGTTTATTGACAAATAACGGAATGGCAAAGATGCGATACTTGCACATATTGAGGTGTAGAGACAATTAGTGATCTTATATTGTACTCAATCCGTCACTTTTACTTTAAGTAACAATGGAAAAAGTAGAGTTCTATATTAGTGACTGGTCGGTTTGTTCAAGAATAACGTCATCAAACAGACCCTTTGTCAAGGGAGGTAATGCAGTCGATAATTTTGAACAATCTAACACTTTATTAATTTTAAGGGTAAATATCGGGAATTTGGCTGGAGTAAATTGCATTAGAGAAACGGATTTTTAATCTATACATAATGTTCTAAAAAAAGGATGAACTATTTTCATTTTGAAGATTTTCTCCACAATTCACTTTAAATTGGTATGTCAGATAAGTCGAATAGCCACGCCTATACCAATATGAGACACTAATTTAGTTCTCCATCGGAACGTCAGTGTGTTACTTCATTCAAGCATGTGTCTTTTTTCATAAAGATATCTGGTGTATTTTCATCAAAATGGCTAAACTTTCTTCCCAGACTATTTATACTCTGCGCCTTGGTGCGGGGCAATACAGTTTCAAACATTGCCAATAATGTACTAGTTTTCTTTTTAAATTATTCATTAATTTGCAAATGTTCTTGCTAACTCTAGACGTTAAATGTATTGAACGTCGACGCACAAAAATGAATCCGTCTTTTTCAAAGGTATAATAAGAAGTAATCAGTCATTTAAAATGTACTTCACCGTGCCTATGAGTGATATCGATCGATATGTAAGAGGTCAATGTCAGTATAAAAAGGAAGTGAATTAGGTTCAACGTTATATGATTCAAGCGTGTGACTGTTTATTGTATAAATTGTAAAACACCAATGATAACAGTGACCAAGTTTTTGCAATGCCTACTTGCACGTGCGAACGGATTACATACATCAATGGCAAATATTTAACAACCATGTAAACAAAGTAAGTCGTTGAAATAAGCAGTCTTCAAAACATTGAATCTTAAATCACTTTTAACCGTTTCAAAAATGCTACAACACCACGAATAAAATTATGTGAAGATAGGTCTCAGTATGTATCTACAAGTAGATGTAAAAGGCCAACTTCAAATCCAGCTCTCCCACCCAGGGTCGTCCAAACTCTCAGATCCCTTCAAAGTGTTATCTTGCACCAGCCAGCGCCGTTCACCCACCCACCCACCCCGTTTTGCGAAGATCTAACTTCTGAGCTATGAATTCTGCAACAGCATACTTTGTCCACTCTGTATTGGTATATACATAACTCACTTTGCCAATAGAAATTACCTGTTTATACATATTTTCCAATTACTTTTTGAAAGAATACCATATTAAAACTAAGTTTCCTAAACCAACAAGGAAGAAGAATTTCGCACTATTGACTGGACAGTTATGAGATTAATAATTTTCTTGTCAACTTTTAACAACAGAGTTTTCTTCTTATTAGAACAAGTACAACGCAATGAGTTTTGCAGAACCTGTATCATCTTTAGCTTAGTTATAAGCCTATAGCCTTCAAATCAATGAATGCAGTATAATGAACCGACTTCTCTCTACCTACCGATAGTTCGCATTCCCTTGAGTATGTATTTACTTGTGTAAATGAAGAAAGGTTGGAAAACGAAACTGGGCA
Organism: Margaritifera margaritifera; assembly: GCA_029931535.1. Taxonomy (NCBI): domain Eukaryota; kingdom Metazoa; phylum Mollusca; class Bivalvia; order Unionida; family Margaritiferidae; genus Margaritifera; species Margaritifera margaritifera. Next base: position 328,212 of record JAQPZY010001048.1, read on the forward strand.
ATATGTCAACTTTGTGTATGCACAGAGATATAAACAAACCTTCGTGATTATTATTTGGATACTCGTTGCACTTTAGTATGCGCGTTGACCCATAACAGGTCTTTTTGTTCAATTTTAAACAGTGAATGGGATGTCAAACTCTTCTCAGCAACAATAATTAATGTCAATATTTGACATGTCGGCTTAATTATCTTTAAGAGCGATGCTATACAGTGAAACTTTAAAATATCCAGCTGTTTACATTTTAGAGGCGCTAGTTAAAGACTCCTTTAATCCGTGCCTTTAAATTTAGCAAGCATGCTAGGTCTCACTGTATAGTCTCGTATTTGGACACCCCTAATTGTTAAGGTATAGGGCATGAGCCTGAGAAACATGAGACTTGTGTTGATCAATTCACACAGGAATTAAATCTGCAATTTGGTTTACATTTAATCTGAGTTAGGCTTGAAAATGGGTTGGTTTGTTTGGTGACTGCCTGTCACAGTTAGACTAGAATCGGAGATCAAATGCCTAACTTGACCTGCAAATGTATGTCTGCTACAGCGGCAAATATCTAAAACTCGAGATGGTTAATAGGCAAGTAGATGTATGTCAGTTTGTTTTAAAGCCAGTGAATTTAAAGATGCACAAGACCCATACTGATTGTTTGAGCCACCTTGTCGCAGGCAAATATTAAAAATAGCTCTTTACTGTGAAAAATGAAGGTAACAAGAGGAATTGTGGGTAGTGTTAGTTCAGTGTAAAAGCTATCAGTTCCACATAGAATTAACCTGAATAATTCAATTACAATATGACAAGCATGTTTCAGCAAAAATCATTGGCTAGTTTTTTATTTGAATCTTTAATTTATAACTTCACACTAAAGTATATAATATATATATATATATATATATATATATATATATATATATATATATATATATATATATATATATCAGCATCGGTCTGTTAGATAGTACTGTTGTATTTCTCCTTTTTTCGTCAGCATTAATTATGCGACTCTAAAATCATGTGGCAGCTCTCAAAGGAATATATATATATATATATATATATATATATATATATATATATATATATATATATATATATATATATATATACGGCAACAAGAAAACTATACCTAGATTTTGATAGAATGAGACATTAGTTCCGTTTCCTTATCCATATTTCGACGTAATTCTTAATTCTTAGTATCAACTAATTTACACATAAGGTCTCACCGGAAAGTTGTTTTGGTGAATTTTCATCGGACTAAGACAGATTGCAGAAAAATTTGAATAATTATAAATTAAATAATTTTCATATTTTTTCATTCCTATATTTTCACATGTGAAAAATATATCCTTATATTTTCACATGTGAAAATATAAGATTTCCCATCATGCCATGCGACGCTGGATTGTGTGTGCCTACATAAGTTATACCTGCAGCAACAAAAACAAGCACTGTGTGAGCTAGAACAAATAAATATAAACTGCATTACATTTCAGACATGGAAATTATTTTTTGCTGACGACATTATAGTCGACGCCGTTCGCGTCTCGTTGAAGTTTTTTCCCATTGCTTCCTTGACAACAATGATAAACTCGCTTTGATGCATTGGTGAATCGGACTTGCTTTGTGGTCAAATATGACCAAATAGTTTACAAAATGTAAAATATATAATTTACTGCGACAGATTAGGTCAACCCAGTCATACCGCTATCTTAAGTCACTGATATGTATATGACCAGCCTATGGAAGGAAGGTAAATTTACGAAAAAAGGGGTGGGTGGGGGTGGAGTGTGGTGCTGAATAGTGAGTTTAATCTTCTAAGCTTCGATACTGTAGAAACTTTGGTATATAATAGAAAGAAAATTTTCTTTGGCTTTGCCACTCGTTAAAATATCGCGTTTTTGGTACCACACGATCACATATGTCCGGTATTAACGTAGGAAAAGAAAATATCCTATATATATATATATATATATATATATATATATATATTATTTTACAGTAAATCAGGAATCAAAGTAAATAACCAAAAAAAAAAAAAAGCAAAGAAAGAAGGCATTTATTCTTAGGAGGGGGGTATACCATAATACTCTTTTCAAAATTAGAGACCAGGGTAAGCTCTGCGTAACATATGGAGTCCTACATTAACAAATACATTTTTTAAGAATTAGTCTAAATCTGTCGTTTTATTTTCAATTTAGGAAAATAGCCCCAAACATAGTTCTTGCGTCAAATTAAGATATGTCATGTACTAATTACAATTAGATATGCCATACTACGTCGTCTGTATATATTAAATTAATGATCACAAAAATAAACATTTTCATTTTCCACTCTTCTCTATCTATACTGAAGCGTTCAGTATAAAGCTAACTTTCTTGCAAAGAAAGATTTATTGAGTTAATCGCATGATATGATTTTGTGGCTCTTGTAATGAATACTTGTAAATAAAGTTGGAATAAAATGCATGACAGCGACACCACTGTCCGCATCTTTTAAAACAAAGATGGTGTCATAGACCCAATCAGCGTCTCACCGCTACCCCTGAAACAATGATATGAACACAGTGTATGTTTATCATTTAGGACCCATTCAGAATTGTGTGTCCATAGACGCCCTCTACTCACACTGAACAATCAGTATGGCTTGCGTAAGGTGAAAATAGTGTTAAATACCTGTATAAAGTCACGCTTGTCGTGCTAGTTAAAGTTGAATTAAGGATGTAATGCAACTTGAAAAATATACTCTCTGAAGAGCGACTATATCAGATATATTTAAAGCTACTTCACAAGGTTCACTCTACATCATCTTAATTGATTTTCACTAATAGATATGACATTCAAAGTATATGCACCCCATTCAGTGACCATCAATATTAGCGACTGTCATGTATTGAATGTTTATTCTTGATGGATCAAGAAAAGACAACAACTAAATATATCTCACATTTGAATGAGTGTTTTGACACATGGAACTTTTCTGTGATGTGACAAGAGAAAAATAGTTTCAAGGGTTCCTTCTCTATTCCCGAACTTGCAAATTGTGACTAAAAAAATCACTTCGTTCTTTGTTCTATATCCAACTGCACTCGTGGAAACAGAAATGTGTCATTCTCCAGAACTGTACGCTAGTTTACGTTTCTCTGTCGACTAACTTGCATTACGTTGCACGAACCGTTGTTTCAAAGTTTGAGGAGTTGTGGTTACAATTTTCCGTTATACTTTGTTCTAAACAAGATAACCACGTCCTCATGAACTCACGACAAAATTTGCTTCCGTTGGTATACTGTAAACCTATTTATGTTTACCATAAGAGGATATAGCAATATGTTGCATCTTTCATTGTTATTTTAAAGGAACCAGCATTAACCTTTTCAGGTCTTCATTCAGTTGCTGACACGATATTATACGAATGATAAGTTTCTAAGTGCAATTAACTCAGACTTCTCGTGTTTAGCAGGAATGCACTGTACAAATGATCATACAATTCTTGTTCAAAAATAGATAAACCAGAGTTTAGTATATAATACAGAGCACAATAATGAGTAAAATCACATTACTACTACGCAGTACATGTGGGTGATATCAGGGAATCCTACAAAAACATTACACCAGGCAGAGTAAAATAACATTATTACTGTGTGATACATATGGGTGATCTCAGGGAATCCTACAATCACAGTTCATCAGGCAGAGTAGAAGCCCATTACTACTACATGGCACATGTAGGCGATGTCAGGAAATTATACAATTACAGTACACCCGGCAAAATGTCTTTAAATCTATCTCGTAAAGGTCCCCAGTTATGTCAAAGCTCTGTAATACTCGTCATTCTTCACAACAGACATGTATACTGTACAGTACATTTCGCATACCTGTCTTTCTTCATACATCACTTTAACATTTAGTAGACATAGCACAGTTCTTCATGTAACAATAAATAGCTGGATTTTACAAACGGGTATATATATATATATATATATATATATATATATATATATATATGTGTGTGTGTGTGTGTGTGTGTGTATTATTTGCTTGTACGTGCACTCATGCACATAATAAAGGTAATTCTAGGACTGTCCCGTTTAATCACCACGTTCATTTCAATTAACGAGAACGGTTTCTACTACTATATAGAATGCCCTGTCATTCATCCAGTTCTTAGTAGTTAGAAAAAACTAATTAAGTGCAAGAGTGATGATGGATCCTTATATGTGGCATATTCTAATGTTGAAACAACAGAATGTCTCTATTCTTTACACATCCTTATCCAATGTTAACGGCGCTCGTGATGAATTTATCGACATAAAACTGAGGATGGGTAAATCAAATAATTTCCTGCTGTATTTATTACAGAACATGGCATACCTAATGTGATTAATACTCTGTCCACCAATAAAGAATATGAAGTTTAAATAGTAAGCCACCAAATGCTTAACGATACAGCCCTTTTGTACCAAATGCGCTATGTATTTTATCTAAACTATCACTTGTTAAATGTTCTTGCAGACCGTATTGAAATTTCCAAGGTAATATCAATATTCGAAAATAGGTTGCGCTTATGATTGTTCAAATTACAGGCCTATTGTATTATTAAGTTGAGTTCCATAGTAATAGAAATTACGTTGTTTCCAATATGAGTACGAACATTTAACACTCAAATAACCTTGTATATAAATATTTGACGAATTGATCCGTGGATTTGCAATCTCAAGCCAAAAAATAGCTTTAGTTCCAATTACTTTCAATATGTTAGATACAAGTTCAGAAAAGCAGTATTTTCCCTTTTTGTGTATTTTTTTTTTCGGGGGGGAGTTATAGTTTACCACGGAATTGTGCACCATGGTGCCATTGCGTTTTATTTCAGCATACATAATATGGCCAATGTTGTCCGCTTTGTAATTAGGTATGTTTTAGTTCTATCGAAGTATCATGATGTGTATATCTTTATTCAGGAAGCCACGTTGACCCAGTTCAACATCGTGTGGACTGATGGGTCAACGTTTGGAACACATACCCCAAACTTCATCTGAGCGATAGTGAGACTCATACTGCATTCTTAGGCTGATGGGAAGGAATGTCGAATTTGTGTTCATTCCTTGTTGTTCCGCCCTATTAACAACATATAGAGCATTCTCATGTCCGTTATGCAAGATGTTTTCTTTACATTGTATGTACAGTTTTGTTACTTCAGGGTCAGAGTAATAATCACATTTTAAATTATCAACTGTTAATTATCGACTGAACAGAGGTTGCAATGCTTCCTTAAAGAATCCTCTTCCGCTACCTCAACGAGCGCACCTGCGTGATGTAAATGTATGTTTCAAATCGTACCTTGGACACTATTTGCCCATCTAAATTTAATGTAAATAAACCTGAATAAGATTTTATCGTTGCTACTACAATTAATGTTTATACAATCAACTTTTCTCTCTCAACAGATTCAAGTTCCTCTTATCTCTATGTGTGGCCCCAGTAAAACTCGCCCAGTATCTCTGTTGATAATATTTGGATTTGAAAGTCAAACAGACGCATCAGATGTTACCATTCGACACATTTACGTTGCTATTCATGTGCTAACGCGTGTATAGTGATACATTACACATGACTCTAAATATTTCATTTGATATATGAAGTCAGTAAATGGTTTGGTTTTAATTTAGTCACAATTAAATGGAATATTAGTTAGCGAGAAAATTTACTTGCCTTTTCATACTTATTTCTCTTTGTTTTGATATAAACTGTAACTTAATAAATTGTATATTTAGCAAAGTTTTCATAATTCATTGATATGAAGCATACATGTGTACCGCTTGATAATTACAAACCAGGCTAAAACCTGCATCCATGTTCAGATCGTTATGTAAGCATATTATCATATATTAAAGTGACACCGAATTTCTGACAGAACATTATGAAATAAAGGAGAATATATTAACATAAACAACACTAATATTTGATCAAAATCATTTAAATTGTTTTGACAGTTTAAGAAAGATTGTTTTTTTTGGGTAATGTAACCCGTTTCAGCATGAATACCTTTTCTTCATCTTGATCACTACAAAGGACAGGACAAAAGCAATTTGGACGCTTTGAATATATTCATACATAAGTCATTTGCTTTCTATGTTAAATAAAATTCGTGTCAATTAAGGTTTATTTTCAAATAAACACATTTGTAATTTAGAATGAATACATATAATTTATATCAGCCAATAAATGAATATGAAAGCATTTCCGGTTTTAAAAATTAATTTGAGTATTCTGAAGAAGAGAAAGAGAAATATATCCAACTGTGGGTATATTATTTAAACCACAACGTTTCCAACATGTCTCATGAAATATTACTGCGGTACGTAAAATACATTGCTGCAAGTTTGAGAAAGTCAATTTATACTTAAATCATTAAAAGTGAAATGTTTTGAACTGTTAAAAATTAACAAAATAACTATGGAAATGTGTTTCAGAACTTTCGGCGAATTTTCATTAAAATTGTAATAAATTACCTATAATTTGCTCTAAAAGAGACGACGAAACTTTATATATGTTTGAAAACTCTTATATTGCATCATCCAAGCTCATGAACATTAAATATTTGCGCAGATGTTATGTGTCTTTAACATTTCAAATTTGAAATTGAGCAAAAAAGGTTGTTACTGTTGTCGATGACATTTTCACTGTTGTTAATGCCACGATGTCTCTTTTTTTATTTACCGACTGTTATGTCACTGCAGTAACTGTCTTTAATAGTATCAACACAAGACATGCCATAAGGCTTCGATCAAAAATGGTTGTGTTACGGTCCCAATGTTCCAGCCTTGCTTGTTTTAAGACTGTTTAGATTTTATATTTAAACACGATGCCTCGATTGTAAACACTAGAGAAGTTTACTTTGTTTTAAATGGATTAACAACTGACGGGTCATAAGCTGCACTCAGGTCTCAACATTGATCAAATTATTATGGGTACGGTAGATGGTCTGTTTTTAACTTAATCACATTTACCTAAAATATCATATTAAATAATGAAAAGCGGATTTACTTTCCTCTAAGTAACAAAGTATAGATCCAATGGACTGTCGTGTTAATTTTAAGTGTCATGGGAGACAATTCAAATATCGGTAAATTATTAAACATAATAATAGTTATCTCTGTATAATATTGTTCCAATGATGGTGATAACAATAGTAGAAAATGTTTATAAAAATAAATTCCAATACGTTCTCAGACAATGTTTTACACGTTAATATTAATTATCTAGTGACATATACAGAAAATAATATATATAAAAATATTATAAAGATTATTTACAGCGGAATCCTTATGATAGTTAAAGGGGTCGTGAAAAACACTTTTACTGGATTTATGCATTTGCATCTAATAATATGTTTATTAATAACATCGAACACTCAAAACGGTAATATCAATACCTTGACATATCCTTATCACGTTTGTGACACTTTGATTGCCATCTAACCATTTCTTTTACTTCGCTTAATTTGTTTGGGTTTATTGTATTTAATGGTATCAAGTTTATTGGTATTTTCATAGCTTTTTGTGGAAGAACATTTCATTTTATAATTGAACGCTTAGCAGTTCTTGATTCGTCAGGACGATGACTGCTGATACATCCAAATCGGACGTTAATGAATATTTATCAAAGTCAGTACACGCGCCAGATGTTGAAATTAAAGAATAGTATTACAACGACTTTGTACACAGAAGTCTAGGAGACTGCGCTCTAAATAGCAGAGTCGTAAATCACAGATTGCTTCCAAAAGATAATGACTACTACTACTTGCTAAATTGTACAGTAACGTAAAAAGAAAAGAAAAGAAGTTACGTCGAATTTCGATTGCAAGCAGCAAAAAAGGTATCAACTAATAATTAAATGAAAGAGTCGAAATGTTCCGGGTAGAAGTTGATGGTAATGATAACAATTACGAAACTTCATTTCAGAAGTTGGACTTCTATCTATCTTGCATATCAAGAATTTTCAGAGCATGACTTAAATGAAGCATTCAAGAAATTGTATGCTACCTTTGAAGAATATGTGAGCAAATGTCCGGGATGGGATTTAAAGGAAGAGTATACTTGTGACATACAACAGTAACATGTAGACCTTCCGAAAGGTAGCCGTTACATTCAAGAACCAGTGAGTCTACGACAAACATGGGATTTATTCAGTGTAAAATATGACGATGACATATTTGTTTGTAGTCAATTTCGGAGCACCTGCACCCAATATAAGAAAATCCATGTTATTTTAAGCATTGCATAAAAGACAAGTAAAATTTTGTTCTATACAGAATTCCGTCTCCCAGGCTCGTTTTAAAATAAAACATTTGGATAAACTCAACCACGTATCCGTGAAATCATTCGACTTCAAGCACAACGAGATTTATCTAATTCCTATTACAGATGCAATAAATGGAAGAGATCACGTTAATCTATTATATTTAACAAGAGGTGGATACATCTGTACAAATTGGTATCAGGAAAATGAATAGATTCATGCACAGAACGGTTGCTCAAACTCCGTTTTATTTGTTAAGGTTTACATAAAGAATCAATTGTAAATAATCACATTCCGTAATATTCAGAGCATGGGGAACACACAGTTCATTACACAGAAAGCGACGTCGATGGTATATTGGAATGTACAGACTTTCGACCAAATTCACGATACCGTGTTGCATTTTTTGGTGATTTTGAAACATATAGCATGGGTATGCTTACCTGTGGTCCAGATCGGTAACCTAAAGTACCACGAAACTGCGCATATACCCCGTGTGCTTTTGGATACCGAGTGGTTTATTCCAATCATACACAAAGGAAACATTCACCTACATACGTCTAAATGTCAGTAAAACATTTATCGAGATGCTGATGAAAGAACAGATCAAAATATTTGAAAATTTATGTAAAATCAAGGCAATGTGAATGAGTCAGGAAGATAATGAATTCACAAGGAAAGCAATACAATTATATGTCATATTAATGAAAATATGTGGGCATTTTAACCCAATGACCAACTTAGTGGGAACTTTACGGGAGCAGCGTGTGGCCTGTTGCAACTTAAATATCCAGTACCCATATTGCGTACCTGTTATATTCGATAATCTTCCAGGATTTGACGGTCATAGTACAGCGCTCACTCATTATAACCTTGTCCATGGTAGCCATATAGTATGCTGTATTTGTCAAGCTATTTGGAAATATTAATACGCAAGACCATTTATGTGATTCCGAACGATTTAGAGCGATATATTCTTGATTGATTCTTATCTGTGTTTAGAAGTTCTCTTGAACAGTTAGTTGAAAATATGAAAAAGATGATTCATCATAGTTTAATATAGCATTTTCCTCCGCAGAAGAAAATCTGCTGATTTGAAGAAAAGGTATATTCCCATACGATTACTTACACAGTGTTTCAAAATCTTGAGACAGAAAACTGTTACCAAGAGATGCTTTCTACGATTAGTTAACGGAATAACCCATGTCAGAATAAATTTATCAATGTCATCGAAATGTATGGACGACTTTAAAATATAAATTACTAGGGCGCATACCTGAATCTTTATCTATATTCAGATTTTGTGTTGCTCGATAACACATTTTAAAAGTTAGAGATGTTTGTCATGGTTATTACAAATTGGATCCTTCTTGATTTTGATTTCGCTAATTTTGACTGGTCGGCCTGCTTAGAGATGACTGACATTCAGTTTACTGCTGCTGATGTGTCCAGACGAATACCTGATTTGGTTGACTGTAGAATACTAGGCAGAAGTTTATATGGTATCAAAACGTTACTGTGAAGTAAACCATCCCAAACTACCTAACAAGTGTGACGCCACTGAAACCAAATAATTAAATAATGTATTATGACGCCAACAGCTTGCACGCTTAGGGCCTCTCCATATATTTACCATACAGAAATTTCCAATGCAAAAGTTTGTAATTTTGACGTTATGTGTACAAATACTACGTTGTGGAAGGAAAGCTCGAGGACGACAACGAATTACACGACCACATCGTCTTTTCGCTAGCCTCAGAAAAAACAAAGATTGTAACTGATTATGAACTTTCGGCTTGCAGTAAAAAGCTATGGAGAATCCTAAAACCTCCTTTAGAAGCCCATAAAGACAATTTTATTCTGATACGATGATCCATGCAAGTTTAAAAGCTGAGTACAAATCTGTACGACAAGGAGCAATACATCAATTGGTTATAAGCGTAAAGAAAATACACCGCATTTTGCAATTTTAGAAAACAGGCATGGGTCAAACCCAAGATAGATCTTAATACACTTAAACGAAAGGAGACAAACGATTTACAAAGCAGACTAAGAAAAAATAAAATATAATTTACTATTCCACAGTGTATTTCAATATCTCATATTTTGGGAGGTTTGGGGAGTTTTGGTGTTTTTGTGTTTGTTTCTGATTCTGTTTTTTGTTTTGTTTTGTTGTTGTTTTTTTCTTCAGAATACCCAATTCATACCTTTGAGGCATCGAGGTCGAAAATGTACAAGTACACTACTAAAGACAAGAGAAAAAGTGAAAGCGATCCTCATAAAGGTCATAAATAAAGATTTGACACATGATCAATATAAACAATGCTTGTTTAAACAAACGATAAAATTGCCTCAAAATGAACTTAATTCGAGAAGAAAAACACGAACGTCACATTCACAACATGAGGGAAGTGTCACTGTCTGGTTCCAAAGATGTGTTGTAAAATGAAAGCAAGGTGTGGAGGCAAAACGAGTACAGCACTTTTGTTTAGATTCTTCTAATATATTTTTGATGTGTTTTAAATTTAAATTGTTGTGTATGATGTTTATATAATATTATAGATATTTTAGGAAATTATAAATGTTTCTTGAATTTAATATTTGCTTAAACCTTAATATTAAGAATAGTGTTTGAGATGTTTAACTATTGTCCATGAACTAGGTTGTTCACTTAGAACTCCTTTGGCTGGTCATTTAGGAGTCACAAAGATTTATCACAAGAGTTTGAATCATTTTTATTGGCCGAAACTCAAAAGTGGTGTTTCTAAATACTGCAGATCTTGTCACACTTGTCAAATCGTAGGAACACCCAAGGCTCATCTGCAACATATTCCTGCATTTGATGAACCAGTTAGTACAATAATAGTAGACTGTGTCGTCCTTTACTTAAGACCAAGTCAGGCAACCAATACTTGTAGACCATCATCTGTGCATCTACAGGATTTCCAGAGGCAATTCCTCTGAGAAATATAAAAACTGAAAACATTGTGAAAGCTTTAGTGAAGTTTGTTTTACACTTGTTGGCCTTCCCAAATAAGTACAGTGGAATCAAAAGGTAAATTTTATGTCTGGAATTTTCCAACAAGTTATACATGAATTAGGCATCCAACAGTTTAAATCTTCTGCTTATCACCCTGAAAGTAAAGGTGCTTTGGAAAGATGTCATCAAACTGTAAAGAATATGATTCGATCATATAGATTTGATACAGGAAAGGATTGAGTATAGGGTGTTCATTTGTTGTTGTTTGCTGTTAGGGAACCTTTGAGCTGGTGTTTTGGTCATAATGTCCGTGGACCATTGAAATTATTGAAAGGGAAACTTCTGTCAAAATGAAGATTCAAAGATTAATCTTTTTGACTATGTCTCTGATTTTAAATAGTAGTTGTCAAAGGCATGTGAAGTGACAAGAACTAATCTTCACACTACCCAGTCAAAAATGAAATTAAGCTATGACAGAAATACACAGGAAAGGAGTTTTATACCTGCTGAGAAAGTTCTGGCTCTCTTTCCCATACCTCCAAATCCCCTTCAGGCTGAATTGTATGGTCATTATACCGTTGAAAAGAAAGTAAATGACTTAATTTATGTCATTAACACCCCTGGGAGACGGAAACAGAAACAACTTAGTCACATAAATGTGTTAAAGGAATATTTTGACAGAGATATCCCAGCTAAGTATTCAGTTAATTTATTTGTACCTGTCCCACACTGTGAATATATCAACGATGGAATACAATCAGACTATAGTGACTCTGGTATAACCAATCTTCGGAATTCAGAAATATTGAACAATCTGGACCAGAAACGTTCACATCTACAACAACAGGAAAGAAATTAACTAAAACAGCTATTACATGACTATGATCACTTGTTTCCTGATGTTCCTACACGAACAAGTAAAATCTATCATGACGTTGACATTGTAGATTCTGCACCTGTGAAACAGCATTCTTATAGGATAAATCCTCTCAAACAGAACTTTTTGAAGAAAGAAATTCAGTATTTGCTGGAGAATGATTTTATAGAACCAAGTAAAAGTAACTGGAGTTCACCATGCATTCTTGTTCCTAAGCCAGATAATACATTCCGCATGTGTACTAACTATAGAGAAGTCAACAGTGTCACCTAAACGGATTAATTTCCAATCCCAAGAAGAATGGACGATTGCATTGAAAAAATTGTAAATGCGAAGTATGCCACCAAGTTTGACCTTTTAAAAGGATTCTGGCAAATTCCATTGACGGAAAGGGCAAAAAAATATTTCAGTATTTGTAACTCCAGATGGACTTTATCAATATATAGTCATGCCTTTTGTAATGAAAAATTCTCCTGCAACGTTTCAGCGTCTGATGGATATGATACCGGCTGGTCTTGATAATTGTGACGCGTACATCGATGACGTCATTATCTACAACAACACCTGGGAAGATCACTTGGAAACCATTGGTAAATTCTTTGATCGACTCAGCGATACGAATCTGACGATTAATTTGAGCAAAAGTGACTTTTGCCATGCTTTTGTCACATTTTTAGGACAAAAGACCTAGTTAAACCTATAGAAGCTAAGGTCAAAGCTATCTCTGAATTTCCGGTACCAATTTGTTAAAAGCAACTGATGCCATTTTTAGGTATGGCTGGATATTATCGGAAATTTTGTTCAAATTTTTCCTTAATTGCTGAACCTTTGACAAGTTTATTGAGTAAGAAACAATGTCATTGGTCTGACATTTGTCAGGAATCTTGTGACAAGTTAAAGGCATGCTTAAGAATGCACCAGTTCTTTCTGCACAAAATTTCAGCCAATCGTTTAAATTATCTGTTGATGCAAGGGATTTTGGGATCGGTGGAGTATTGATTCAGGAAGAAAAGATGATGTGGATCGCCATGTGTGCTATTTTTCTAAAAAAAAAATAAACAAGCACCAGAAAAATTATTCCACAATTGAGAAAGAATGTTTGGCTTTGATATTGGCTTGATAGAATTTTGAAGTGTATGTTACCTCGGCTCTTTCTCCTATTATTGTGTACAGTGATCACAATCCCCTTACTTTCATCAACAAAATGAAAGATAAAAATCGGAGATTGTTGAGATGGAGTTTAATATTGCAGGAATATAACATTGACATCAGACGCATCAGGGGAAAAGACAATGTGATTACAGATGCACTCTCACGTGCATAGAAATGTTATATAACTTGATGTAATTAAGTTCAGTATCATAAAACATCTTCCTCTGTAATATTGGTTATTATAGTATTAGATGTATTTTCAAAAGAAAGCTTTATTGAATACATCTTTATTTTTCTGTAAGTGGAGAGGTGTTATGTATGATGTTTAAATAATATTATAAATATTTTAGGAAATTATAAATGTTTCTTGACTTTAATATTTGCTTAAATCTTAATGTTGTGTATCAGGAAAACATGTTTAACTATTGTCCTTGAATAAGGTTGTTTACTTAGTATTTTAGTTCAAGGATGGCTTTGGCAAGTCAAGTTGTTGATTCAATTTGAGGTCAATTTGAGGTCGATTTGAGGTCAAGATTGATTTTGTTTTCATTACAAGTATGTGTCAAACATCATATAGACCATTTGGTACTCTAGAATATTCTGTCATGTGACGTATCTTTATATATACCATGTTTAGTGCATAGTTTTTCAGTTTCAACCTTACCATCAGTCTTTTAAAGAGCCATTACAGTTGTGGAAAATTATTCCAAAATTCTGAGAGAGAAATTATTTAAAATATTCCTTGGATTATAAAAGTGTTAATGGACTTTTGGAGTTTGGATTTTGAATTGATGATTTTGTGATTTATATGAAATAATTCAAAGATATATTGGAGTACTTCCTTTTGGCATATCAGCACATTAGAGATTACTGACACATCAGGACATTAAATACCATTGGCACAGCAACACAAGGATACAGCCATTCAATGGGAACATTATATATTTAGGACTTGTAATTACAACACTTAGAATTATTGGTTCATTTGGATTTTAATTCACATTACTGTAAGTGTCTTTTGAATTTTCACTTTAGTTGCATAAAAATACATTGCTTGTTTATTTTCACTTGATGTGTTGATTGCACTTTCTTTCTGTTACATTTTTCTTAGGCCATAGAGTTTATGTTTTGATAATTTAGTGAAGCTCATAGAAGATATACTAGAATAAGTGAGCAGAAAACTATATCAAAGTTGTATACTTTGCAAATAAAAATGATTAGTTTTCGATTCTTTTAAGATTAGATGTATATATACGTCTTTCAAAACGTTTGATATCCCGTATACCAAGATCATATATATATATATATATATATATATATATATATATATATATATATATATATATATATATATATATATATATATATATATATATATATATAAAATGATATATTTAAATATATCCGTTGTGGAAAACGGATATCGCCACAGTTGCGATACCACTGTCATCCACAGAGTGGCGATATCACTTTTGGAACTTCTTTCTTTTCCTATTTATGTATTTTCTTCAGACCTGTATATCCTTATTTAGGCCTACGTTATGTTTCTTCTTCTTTTCCTTCTCTCTCTCTCTCTCTCTCTCTATCTCTGACACTTGTTCTGTCTATTTGCCGTTCAGAATGAATATATCTTAACATGTGTCAACACTGTTGACCCATTTAGGTAATCAATCAAAAGGCAGTCAGGAATGCAAAAAAATGAACCCCAAACAACAAAAAGCAGTATTCAAGAATTAACTTTTTTATACTTACTTTTACACATGAATCATGCAAATTGTCATTGACTGAACTTGCATGACCTGTTGCTATTCGATATTCTGTGTCACCCATACAGTATCGTATACCTGTTAAACTCAACGACAAACGGTACATTTTTAAGAACAACTCATGATTACATATAGTACTAAAATTGTATAAGTTGCGATTTCAACTGTCATCACAATCATAATTATGTCTCAAAACGATGGAGAACGGAGACATTGCTTAGTGTCGATTGAAAACAGGAATTAAGTGACAATCCCAATTAGGGTGCAGAGACTCTTATCAAAATAGACTACAAGCAGCCAACGCACAAAAGGTCACGCCTGAATGCAGAGAACAAATAGCAGCCAAATTCATTACAAGTAAACTGACATCTGTTGTTTAATGATGTTAAGCTCTTAAGCCTTTTGGTGCGTTCTGTTATGTTAGTAGTAGGGGGTGGGTAAATAGGCCCGCGATTTTTGGGGGTGGCACTATAGGCCCAAACGGAAATTTGGGCCTCTACAGGCCCAACAGGGGAATAGAATAGGGGTGGCACTACAGGCCCAAATGGGAATGGACTATGGGGCCTCTACAGACCCAAACGGGAAAAGGAACGGGGAAAAAAAAAGAAAAGAAAAATAGAGAAAGAGAGAAATATGGCAATCATGGAAAATTAATCTTTTCTTGAAAAATGGGTGGCCCTGAAAAGGGCCGTTGGTTTTTTTGTTTAACATTGACATCTCCTGGAGGGTCTTCTTTTCCTTAAACTTCTACGAACTTCCGGACCGTACATCGTGATCCTCTTCAGGCAGCCTTGTCTTTCCATATAGATGCGACGTTTCCATATGGCGGTCTCTGTGATTTTCGTAATGGCCTATGAAGCTTTGACATACATGGGGAATGCTGGATCAAACTGCATTCCCGAGATGATACTGGATGATTCCACACTTGTCCACATTTTGTTTTGTTTCTTTAGGAGTGGTTTTGGAGAAAAAAAACCGGTGAAGCTTTACGAGACAAGCGGTCGTATGTATATACCTTACGATCGGATTGAAATGAATCGTAATGAACTACCAATCCAAGTGCGCGTTACAAGCGGGTCGGTTTTTCTTCCAATGGGAAGAGAGTAGGGGTGTGACGTCATTTTGGGTATAAAGGCATCACAGCGTTCGTAGGGTTTTTACTTTTTGGACAGTCTAAATGGAGACTACCAAGACCAGTATGTATTGGGGTGAGCCTGCAACGACTAATGCTGCTGTGTTAAACTTCCAGCCGGAAGAGTTTAATTTAGATTTTCTGTCTGAAGAATTTGAGTCTGAAACGACGACGACTCTTGCTGCTATATCAGCCTCTTTGCTGCCTGTCATGGACGATTTCAAAAAGAGGCAACAAGAACAACTGGAAATATTTTTACAGCGACAGAGAGAAGCGGAAGAAGTGTTTCTTCAACAAGAAGAGGAGAGGAGAACAAAACAAGAAGAAGAAGACCTAAGAAAGACAGAAGAGGAGAAGAGTGAAGCACCGCAAGAAGAGAGTCAGGAAGATAAAACGGTGAGTCTACTAGAAGACATTATATCTGAGTTAAAACGTTTGACAAGCCTGTATGAGTATTCTTTAACTCAGCCTAAGCAAAAAAGACCATCACGGGCCAAACATTCCAAACCCATCACTACTAGTGAGATTCTACCACCACCACCACTACCATCACCATTCACTACTACAACTACTACCACCAAAGCAGCAGCAGCAGGAGGAATTGGACTGGGTCGTGGAAAAGGATTACGACAATTGAAGTTGATCATGTCAACTCCATAAGTTTGTTTTAACAAAACAAACAAACAAACACCCCAGCGGTCCTTTTCAGGGCCAGCCAGATCTCTAGAAAAGAACTCAAATTGCCAAAAAATCAAGTAAAACTTAAAAATCCCCATTCCTTGGTTTTGTGTGTAAGAGCGAGTGCGTGCGTGCGTCCATCCATACTCTAAAACAAAATAACACAAAAACACTTACTTTTTTCCATTCTGGTGTATTCTCATTTTTTGTTTACAAAATAATTCACCATGAACGTATAACACCACACTCTAAAAAAGTTCATTGTTCACTGTCTGTCTCTCTTGTTCTTGGTCTTCTTGAATGTCTTCACAGGAATCAAGGGTCTTCTTCTTCATTCTCATTGTCTTCCAGCCATCTAACTTTCTACTTACTTTTCTTGACGATATGTTCTTCTTCTTCTTCTAGGTTTGAAGATCCTTCGGCTTCCTCCCTCTCTGGTAGATTTTCTTTTTCTTGTTGTTTCTGAGGGCACTCCGAAGACCAATGTCATTTTCCTTTACAATAACAAGTATCTTTCCCTTTATCTCTGTTTTGGTTTTGACGTTGTGGACATTCTGGAGCCCAATGTCCTTTCTCTTGGCAGATATAACAAGTATCTTGACTTTTATCTCTCTTTGCTGTTCCTCGACTTAGATAATCCCAATAATAGGAAGACCAATGTCCTTTCTTGGGGTATCGACCTCTTCTTGACTCTTCCATCTTTACTGTTTGAAAGTTCAATCACAAAGACTGATTCTGAAGGTAAGAAGGTCTTTATATATATAGGTTCCTGTGTGTAACTCCATCAGATCTGAATCAGATTTCAAGATGAAAAGATCACGCCCAATCCATGAGAAACCAGAAGAAGAAGAAGAAACAAAGAGGCCACTGCGACGAAGACTGTCCGTGCCGCCAGAAACACCGCTGGCTGAACTGCTAGTTCAAGTCCATGCTAGCGATTTCGAAGAAGATCTGAGTTAGCCTGAAACCCAAAAAACCCAACCCAAAGAATCCACTACCACCACCAGAACCCCTGACCAAAAAAGATCTACTACCGTGACTCCTGAAAATTACTATCGGATTCGAGAGACGCAAAAAATAACCTCTCGAAAATTTAAAACCACAGCCTACACTCACACGGTTAACTTCAAAGACTTCAAGTCCGAAGTACCTCCCGAGAAACCGGCGGGGTTCATTAGCGATTTGTGGGGATCTGTGTTACAGAACTTGAAACGACAATGTGGAGCCAAAGAAGACGATCGATTGAGACTGGCCATTCATCACGACAATTTGAAGTCCCCTGTTTGGATCGAGTTCAGGACCCCGGCAGAATTAACACCAGACAAAGTCATGTCCAAAATAGAACACGTTCAACAATCTAACGACAAATTTACCATCACGGATTGAAAGGCTACAATTTACATGACTCACGTTGCTCCTCCTCGAGGAAGTGGACGAAGTAGGAAAGCGTTACTGGTGGACGATCTTCGCAGTACCAAACACAGTGTCGTCCAAATTGACAATACCCAAGACCAGATGTGCTTGGCCCGGGCTATTGTGGTGGGGCAAACGTATGCCAACAAGAACGAGAGCAAAGAATGGAAAAGAGCCTGGAAGAACATTCGACGATCGTACAGACCCCAACAACGAAACGAAGCAGAACTCCTGTTATGACAAGCAGGCATCCCTAAAGAGACCGTGTGTGGTATTTCTCAAATGCAACAACTTCAAGACGTCTTGGCTCCTCACTACACATTGAAAGTTCACCCTCAAGAAGTGCGCGGAGATATGGTGTTTCGAGGCCCAAATTTCCCCGAAGGAAAATACATTCACGTGTATTACCACCAAGAACATTTCGATGCCATCACCAGTATCACCGGGTTTTTGGGAAACTCTTACTACTACGAGAAATGCGATCAAGGGTTTAACAATCGGGAGCGACACTTTGATTGCGGTCAGAGATGTCAGGGCTGTTTAGCCGACAAACCATGCCTTCCTGAACAAAACCACGTCCATTGTGAGACGTGTCGACGAACTTTTGTCAGTCCCTCTTGTTACCAACAGCATCACAAGACACAAGGGTACCAACACAAATGTGCTTGCGACTTATTGAAATTGTGCTCCACGTGTGGAAAACTGATTCGCACCAACGACCCCAAGAGACACGTTTGTGCTGGAAAAAAAAGATGTAACATTTGTAACCAGATGGTGAACTTTGATCATCAATGTTTTATTCAAAAGTACGACAAGACAGAGAAGAAAGAATTAAAGAAGAACAAGAACCAAGTGGATTTCATCTTTTTTTATTTTGAATGCATGCAAGAAACAGGCATTCACATTCCCAATTTCTGCGCGGCTCATCGGGCTTGTGAGAAGTGCATTCAAGAAACTATCCACTTTCACTGTCCTTCTTGTAGTCGAATTCCTGGAGGACGTGAAAAATCCTTCGCGGGGCCAACACTTTGTCCGAGTTTGTTGAATGGATTTTAGACCCTACCGACGACACTTGGAGCGAAGAGGACATTCAACGTTATGGAGACTGTCATCGCTATGCGACCGTCATAGCTCACAATTTCTCGGGATACGATGGACAGTTTTTGTTAAGATATTATTCGCAACAAGGTACCGAACGCCCTGATTTCACCATGAACGGAAACAAGCTCATCTACATGAAAGTGGGTCAAGTCAAATTTAAAGATTCCATGAGTTATTTGGCCATGCCTTTGAGTCGAATGCCAAAAACATTTGGCACGACAGAAATGGCTAAAGGCTATTTTCCTCACTTCTTCAACACGGAAGCTAATCAACATGCCGTCCTACCTCATTTGCCTGACCTCTATTATTACGACCCCGACGGAATGCGCTCCGAACAGCGAGAAGCCTTTCACGCTTGGTACCGCCCTCACCAGTCCGATCCATTTGACTTTCAAGAGGAAATGCTGAAGTACTGTCGATCCGATGTGGACATTTTACTGCGTTGCTGTGGAAAGTTTCGACAGTTATTTCTAGATCACGGAGATGTTGATCCTTTGAAAGATGCGTGCACCCTACCCAAAGCCTGTTCCTTAGTGTACACCCAAAATTTCATACCCGAGAACGAACTAGCCATCATCGACTCCAACACGTCTCTCTTTGCCAGCCGTCAATATTCGGCCAAAGCTTTGCGTTGGCTCCATTACTTGTGCCAAAAAGAAGACAAATGGATACAACATGCCAGAAACGGAGGAGGAGAAAAGAAGATTTGATCTTATTCCGTGGATGTTTGGGATTTAGAAAACCTGCACACGGTGTACGAATTTCAGGGTTGCTTGTTTCACGGATGCCCTACCTGTTTTCCTGACCGAGACCTGAAAATTCCTTATTCAGACTCTACCATCGAGAGATGAAAAGTCCTTATTCAGATTCTACCATGGAACAGTTGTACGAACAGACTTACCAACGACGACCTCACTTAGAAAGTCAAGGATACCAAGTGGTTGAAATGTGGGAGCACGAGTACGATCGACGATTGAAAACCGATCCTGAATTTAAGAGCATCACCGAAAGTTACGACGTAGCCGACATCAAACCTTTGGATCCACGCCACAGTTTATTTGGAGGACTAACCAATGCCACTCGCTTGCTGTACGACGTAGACGAATCCAAAGGAGAAGAAATCAAATACATCGACGTGTGTTCTCTGTATCCTTGGGTGTGTAAATATGCTCGTTTTCCAACCGGACACCCTGAAATCTTGACAGAACACATCGACGTGGAACACATTCGTCAATACGAAGGATTGATCAAATGTAAAGTCTTACCCCCGACAAGCTTGTACCATCCCATCTTGCCTCACCATTGCCAAGGAAAACTGATGTTTCCTTTATGCCGTACGTGTGCCGAAACATGCAACCAAGATCACCCCTGTCACCACACAGAGGAAGAACGCTATTTGACATGAACGTGGGTCAGTGCCGAATTGTTTCGAGCTCTGGATCGTGGATACCGTTTGTTGAAAGTGTACGAAATCTGGCACTTTCCAACCACCGCACAATACCAAAAGGACGACGCCACTAATCATCCAGGCATTTTCTCAGGGTACGTCAATCAGTTTTTAAAACTGAAACAAGAAGCCAGCGGCTATCCCTCGTGGTGTCAGACTCCCGAAGACCAAGTTCTATTCAAAGAAGAGTACCGTGACATCGAAGGGATCACTTTGGAAGACGTAGAAAAAAACGAAGGAAAAAGATCGTTTGCCAAAGTCATGCTCAATTGCTTGTGGGGAAAAATGGTCCAACGACCCATCTTAACCAAGACGGAATACTTGACCGATCCTTATAAGTACTTTCAACTAGTGGACAACAAAAGTGTACTAGTCAAACACGTCGAAATCGTCCGTGATGATTTCATCTTAGTCAATTTCGAAGAAGAACCCAAGTTTGTAAAACCTGACAAGTTTAGCAACGTAGTCATTGCCGCCTACGTGACCGCTCATGCTCGTTTGAAGTTGTACGACGAAGCTTTAGAAGTCTTGGGAGATCGTGTCCTGTACTTTGACACCGACAGTTGTATGTACATCCATCGCTCCGCTTGCCCACACCCTACCATCCAAGGAGATCGTTTAGGAGCCTGGACGGACGAGCACCCTCAAGACACCATCCTGAGTTTTGCCAGCGGTGGCCCTAAAAATTACGGCTACCGATACCGAGACCAAGAAGGCCAACTTCACACCGAATGCAAAGTTAAAGGATTGACCCTAAACTATCGAACAGTCAGGTGGTCAATTTTGAGGTTTTGAAAAATGCTTTGCTGTCTGGACAAGTGGAAGACTTTCGAGTGCAAACGTTAGAACCTCACAAGATCGTACGGTTACCTAATCACCAAATTGTCACTCGCCCTTTACAAAAAGTGTACCGAATCGTGTACCAGAAACGAGTGAGACTTCCAGACCACACCACTTTGCCTTACGGACACGTCGATCTGCAGTATAAAAAAGGAACCACTTGAACAGAAAGACAATACCAAGATTGACGATGACTTCAACAACACCGTGAGATGAACCCACTACAGACCTCAAGTTGAAAGAATACAAATTTCCCGTGTTCTTGCCTGACTATTGTGATTGTGCCAGTCGCTTGAACACGTTTAAAAAATGGCATACATGGAATGGATTACCTACTTCCAACTCTTTAGCCAGAGCAGGATTTGTCTACTTTGGACAGGGAAGCAAAGTGAAATGTTTCAGTTGTGGTGTAACCATTCGCATGGACCCTAAAAATTCAGCTATCCTGGAACATGTCAGATGGGGTCAAAACTGTTCTTACCTTTCTTTGGCGTTTCCACCAATTACATTACAGTACTTTGCGGATGGTACAGTCGACAGGTATAAAAAAGGAACCCCTTCCAAGTCTAACCATTCATTCTGACTTTCAACGTTGACCGAGCAAGAAGAAAAAAAGATGAGTAATTTTGTCATCCTCCCACCAAAGATGAATAAGAATACTCATGACACCCACCCACCGAGGAAGAAATCTAGTGGTGTGAACTCCAAGTGCCATCACGACTTAGAGTGCGATGCAGTGCCATGCGAGGAGACGGATTCCGTACGCTTCGGCATCAGCGATTCACACGATGAGACGGATTCCGTACGCTTTGACATCAGCGATGCTGTGCGTGTACCTCACAGTCCCTCTAACGATGCAGGACGACCTTTACTCTTTATTAATCGTACACATAATTGTCATACCTACAGGAGTAAAGAATTGACGATACCTGTGGCTTTGCCTGGTTATTCCAAGTTTGAAAAGCGACTCCAGACGTTCCAAGACAAGTGGCCTAAATATCTACTACAAGCAACTACTGACAAAGCTTTAGCAAGATCTGGATTTATCTACTTGGGAGAAGGAGGTAAAGTTCAGTGTTTCAGTTGCGGTGTGAGACTTCACCAATGGGAGCCTACCGACTAAGCTTACATTGAACATGCCAGATGGTCTCCGCACTGTCAGTTCTTGCCTTTAGTGGCCTTAGAAGAGCACGGGTACGATGAGCCAGATGACAAGAAGAAGTAACAACATGTCGGATGATACTTTACAATGGTACATTCGTGGTTTACCTATGGAGCTGCGAGAACACATTTACAGAGAATGGATTCAGATACAAGTGAAACGTAACGAACAGTTACATCCTTTACGACATACATGTTTTAACCATTGGTATCTGAATGTTATAAAAATACTGATTAGTGTCAAGATATTGAAATGGTCAGACATTCATGAAGGGCTAGAAGACCACTTTAAGAGTTTGGAGGGCACCACCTACAATGTGTCAGTCATCCATAGAATTCGATGGAACGAAGTGAAGGAAAAAAATGTGACCAACAGACAAGAATACGAAAAACTTTTACTAGAAGTGTCACCTCAAGACGAAACGTCTGTACGTCGACTGGCGTGTTTTACGGTTCTTCTCACTGATTATCTTAGATATCCTTTACCCACCGATTCCATTTGGCTAAAGTGTGAGTATTTTGTCACCAAGAAGACTAGTTTAGAAGAGCGCATTCGTGACTTGCCTTTGAAGTTGCGAGAACGTATTTACGGAGAGTTTGTCCAGATCCAAGTGAAACGCAAGCTTAAATTCATTCCTCGATTTGCACACTACCGCGACTTCCACCGTATCAGAAGTCTGATTCTGAAGAAAAACTATCACAGCTATCGTGAAGAACACAAAAGAGAGTTACTTCTTTCCAAGTCGGAAACTTTACCAGAACACATTCGTGGTTTGCCTTTGGAGCTGCGAGAACGGATTTACAAAGAGTTTGTCAAGTTACAAGTGAAACGCAAACTCAAAGTCAGTCCTCGATCTGTAAACTATGCTTACTTCCAAAGTATGAGAAGACTGATTCTGGGAAGATTATATCGCTGGCACCTTGGAGAAGACTATCACAAAAGATACCAACCTTGGGAACCTGGATATAAAAACCCACCACCAAAGATACCCACCTTTGGAATCTCACAATATAAAGTCTCACCATATCAGGACTGTGGTCATCACTTGTGAAACGTATTCCGTGGAAGGAAGTCAACGATCGTGTTCAGACCTTAGAGGATTATAAAGACTTGATACAAGAACTGTTTCCATTAAATTTTGGACGCTATGTGGTGTGTGTCTTAGTGACTGTCTTTCTTGAATTTAATTTTCCAGGACATTCGTTGTGGAGTATTTTTGAGGAACAGTGTTTGTCTTGGATTATTTTGGAGGACCCGTGGTTGTTTTGGACTATTTTGATGAACCATCAAAAAAAACAAACAACATGACCATTCATGCTTTATCGGTACACGAAAGACAAATTGTACTCAAAGTGTTGAAAGTGGTGATGAATACAAGTGGGGTACCTCCGTGTGAAGAAGGCATTAGTCAAACTTTATCTACCCTTCATACCTTTCAAGAAGTGTGTATTGCTAGTGAGTTACACCAACAACTTTACACTTGGAAAGATGTACGTGACTGGAGAAAAATGGGTTTCAGTGTTTGGCTACAAGAAGTGGATCAATTTGCCAAAGATCTGGCACGTCACCACTAAGTTTCCAAAAGTGAAATGGGAACCGAAGTAAAAAAAAAATAACCTTAGAAACAATCCTGGAAGAAGAACCTGACACAGCAGAGAAAGACCACACCGTTGTCGTCGTCCAAATACAATCCCCTGAGGAACACACCCCCTCCTTACCGTCAGAGACATTTCATTCTTCCAAAACAAAGACAAACAGGAGATTGCCACCACCAGTGCCTGGGCCTTCCATTCCTAGGACACCATAATGTTGTACATTGACTTGTTTGTATAGAACTTTAATTCTTTTAGTGGTAGCCTTAATGTTGTACCTGACCATTTTTGCGGTCTGCATTTTCGTCCTTCATGACTTGTAAAAACAAATGTTTTTGTTGTGTTGGTTGTTTTGTTTTACAAAAAAAATAAACGTGTATGAAACGTATAAAATGTCTTGGGTCTTTTGTCTTCTTCTCAAAAATCTTCCTACCTCAATCATGGCTACATCTTCTTTTTCTGCCTCTTCTACCTCCTCTGCTGTGGTCAAAGTGATTGACGAAAAGTTAGATCGTCTAAGTTGGGACGCTTTGTATCTGCGCCATCCCTTTAACATTTTGATTGCTGGACCGAGTGGTTCAGGTAAAACCGAATTTGTCAAACGTTTGATCGAACACAAATCTCATATGTTTGATCGTTCACCTCAACGTATCGTGTGGTGTTACAAAGAGTGGCAACCGTCTTACACGTTATTGAAAGAAAGTCAAGGAGAAACCATTTCGTTTGTAGAAGGTATCCCTCGCGAAGACGATGGGATCGTGTCTGACGTGAGTCAAACACATCTGGTCATCTTCGACGACATGTTAGGAGAAGACGAAGAAGAAATTAAACTTTGGTTTACACGAAATTGACACCATCAAAATGCCAGCATCATTTACATTACTCAAAATTTATTTAAACAAAGTAAAGCCCATCGTACCATCAGTCTCAATGCTCATTACGTGGTGTTATTTAAAAGCCCCAGAGACAAATCTCAAGTGCAAGTGTTAGCCAAACAGTTAGGTATGCCTTGGTTGAATTATGCGTACGACGATGCCACTCAAACACCTCATGCGTATTTACTCATCGACTTAAAACCGACCACTCCCGAGTATTTAAGATTTCGTGCCCAATTGTTTCACCATTGGTGTCAAGAAGGAGGTCCCGTCATTTACACGTCCCCTTCAGCCACACTCTGAAGAAAAAAAAAAACTATAAAAACATCCACTACGTCATTTCTGTCTCACAGTCTTCGAGATGACTTCCTTTCAATCTCATCCTCCAAGCTTGTATGGCATCAGTCGCGAAAAAAATGCACAAGTCCGTGCTCATTTGTTAGAAGCTAGTCTTAAAGAAGTGTTACAATGGTTTACTTTGACGGCACGTCAATTAGTGCAAGGCATCATTCACATCCCTCATCAAACTCAACGTTTTTTTCAAAAACATAAAGAGGAATTGTCACAACTAGCCGATCCTAGAATCGATCCACGGACTAAAAAGCAAATCATTTTAACCCCTGGAGGGAGCGGTTCTTCAGGAGGGGTCATGATTCGTTCCCTTTTGAAATGGGATCCTAATGCCCAAGCCAAAAAACCCAAAACACCACAAAAAAAGAAGAAAAGCCCTAATAAGAAAAAAGCCACAAAAAAAAAGAAAAACCTGAAAAAGAAGAAAGCCCCCAAGAAAAAGAAAAGTTCTGCCAAGAAGAAAAAAACACCCACCACTGCAAGGAGCCGCAAGAGAGGTACTGCTGCCAGGACGCAAACGTACACCCGCAAGACACCACCACAACAGACCCCAGTGACGAGGTCTCCTTCTCCTTTTGCCTCCACTTCTTCGTCTTCTTCACCACCTTTCAGGATGATGCCTGCCAAACCAGACTTAAGACAAGTGTTTCCTAATTTGATGCAAAAATGGAAACCCATTTCGAAAGTCACCACTTCGGGACCCTCGACTTTGGCTGATTTGGCCATGCCAGCAGCCGCGAACAAAGTACCGTCCCCTAAAACCAAAGTCAAAGAAAGAACCGGCGTGTTACAAAGTTTAGTGGATTTATCCAAAGAAGAATTGAGACGATTTAGTCCATTGAAAACACCTCAACGTTGAGTGAGGCCTGTCATGAAGATGGTACGTCGTGCGGACAATCAGTGGAGACGTGTTCCAGTATAAAATAGAAGGGTGACCTGCCAAGACTTCAGACTTACTCCTCACCTCTAAGATGACCCCCAAACTTGCACACCACCACCACCACCTAAAAAAGAAGAAAAGCAAAAAAGGACTTCCACCTCGTCTGGCGAAACATTGGGACGTCTTGTCTGTCCTGACCAAATCCAATCCTCCCATGCGAAAACAACTCATTCAAACAGCCCCTAAAGAAATCATCGATACCGTGTGTGAATGTTGTTTGAACGTCTTGAAAGGAACGGTACCTTTGTCCAAGATACAGAAACAAAAATTAGGTAAACATCGGAACGTTCTTCGTCAAATGGTGAAAAAGAAAATACCTCTCCAGCAAAAGAAAAAAATGTTGGTGCAACGAGGAGGATTTCTACCTATGCTGTTAGGACCGTTGTTAAAATAGCGGGTCCTTTGTTAGGAACAATTGCTGGACCACTTTTAGGAGGTGTCATGCGATAACAAAAAAAGAAGATAAAAAGGACACACTTCTCTATTAAGACCACACATTTTTGTACCTTTGGATGAAATGGAAGGACGAAAACTGACTTTATTACCTTACAAACGATGGATGTAATTTCATCGTTGGAACAAACAACGGATACCTCATTTACCACCCATTCCTAATCTCAACGAGATGTCACAGTTACAACAAGAATTACAAGCCCTGATGGAGAGAAGCGATTTGTCAGAAACAGAAAAATCGCAACGGTACGGTCAACTTTTACAACATCTGCAACTCTTTCACCAAAAAACTGTAGACGAAACAGCTCCACCCACTCTGAGAGATTTCAAAACCCTGATGAAAAGCGAACCTAAAGTTACCGCCACCATCACTAAAACAGACAACGCCACAGGGATGACCGTGAAAGAAGAAGAAGAAGAAGAGTTACAAACTCCACCTCTTAAAAAAATACGAAAGTTAGCCACACCGGGTTGGATAAAAAGGATGATGTCTACCCCATTGCCATCAAAAGTGAAAAAGGAAGAAGTGAAGACAGAAGTCAAAACAGAACCGATGACCCCTGTTCAAACAACATCCTCCTTTACACCAGTGGCTCGTCGGACACGTAAATCATTGCAATCTAAAAAGATACCCCACGAAGAAAAGAGCATTGGTACTTGGTTGACTTATTGAGGAATCAAACCATAAAGAAACTTTTAGCCACCATTTATTACAATCCTGGCCATGCTGCTGGTTATGGAGGAGTTCAAAAAATGTATTGAGCTGCCAAAAGTAAATTGAAAAGTGTACGTTTGCCAGAAGTACGACGATGGTTACAAGAACAATCGACGTACACGTTACACAAACCCATTCGACGCACATTTTCTAGAAGTCCAACCCAAGTGGAAGACATCGATCATCAATGGCAAGCAGATTTAGCCGACGTCTCTCATTTGGCAACCTACAATCGTGGTCACAAATATTTGTTTTGTGTCATCGACGTGTTTTCTAAATTTGCTTGGGTTGTGCCTTTGACATCTAAAAGCAGTACCGAATTGGTACGTGTCTTAAAATTGGTCTTGAAACAAAGTGGTCGTCACCCTTTACGATGGCAAACTGACAAAGGCACCGAATTTCTAAATCAAGCTTTTCCAAAAGAATTGAAACAAAGACAGATTCATTTTTTACCACCGAAAATCCTGAAACCAAAGCCAGTATCGTGGAACGTTTTCAAAGAACTTTGAAAGAACGCATGTGGAAATATTTTACACATCAACATACTCTCAAGTACATCGACGTGTTACCCCGTTTGGTCAAAGCGTACAATCAATCGTACCATTGAAGCATCGGATGTGCCCCCGAAGAGGATAGCCCTGAAAACGAAGTGACCGTGTTTGATTGATTGTTTGGTACACCCCAGAGGAGACCACCTCAGAAGAAAACCTTGTTGGCATTGAAGACGGGAGATTGGGTTCGCATCGGAAAAACCAAATGCGCTTTTGACAAAGGTTATTTACCCAACTGGACCACCGAATTGTTTCGTGTCACTACACCCGTGCGTGGACGCCATCCTCCCGTCTATAAATTGGAAGACATGCACGGTGAAGTGCTCAAAGGAACATTTTACTTGCCTGAGTTACAACGAGTGACCAAAAAAGAAGACGCCTTGTACGACATCGAAAGCATTCTCGAACAAAGAACACGCAAAGTAGGCAAACGTCGAGTAGAAGAAGTCAAAGTACGTTGGAAAGGATATCCTCCTAGTTTTGATTCTTGGATTGCTGCTTCTCAAGTCGTCGACTATAAAAAGAAAAAGAAGTAACCTAACATGCCATTCAACACAACCACGACCTCGACTCCTTCGCAGAGTTCTTCTCTTCAAGAATTACAAAAACAACCACTCTGGGTGTGGTGCGGAGAACGTGTGCCTAAAAATCAAATCGTCTTTTTCTGCCAAATTTTTGTGGTGTATTGTGTCATCGGAGCAGCCATCCCAATTTGAGTTTGCAGCAAGGAGACAAACAATTGTGGATCATTTTACTCGGCAGTTGCATCGGTTATCTTTTACCTAGCCGTCTTTGAAATTTACGACGACGACGGACAACAGCAGCCACAGCAACCACGGTAGTACGACCGTCGCCAGTCCACCTTCTTCTTCCAGTCACCATAATACCACTCCTCTTTTGGAACCCTTTGAATATCCTTTGAACTCGAGTGGTGACTCCTCGGAGACCAAAACCACTTTAGACCTACTATGAATGACCAATTGTATTTAACTTTACCCAGTGACAGTTCCAAGGATGTGTTTTCCAACAACGTCTTATGTTGTTTCACGGCCAAATTATCTCAGGCCATCCAATTGGATCACGAAGCTCATTGGGAAGTGGCTTTGGTAGAAATCATTCATCCTACGCAAATTCAAAACATCGACGAAGGTCAAACACTTTCGTCGTGGAAATCTTGAACCCCAAAATGCAAGATGAGTTGGAAAAAAATGATCCTCTATTTTACGAGTCAAAAAAAATTGTAGTAGATCCTAAATCTCCTGTCTTGTCGCAGTATACCATGAGAATTCCTGTGGGGTATTATTTTAGTGCTGAACATTTGGTGGAGACGATTGCAACCAAGTTTGGACTCCAATTTGTCCCAGCCTTAAAGAAAGCCGATAAATGGATACGAATCGCTTACCATGCTGTGTCACGCCGTTTTGACCTTGCAATTTTTCAAAGAGAAGGGGGAACTCATTGGCGAGAAAGACAAAGGCTTACCCATGGAGGAGAAAACACCCTTAACCATCACTTTTTCTCCTGGATTGTATGCTATTTTGGGTGGAAATAAATTGTATCCTGTTCGAAAAATCAAAAGTAACATAGAATTCGGAGATGCTTTTAAAACCCCCATCGAATTGAACGAAGGTTTAAATTTAATGTTTGTGTACTCCGATGTGTTGGAATACAACGTGGTGGGACACACAGCTGCGCCCTTACTGAGAGTCCTTCCTTTCAAAGTGGATTCTGCTGCTGGTGCGTACGAAGAAGGTGGAAACACGTTTCATGTTCACCGTGAATTGTACACCCTCATTATCTTCCAGTCAGTAAATCGTATTTTGACAGTGTCAACATTAGTATAAAAGGAGATTTGGGACAAAGTGTGCCATTCATTGACAAAGGAAATGTCACGGTGAAACTATATTTTCGAAAAAGGTTCTCTAACGCATTGTAAAGCAAATGTATCCAGTGTACCGAGGAGTGGCTCGACAACGAGGACATGGTTTAGGAGATATGTTAAGATCCGCTTTTCGGATGGTAGACCCTATTTTGAAACCGATGGTGACTCGAGGATTCCATGCCTTAAAAGATGCCTCTTTGACACAAGGAAAAGAATTTTTGCAAAATGTCCTCATCGACAAACAAAATCCCAAAGAAGCCTTTATGAGAGCAGGCAAAAATGTGTTGATGAGCACTGGCAAAGATCTTTTAGGTCTCCGAGAGAGTCCTATAAATGCGCTTCACGCTTCTGGCCCTGGCATTACTTCTTCCTCCACTTCACAGCAAGGACAAGGTAGAAAGAGACGATGTCGAAAACCCTTCAGAGTTCATAAAACACACGGTGGTGTTCCAAAAAAGAATAAGAAAAGAAGAAGAACCGTCAGAAAAATAGACGTGTTTGATTACTAAAACCTTTGCACCGAGATTCTTGCAAATGTACCAAGTCAGAACTGGATATGTTTACCATGCCTCCCACCATGATGACGATGCAAGAATCCCAATGGGTGGAATTTCATCCTGTATCGTCTTTGACGGATTCAGCTCCTATCGAATTTTAAATCAAAGGACAAACCGAAGATTACATCGATCTGAATAACAGTTACTTGTACCTGAAACTTCATGTGAAGAAAACGGCGGACAACACCCTTCCTGGGGACGGTGGCCGAGTGGCACCCGTCAATAATTTCATGCATTCTTTGTTCAGCGGAATAGATTTGTACTTGAATAACAAACTGGTCAGCAGCAGTTTGGATACTTACCCTTACCGTGCTTATTTGGAAAATCTCTTGACGTAATTTCATCTGGATGCTTCGGTGGTCTGGAAACCTGACACCTCGGAAAAGTTCAACCACACAGACCTGGCAGTAGCGGCGAAGTCTACTGAGGATGGCAATAATGGTACTAAGGATATAATTCCAACAGTCCTACACAATGTGGGATTTAACGACCGTCAAGAAAAAATCAGACACAGTTTAGAACTGATGGATCGTTTGCATTTGGACATGTGTTTGCAAGACAAGTATTTGTTGAACGGAGTAGATGTACTCCTGTGACTGAATCGCAGTAGTACCGCTTTCCATTTGATGGCCGAAAACAACGAGTGGAAAACCATCATCCAAGAAGCCAAACTTTACGTGCGACGTGTGGCAGTCTTACCAAAAGTAGCCAACTACATCAGTCAAACGTTGAGCAGAACCACTGCCAAGTATCCTGTGCGACGTGTGGAAGTGAAAACCTTTACCATTGCCGCTGGACTCCGATCCAAAGTCGAAGATCACGTCTTCCAACTACAGCTCCCCAAACGTTTGCTTATTGTCATCGTCAGTAATGCAGCACTCAACGGAGTCCACAATCAGAATCTGTTCGAGTTTAAACACTACAACGTTTCCAAGATAGAAGTCAGTCGAGATGGCAAAACGTTGTGTACCAGGCCTTTTGAACCTAAGTTTACCGAGAAAAATTACTTGCGATCTTACCTGAGCTTGTTTGAAGCCACAGGACAGTTAGGTACCAACACCAGCCACGGCATTTCGTACGACGATTATGCAGGAGGGTATGCCTTGTGGGGATTTGATTTCACTCCTGACCAAGGCAGCGACGAAGGACATTTCCACCCTATAAAATCCGGCCCACTTCGTGTGGAACTTCAGTTTAAAGATCCTCTACCCGACACGGTGAACGTCGTCTTGTATGCAGAATTTGATAACACTCTAGAAATCAACAGTTTGAGAGAAGTGATTCTAGACTATTAGAAGAGAAAAAAAGATGCAACACGTAGAAGAAGAAGAAGAACCTATGGAGATAGATAATGATGAGGGATTTTGTGAAGTTCAGCAGTCACAAACTACCACGGATGATGATGACGAAGTCATTCATTCAGTACCTCGAATAGAAGAAGAAGAAGAGAATAATACTGTTCCCAAGTTTGTTGGATTTATTTCTCGATGGCCTGAACAAGAAAAACATTTAGTCTCCTGTTATGCTAAGGAATTGACTGAAATAATTAACAGCTTGACCAGAGAACATTGCCATGGATGTCAAATCGATCATCCCAGTCAGAAACAACACGACAAATGTTTGATGATGACAGGCGAAGAAAAATTGGACGAATATTTGGAAGAGTCCTGGTCTCAGATCTCGGAAGAAAAGGTGTTGAGACAATGGTATAAAGACTTGCAGGATTATTTTTCACCTCCACTCACTCCTCTGGAGATCCATCGCATCTTAGCTTTCATTCAACAGAGTACAGAAACTATCCGCCGTGAGAATTCGTGGAATTACTTGACAAAACCATTCAAATTTAAAGTCAAGTGTTAATTGATGACTTATCATTTCCTGTGAAGAAAAAATGGATACCAGGGAACTTCATTACCTGCTGACTCGCAGTTCCTATACTTCTTCTTTGAATCCTGTGGTGTGTGCTAAAGATGAACTACCTCATCGCAAACCTAAAGACGTTCATGCCTATGTCATCAATACCGACGACAGTCATCGACCAGGAACCCATTGGGTAGCTGTGTACTTTCCCAACGATCACAGTGGTGGTGTGGAATATTTTGATTCTTATGGATTACCTCCTTTGGAAGACGACATCATCGACTTTATGAGAAGAAATGCCATCTCTACTCGATTCAATAATGCCCGATTACAAGGATCGGATTCCATGGTGTGTGGACAATATTGTGTACATTTTCTTCATCAACGCAGTCTCGGATATTCCTTAGAACATTTAGTGACTTGTTTTGATAGGGAATATGCTCGAAACGATGCTAAAATAGAACGATGGTTTTGTGAACGTTATGGATATCTCTTGTCTTTAGCTCAGAAACGTTTTAATATCCTGCTGGTTGTTAGTTTGCATTTTTATGTTAAAGAACCTTCTTATTGTTCATTAAAAAATGTTGATTTTTTAAAAAAAATTGTGTTGTGTGGTTTTTTATTGAATTTGAAAAAAATGATTATGTTCTATCTATCTCTTTCTATCGATCTGAAGTCACCACCTCTATCCATTTTCTCACTCTCGATCTGAACCACATGTTTTCCATCGCGTCCGCGCTTCGAACATATAAAGCGGTGCGTTGGCCAGTGTACTCACTCTCGTTGACTCGTCAAGACCTCAACAACAACACTTCAAGAAGATGGCAGGCAAGATTAGTAAACTGAACGAAGCTATGGTGAACATGCAGAGGGTGAAGCATCATTTGCTTCAGACCAACCCTGAGAGAAAGACAATGATCTTCCTACAAATGGCTCATGATCTGGTGGAAGAAGTCCTAAGGGAAGAAATCATTAGGGACAGAACGGAATGGGAGGAGAGACAAAGACTGCAGTAGCAACAGCAAAGACAACAACAACAACAACAACAACAACTCTTGCAGTCCATGAAACTACCCGACGGAGAAGTCAGCTGTAAGATAGACTGCGATGAGTTTGCTTTCTCTTTTACCAGAAAGAGAGCTTGTCTTAAAGCCGTGAGACCGGTGGCTAAACGTGGCCGCCCTGCTGCAGCTGCTACCGCTACTAGAAGTTAAACATAACTTCTTAACCCCAACGGTCCTTTTCAGGGCCACCCATTAATCAAGAAAAGATTAATTTTCATATATTTGCCATATATATATATATATATATATATGTGTTTGTGTGTTTGTGTTTTTACCCACTCCACAAAACAAATCCCTTCCCCCCCAAAAAAAATAAAATAATGTTTGTATAGAGAGTGTGGTGTGTGTTTGATAAAAAATATAAAAAATAAAATAAGGATAGTGTGGTGTGTGATTGATAAAAATAAAATAAAAAATAAAAAAAGAATTGTGTGGTGTGTGTTTGATTAAAAAATAAAAAAAGGGTGGTGTGTTTGTATGTGTTTTTTTTATATCAAAAGTAGTTTATTTTAGGTCCGCGCACTGGGTCTGTGTTTTTTTGGGTAAGGGTGATAGAGTGCAAAAATCCGCGAAGCCTAGAATGACGTCATAGGGATGACGTCAGACGCGGGGTAGTGGCGAAATGTTTTTGTTGGGGGGGGGGAAGGGATGTTTTCCTTCACGTCCGCGCTTCTAGTATATTAAAACAATACCTTCACACTTGAGCTACCCCGTTCACTTGTCAAAATGAACAAGATCTAAATAGTACGTCAGATTAGAGTTCATCTAGAGGTGGCGTGGCACCTCCTCCATGACCTGGAGAAGAGAGAGAAGGAGGAGAAGGAGAAGAAGGTAGCCATCAAGCCTCATCCAATGATGGAGGAGAAGGAGAATTGGGATCCTGAAGCGGACCATCCTCCATTTATCCTGGATAACAGCTCCAAGCGCTGCATGAGTGCAGCCACATGGAGGGGAAGCTGTCCCGCTTGTCGGGCAATGCCAGGAAGGTGCCCGCACCTCTAGGTGAACTCAAATAAAACAAACGGCCCTTTTCAGGGCCACCCATTTATCAAGAAAAGATTAATTTTCATAATTGCCATAGGTGTTTGTATGTTTGTGTGTTTGTATAGAGTTTGTTTGTTTTTTCCCCACTCCAAAAACAAAATTCCCTTTCTCAAAAAATGTTTGTATAGAGTGTGTTTGATAAAAAAATTAAAAAAATAAAAAGGACGGTGTGGTGTGTGTTTTATTTGTATGTTTGATAAAAAAATTTATGTTTTGGAAAAAAATGGATGTTTTCCTTCACCTCCGCGCTTCTAGCATATAAAGTGGTGCCTTCCGCAGTCATGCCATTCACACTTCAACTGAAGAATGAATAGCATTGAAATATTGCAGGAAGCCTGGGATGTGATGGTGGGTGTGGAGTCTTTGGTGGAAAGGTTGGAGTGTTGGTGGAGATACAATGCCACCAAGCCATACGTCACCAGCCAACTAGCGGCTTTCACTTCAGCGAGGAGGCTGGTGAAGTATGTCTTGGTGGAGGAAACCCAAAAAACTTCCTCAACCCCTATTCGTGTGGGTTTCATCAAGACGAGCCTTGACTTACTGGATGGGGTGGAGTATTTTCTTCACCTAGTACAACGCGATGAATGGTTGTATCCACCCCCCAGTAACGTCAGGCGCGAAGAGGTGAACCTTCACATGGTGAAGGAATTGTTAAAAAAAAGTTTTAGAGAAGGAAGTAGCCCATATTAAGATCTTGTGGGCTCTAGAAAGATCAAAGAAGGAGCAGGCCAGGAAAGAAAAGGAATTCCAACGCCTGAATTTAAACTGGATGAAAATCCAGGATAAGTTCAGGCGAACGGATCATCCCGACTGGCTACCCAATCCACCACCACCACTCCCAAAGAAAAAGACCACCACCTTCCTAGGCTTCTTTACTCAATGTTGGAGGAAAAAGTAATTCTCCTCCAACTGCCCTTTTCAGGGCCACCCATTTTTCAAGAAAAGATTAATTTTCCAATGATTGCCATACTTCTCTCTCTCTCTATTTTGTTTCCGGTTCCTTTTCCCGTTTGGGTCTGTAGAGGCCCCATAGTCCATTCCCGTTTAGGCCTGTAGTGCCACCCCTATTCCATTCCCCTTTTGGGCCTGTACAGGCCCAAATTTCCGTTTGGGCCTGTAGTGCCACCCCCAAAAATCGCGGGCCTATTTACCCACCCCCTACTACTTATGTTGTTCGCAATGTTCACTGTATCAATCTGCGCAATAAATATGTTAACGAAAATAAAATAAATTTCTTCCTTTTCGCATGAGAACGTTCATTAATTTGACATAATGCACAATTTGAAGGATTATATGTGCAATATAAATTTATTGAAGGTCGACCTCCAAACATTATTGTAAATGTTCGGAACTTCTTTGTATCGATGTAGTAATGCAGCCATTAACCGCATTGACACAGAACGGAACAACAAATCCATGCATATAGAATGTTTTCGACTTAAAAAGAAAGAAAATCACTCTTTCTGAATAATATATTTTGTAGAGTACAATTGTGTTTGCTAGTTTGCTTCAGATTACATGGATTAGTTCGACCCCTTCATTCTTTAATTAATAACCTTCTTCTGTTACCCTTTATTTGTGATACATGTACCTTCTTGAAAAGGAAAACGGAGAAAACGCAGATGACTTAAGCTGTACTGAACTTGTTTTTCAATGAAATAGAAACAAAAATAATACAGATGTACACAGCTAGTATGTGGGTATCTATAAAGAGAGGAAAACAAAACAAATAGATTTAACGTTCATTACTCTAAGTATCGCTTTCACAATTATGTATATCTTAGCATTTTACTAATCAATCGTAGATCTAAAACAAACGTGCGTTACTTAATTACTAAATCAATTGCTGGTAATATTTTACTGAACTCTTGCATCTCTTCTTGATATACACATTGAAAAACAAACAAAACAAAACAAAACAGCATAGCAAAAACGTTACAAGATGTTGTTATTTTGTATTTTTATGTTACAATAAATAATATAGGTGCAATATTTATCCATAAAATAAATTCAAGGTAATACATTTGTTTTACTGCAAAATTGAAAGTAATATAAAATGCACTTCAGTAAATTGTAATAACGGTATAAACCGTAATATAATTAAATGACTTGTGCCAATAATATCCGTATTTATTTCACACTTCAAACGGATAGCATTCGTAGTTTATAAATGTTTTTATTTATTTTAAACCTAAGATAGATGAGAGAAAGAAATCGTACTTGAATAGTCTCATCCTCTATCACATAAAATGTTCTTCTTATCGACGAATGTTACTCAATGATTTCCATATCCGCTTTCGCGAGTAACAGATTTCCGCTCAAAGTGTCTGAAAATATAATGACCGAGATATTTTGGGCTGGCAAATAAAATAATACGTTAATGATCTTCACGGAGTTTTTAAAAAGTTCAGTCGAAAATTAAGTATTTACAATGAAAGGGATATAGCTATTTATGTTAAAAAGGACACAACCATTAAAATAATTAATATTATTGGTACAACAAGTCGTGCCTCGTGTTACATCAGTCTTGTGTTCAAAATAAAATCAACACTTCTGCATGTGAGAAAAAAAATCCACTGAAATGGATATCAACTGTCTGTACTTTTCTCCGATCAAATCTCTCTTGTAACTTCGTTGGTTTCAGGGTGTCACACCATTTATAATATCTTCAGTGCCGCGTTCACTACTTTCTTAACAATAACTGAATATGTTGATGAGATTGATAATGATATCTCGGTAATCAGGAAGGGAACTTTTGTACCACTTTCTTAAAGCAAAACAAGTTCAGTCATCGATTTAGAAGAATAAAACGTACTATAATTCATGTCCTGTGAATAATAGATGATAGAGAATCCATTTCTTCCTTTTATCGAATATCTGATTGGCACACGTCTTTAACATGTTAAATTACAACGATTTCATGATTGAGTTCCAAGGTCATTCGAGGTATACCGAAGAAATGTGCTTAGCATGTTGTGTATTGCTCTATGTTAGTGGCTGATCACATTCGAAAAGGGTGTCAAGTATTGACCTCTCACCTGCATAGTGCTTATTGGGACTCATCTCTCCACCTGTCATTAACCAATCAGTGTTGACGACACTGTCTCTTGGACAGTCCGCTTGAGTTCCAGATTCAGTATTCTCGAGTTTCAAATAGTTCGCTTTTAAAAGATGTTCATCTTTATCTTTTGGAATGATTATCACTTCTCGAACCGACGTACGTATTCAACATTCTACTTCAAATTATCGAGAGCCGACTGTAGCAAGACAGGACGTATGTCATGGTATCTACATAAAATATGTGCTTTTGATTTAACTTTGACTTCTTTTGATAGGATTCCCCGAATTTATTTCTTGAAATGATTATAGATTCTTCTCTTTCTTTCTTATAAAACACGTTTCGATTGCTACGATGTGTATCTACTTCTAAAAATCCTGCATGTACTGGATAGTCATCCCCTTTCCCAAAGCTTTGCGTTAAGCGGAAGACATTTTATTAAGTAGATCTAACAATATTTTGTTCTCGCCTTACATTACTTTCCATAATTTAAAAGATACTAATAATAATAACAATAATAATAATAATAATAATAATAATAGTAATAATAATAATAATAATAATAATAATAATAGTAATAATAATAATAATTTGGAGTAAATACTACGATATCTTCACCCTGCCGTATATTCGTCCCCACCTGATGCCCGACTCTCTCTCTCTCTCTCTCCCTCTCTCTCTCTCTCTCTCTCTCTCTCTCTATATATATATATATATATATATATATATATATATATCTAGCTAGCTAGCTAGCTCATAATTACTGACACAATGCATTAACTTGTTTGGAACAGCTGTCGTTTGAGTGAACACGTGTGGTTTTGATCTGGATGGTTTGGAATAAAATGAGTTAATGAGCAATGAGTGGTATTGTTCTTCGGATGTACTTTCTGCAGAACAAATATGACGCTGATGTTATAATGGTAGATATTGATATAAAGCTAATGGACCGTATATACGCTGTTCGTCGCTTTACATTTCAAGTTACATGTTTTCACAATTCTTACACGACTCCAACATTTCTGTTCGCAGCGGACCGCGATTATATATATATATATATATATATATATATATATATATATATATATATATATATATATATATATATATATATATATATATATATAAATATGCACTTTCTTGCAACTCAGAAATTAACGACTGCTAAACTGCTAAACATAGTAACGTTCAATGTCCATTTGGATGCTTTTTCAAACAATCCGTCTACGTTATCGGTTGTGTTGACTGTTGAAGTGGACTTTGCAGTCATACTTAGGCCTTTTATCAGCATCGTACTCGAACTTAAATTTGAACAACCATTTATTCTCTTAGCAGGGAAAGTAGTCATTGTATGATTACTTCGAGTTCGAGACAAATGGTTAAAGCATACTTTCTGTTATACTTTTCTCTATGTGTGTGTGTTTCCGTCTCTCTGTTTGTTGTATGTATATCCTGTTTTGTTTTTTTTTAAAGCCGTAAGTATCTAGCTTGCATGACTGATTGTATTTACAATATTTTTCAATACAGCATTAAGAACCGACCTTTCTCAAAATTACATACATATTCATATTTAAGGCAAGTTTCGACTTCACAGTGATCTAACGTTTTTTCACTGTATAACCCCTAAATAAAAATAAAAGATAATAACGACAACAGAATCCTCACAAAGTTCTAAAAACGCTTTGAATATGTCGTTTATTGCGGGTGTACTCTGGGTAATGTTTATATTTAAAGTATAGAAAAAGGGCCTATTTCAATGGCGATCTTCCGCGGCTATCAAACATTTTGCTCTTTCCTTCTGACTCCTGTACAAAATGCAGCCCAGCGGTGTTCTTTCTTAATGTGTTCATCCGGTCTGCAGATCAATCCCAGTTGAAATTTAGTGCCCTCTCAGATGTGAGGGTGGCACTGAATGTCCCCATCATGAAGCTGAGCAAGAGACACATAATCACAGTCTACCACACAGGTCAGCTATCCAGAATGTATTCTACTATGACGTATATGGCTTTATTAATTTGAAAATAGCCCAAAGATTATCTGTAGTCAATGAGAGTCTTGACTTTCTTAAGTGGCTTTTCAAACAACTTTAAGTATAAAAGGTACATTTCCTTTTTTATGCGCTATTTATTTACCATTTCCTCTTTCTTATAACTTTTGTATCTGCACTCACCCTTAGCGGGTGCACTGAAATTTAAGATCAATAAGGTTGTATTTTTTAAAAAAAGATGATATATATATATATATATAAATATATATATATATATATATATATATATATATATATATTTTGAGCTATCTTTTTTGAAAAAAAATATCTGTATATCATGTTTCAAATGTTCTTTTTACCAGTTTTATATAATGTGTTGTTCATGCACCTGTTGTAGTGAAATAATAAACACTTTTACTCTTGGGATATTTCTTTGAAAATCGTTTGGTTAGTTCTGACCCTTACTTGTACGTAGCGTTTGTGTTTTTGAACAGATTTCAAAACTGTCTTTACAGCTTCTACAATGGACTTGGACAGGGGCACTATTCTCAAAAATCTTGGAAAAATGTCGATTACCATGAGCAAGCACCTGCCATTAACATTGTCCTTGGCAAGGTTCGAATGTCCATGAAATCACAATCACACATGGCAATAATACCTGACACAACAACTGTTGCTGTCTTAAATGAATGAATATCAGGATTATTTAAAGAATACGCATCTAGATTTGAAGTATCGTTTTAGGTAGGATTTCGGTAAACTTATATTGAGCAATTACACTTTACCACTTCGTACAATTTATTTGCACCAGCGTTAGCAGGTGTATTTGACGGATCACAATAAAACTTTGCAATCAATTCTTCTTGACAAACTGTATTACATAAAAAAAATTCAAAAACCAAGACTTTGTATAATTTAAACCTTAATCCTTGCATTAGCTATTTGTACTTGTGCACACGTAGAACAAAAATGAAAAATAATTAAAATAACCACAAATACTTAGTCCCTTAAAACAACGTATTTGTGTATAAGGTCCTATCATTCTTTTCAATAACAACTGGAATTCATATCCACCAAGCAAATCGATACATCACAATTTTTCATACCACTTAACTTATCAAAACAGACGTTCTTGGATGAATTAGCATTGGGCAGCAACAAAGTTGCTTCTCTCGTATTTTACTTATCTCAATCCGATACAACAATTGATTCCAGAAGGTATGGTACCAATCTTCGTGTAAAATAAATATGAACTCCAATTACAGTTTAAATTATATAAAAATCATCATTTCGCACATGTCAAAACGTTTTTCACGCGACTCTTTCGTCTTTAAATAAGTTTTGTTTTGTTGCACATTTTTGCAACCACTTTTAATTTTAACATACTCAGACACTCTTGTTCACTCTTTCTTCTCTTGACCTCATAATGTTTTTCTCATCTATAATAACTTCATGAAAGCATGCCACCAGCTGAGTCCATTTATAATTTATATCTAATTTGAAGCTCAGAAAGGTTTGTACAAGATGGATCCCCCATTTGTTGATGGCTGATTAAAAACAGAATCTGGTTGAAATTGCCAAACAACTACTCGAGAAATATGAAAAGAGTGACTAAAGACATTTGAATGAGATTGTCACAGGTAATTTAACATGAATTTACTGTTCTGAACCTAACTTAAGAGAAAATAATATTTTATTGGATCGGATTAAAAGAGGAGAGACCACAAACCGCTCAACGTTGTTGGACTGTCAAGAGATTTTCATACGCATTATTGTTTCGATGCAAAAGGCCTGCTCGTCCAGGTTCTTGTGCCTGAACTGTGTCAGCGACCATTTCAATGCCTCCAAAGTGTTGACAAAATTTGACAGGAAGAAACAGTACATTCTCAAATCGCACGAGCTGTTCAAAAAAAAAAAGTGATATATTCTGGTGTATTAGACCCTGCTAAACCTAAATTTTCTTTCTGTCGCCCTCTTTTTTGCAGTATTAATTTTCAGATGCTTCCTGAAGGTAATTAGGAATTCCATGAACTTCTATGGTTCTTTTCAAGAGCTTATGATCTGCACGGTTTTTATACGTATAATATGATTTACAGTTTCTAATTTTCATATTTCTAGCCACAGATATATAAATAAATGGAAAATGCACTATGTTTTGTTCACAGGTGTACTGGAACAACGTACATGTAAAATAAATTCAGACTAAATTTCAAAGGAAGTGTTTGACAAATACGTCACTAATTATTCATGAAAGTTATAAAAATAAAATTCTCCATTGTAGCAAAACTTTTTTTAAAACATTTGTTTTGCTATTCCAAGAACCTAATTCAGAAGCAATGCCAAGGGCAGTGATGCCGAAGGGGCAATATCGGAGACTCTCAGGTATACCACAACCAAGCGAAGAGGGACAATATCAAGTTTCTTGTTGCAGCTCTTCTTCGTCAAAATTTGATTTGATTTTGTCTTTATGTGCATTATATTTCAAACAGTACTTGCGTTTCTAAATTACAGATAATACTGACGGTTGTTAAATTGGCCGAGACAACCAAATCTTGATTTCGGACAACTAAAGTTTACATCCAAACGGGCAACTATTTCATTATTGAAAGTAAATTACACTGGTCTACAGCCAAAATGCTTCCGCAATAAATGTTGTCAAACTTTACTAATTCTGGGTCACTGAGAACGAAAATGATGCTTAAAATTGTTGATTATCTCTCGTTTTAAAGATTCGATACTGGGTCAGTATATACCACCCTTGACTTGGGAATGGCAGACGATAAGTGAGTTACAAATGGAAGGCATCTCAATTTAAACCAGATATTACTCAAATACATCTTTGACTGGATCTATGAATAAATATATGACAGGGTTTGGAGAGTACTTGCTTTTTAGGCAAAACTTTGAATGATGCAATCTGAAGCTGGTATTGCATCATACATGATATGAATTGCATGCTGTTATTCCTATAAGTGATGGATGATGCAATCATAACTAAGCTTACATCACTTAGCAGAAATTGCCCTATATCAGCTCAACAAATCATACAGTGTCGTGCTCTCTTACTTATCAGTGTTTGATTTTGCAAAGGGACACATTTCTGTTTAGCCAAAGTGAGCAGAGATGCCTCGTACTTGTGTGAACAAAGCAGATAACTTTTGCTATGTTTGTGGGGAAGTGACTTTTGCATCACAAAAGTGAAGTATAAACACTATGGTTAAGAAAGCCTATCACCTTCATTTTTGCTGCAAAATTGGAGATCAGGACGAGAGGTCGGCTCCACACATATTCTGCAACACTCGTGCAAATAATCTTCGCCAGTGTTTGAACAGGAAAAGGAAATCTATGCCTTTTCAGTGCCAATGATTTGGATCGAGTCAACAGATCATATTAGCAATTGTTACTTCTGCATGGTGCCTCCAGTTGGGAAAGGTGTGTTAAAGAAGTTAAAGTGGACTGCGCATTATCCAAACATTCCATTAGCTATACGCCCAGTACCCCACGGAGAAGGAGTGCCTGTTCCTGATGCACCATAATCATTCTCACTTGAGTCAGACGAGGAAGAGGATGAGGATGAAACTTTTACTCGTGAACCATCAATGTCACATGACTCTTATTTTCTTCCATCCTCCTCCTCTGAACCACACCTCATAACACAAGGTGAACTGAATGACCTTGTCAGGGATTTGGAACTACCCAAGAGTAAGGCAGAGCTGTTGGGCTCCAGACTACAGCAGTGGAATCTCCTGGCAGGTGATGTTAGGGTTTTCATGTTCTGTGACCGTCAAAAGGATCTTGTCCCATTCTTCTTCATGAAGGTGATCGTGTAGCCTGCAACAACATCGATAGTGTGATGGCATCCCTCAACATCGTTCATGATCCAGATGAGTGGAGACTGTTCATTGATTCATCGAAGACGAGTCTTAAAGCTGTTTTGCTGAATAATGGCAGTGTTTTGCCATCAATTCCGGTTGATCATGCAGTCCATATGAACGAAACCTATGAAAACATGAAACAACTTTTGAGGTGCATAAACTATGACCAACATCAGTGGCAGATTTGTAGCGATTTCAAGGTTCTTGCTCTCTTGCTTGGT
Source organism: Margaritifera margaritifera (assembly GCA_029931535.1). Lineage (NCBI taxonomy): Eukaryota > Metazoa > Mollusca > Bivalvia > Unionida > Margaritiferidae > Margaritifera > Margaritifera margaritifera. The sequence continues at coordinate 372,076 of JAQPZY010001048.1, forward strand.
CTGCAGACTGGATACGCGCACTGCTGTTGTTTTCTCTGCGAATGGGATAGTTGTGCGAGAGATTCCCACTACATCAAGAGAGATTGGCTACCCCGACATTTATTGGACCCTGGGATGAAAAGTGTTCAGCATCCACCACTTGTTGAATCAAGGAAGATTTTGTTACCACCCTTGCACATCAAGTTGGGTCTGATGAAGAACTTTGTCAAGGCCATGGACAAAACACAAGCAGCTTTCAGATTCGTGAACTTCGTCGAGATGATGCATTTCATCATGCACTGCGTGGTAAGGAAAAGACGGCATGGAAAGCCTTCAGTTAGTGGCAACAAATTTTCTCGGAAACAACAAGGCAGACAACTACAGGGAGTTGGTGGAAAACCTCCTCAAGGCATACAAAAGCCATGGTTGCAACATGTCACTAAAGATACATTTTTTGCACTCTCATCTAGATTTTTTCCACCGAACTGCAGAGCAGTGAGCGACGAGCACGGTGAGCGATTTCACCAGGACTTTGCAACAATGGAGAAACGCTATCAGGGTAAATGGAGCCCATCAATGCTTGCAGACTATTGCTGGACAGTGACAAGAGATGCTCCATTTAATGAATACAAGAGACAAGCCAAGAAGCTCCGAGTCGACACAGAATAAGATCTTAACTATGGACTTATATATACATTATAGATTTTTGACTTTTGTTTCAATATATTTTTTATATAATCCTTTTGCTGTTTTTTAAAGTGTTACATAAACAGGACAGGTGAAATATTATCATGTAAAGCAACCATAAGCACATGAAAAGACCTAGGTTTACAATCTATGATTAAAAGTTTACTATGTACCCAATATACATAGACGTAAAATGTAAAAACTTAAATATCTTGGAAACAGTAGCCAATCAGTTGTTTTAATTGTCATATTTGAATTCAGGACATAAAAATCCCTAATAAATAAAACATTTTATCTCTGAAGCAGACGACTTCTAAACAATTGTAGACCAGTGCTATTCGGACAAGTATAATCTACCTTTTGGCTAATGGCTTTCAGCATCCACTTGCCCTAAGTGAATCTCAAAGTTAAGTGGAGCCCGGCTTAATGATATTAAGGGATCACACGTTCAGTAAAGAAAGTTTCATTACGCTTGCTGACTATTGAAAAAGATGCAAGCAGGACTGAGAAATATGCCTTTGCTCATGCAATAAAATGAGCTTTCAGTTTGAAGGATACGAATATAACAGAAAGAAGACTTGGATTGGCCTTGCTGTCCGGGATGTATATTCTGACACATAATCTTATTGAATTCCAGCAAATCAACAGGACCAAAAAAGTCATAGCTAAAATTTATTTTTGATTTATGTTTTACATTTATAACTTTAAAAAAAAGCCACTTCTTATCTCGTCTTAAATAAAAATGTATGCATCTTCAGCCTGCACAGCCTGTAAAGCTTCTTAGCAATACTACATGTAAAAATACATTTTTATTGACAAATGATATTTTACAAGTTATTTCCTTTGCTTTTCTAATGTACATGAATACGTTTTCAAGTCATCAATAATAACAAAAGGTTAGTGTGAACCAGGGTTAAACGACTATATAAACTGCTTGATCTAGGCAACAAAGTTCTGAAGTTATCATCCCCTTCATAATTACATGATCTAAAAAGCGTATGCAATTTAGTGAATTTCATTGTTGTGAGACCGTTGCTTGCTATCCTGCCGTATGACCATCCATCTCTAATGGTTTATTAAGTGGTTTTGAATAAAACAAAGTAAAGTTGATAAGTGTCACTTAGTATACATATTTTCATATACATATCAAGTATCCTTTTACATTTTCGGAATTATTTCACACCTTTCTTTTTTGAACTTTTAAAAACTTTACTTTTTTAAAGAAATTGTTTTTTGTCTTCAGTAAAGTTAGGAACACATCACTTGAGGTAAACCAATTAATCTTATTTATGCATTTGTATAAGGTACAATGTTATTTTACAGGACATAATATATCTTTTCAAAGCACTTTATTAGTTTTGGAACTTTTTGGACTCTCAGATCCCTTCAAAGTGATATTTTGCAACAACCAGCGCCGCGCACGCCCCTCCCCGCCCCACAACACACACGCACACATATTTTTCCAGGATCTGAAGAAGGACCTTTCTTATAGAAACTTCTGGACCATGAATCCTGCAACAGTATATTCATCATTTCATACTACACACGTGCCTCAGAGATAAATACATACTGATTTTAGATTAGGTAAAGGTATGGCTCTGTCACTAAATGTTTCCCAAACAAAACAAGGAAGTCTTTCGTGAAATATGAATTTCTATATCCTTTGTCCAATCTGTATTGATATATTCATAACTCACTTTAGCAATGGAATTTACCTGTTTATACAGATTTTCCAATTACTTCCAGAAAGAATACCATATTCAAACGCAGTGTCCTAAGCCAGCTAGGAAGAAGAATTTCGCACTATTGACTACACAGTTATGCGATTAATAATTTTCTTTTCAACTTGTAACAATATAGTTTTCTTCTTATTAGAACAAGTAAAAACGCAATGAGTTTGGCAGAACCTGTATCATCTTTAGCTTAGTTATAAGCCAATAGCCTTCAAATTAATAAATGCAGTATAATGAACCGACTTCTCTCTACCTGCCGATGGTTCGCATTCCCTTGAGTATGTTTACTTATGTAAATGAAGGAAGATTGGAAAACGAAACTAGGTAATTTGTCAACTCCATGTATGCACATAGATATAAACACACCATCGTGAGTATTAGTTGCGCATTCGTTGCAGGTTACTATGCGCGTGGGCCTATAACAGGTCTTTTTGTTCAATCTTAAACAGTGAACGAAGTGTGAAACTCTTCTCTGCGACACTAATTAATGTCAATATTTGAAACGTGGGCATAATTATCTTTAAGAGAGAATATATTCAGTGAAACTTTAAAATCTCCAACTGTTTATATTTTAGAGGTGCTAGATAAAGACTCCTTTACTCCGTGACTTTAAATTTAGCAAGCATGTTGGGTCTCATTGTATAGTCTCGTATTGTGACACCTCCTAATTTGTAAGGTAGAGGGCTTGAACCCGAAAAGCATGAGCCTTGTGTTGATCGATTCACACAGGAACTAAATCTGCAATTTGGTTTAAATTTACTTTGAGTTAGGCTTGAAAATGGGTTGGCTTGTTTGGTGATTGCTTGTCACAGTTAGACTGGCATTGGAGATCAAATGCGTAACTTTGCCTGCAAATGAACAGCCGCCATGGTATACGTATTTAAGTGTGTCTGCTACAGTAGTAAATATCTCAAAATCAAGATGTTTAAGGAGCGAGTAGAAATATGCACATTTGTTATAATACCAGTGAACTTTAAAGATGCACAAGATCCATACTGATTGTTTGAGCCGCTTTGTCACAGAAAAATATTCAAGATAGCTCTTTACCGTCAAAAATGAAAGTAAAAAGCCTTCTTTGGGGTAGTGTTGGTTCAGTGTAAAAACTATCAGTTGTACAAGGAATTAACCTGAATACCTGAATTAAAATCTGACGAGTACGCTTTCCTGCAAAATCATTGGTTAATTTGTATGTGTATCTTTATGTAAAAGTTCTCTCATTTCTCTGCAATCTGTTTGAGTCTGATGAAAATTCACCAAAACAACTGTCCACTGAGAACTTAAGAAATTGTGGCATTTTGTCAGTCTTCTGAAATCCCATTGACTGTAACAAAAGTAATTTCCTCATTACTTCTGTATCCTGAATCTGACATATTAAGAGATTCTAAACACACACTTCCAATAGATATTCTAGTCATAACAAAATAGTAGAACGAGGAAGCTAACTCAATACGTCAGAGTTAAGTTGTGTCACTCTCACCCATTCCGCTAGTGAACTACTTAAACCCTTTTCAAGTTTCATACAGTGTGTTTTGCTATTGAATTATATTACTTGGTTATTCACTTTCTCAATATTTACAGTACATATTTTTATATTTTCATAATTAATTAATGATTAATTAAATTTCATGCCTCTACATTCTTATCTACACAAACTGAAAAATTTGAAACCATATATTTCATCATATGTACAGACATTTAAGAAGTAATGACATATATATGCACCAGGAATCTAACACTTGGTGCAAAGCAGCAATTTCATTGCATTTTAAGTAAGAAAACAATCAAATTGGGCATGTGTACAATTTGGCTTGGACCAAAAACACCAGCATAGTACGGAATGATTCGTACACATTTCTGAGCAAGACGAATTTATAGCATATCGTCTACTGTGATTCTTGAGCTATCTTAATATGTTTATCTAAAACAATTCGACATGTTTTCCATATTTGCCACACTAAAATGTGCACAGTCCCATTCATTGCTCAATAATATTACATGGTGTTGGAATGTTATGCATGTGGGGTTGAAAAGTCACAAACATATTTGATAATTTAAAAAAAAAATAATACTAACATTATCACCAGTCTGATAGTATCGGGCTGATTTGTTCTTGAAGTTATTGGGCTGCTTTTTTCTTGAAGTTCTCTTTGTCTTTTCCTTGTAGACCTGAAGGTCATGGATAGTACACCTGCTGAAGTAGTACTCCTAACTACAAGAACATCATAGATTTCCTCAGGAGTCAGCCGCACAAGTTGCTATGGAGCTTTTACTGGCAGAGACGTATACGAATACAATTTATTTGAGTCTCAGACAGCACGGAATGAAGAATTTTCTTTCATAAGTTGTGTTAATGAGTGCAGTGAGTGATTGCTAATCAGTGTGTGTATACTGTGCTTCATGTGTATTATTTACACACTTTAGCATGCATATTTTGCACAATTACTTTGAAATAACTAAAATCAATTTATATTTTTTATTAACTGTAATTTTAGATTGCTCAAAGAATTTTGCTACTTGTCTTGCATTATGTAATTAACAGCACCATGCACTAACATAGCAGGGTTTATCAACTATGAAACTTGGTGAAACTAACATGTGAGAAAGGTAATTTTAGGTTTAAGTGGGGAGGATAAAAGATAAAGTGTGATGGTGTCTTGGTTGCTCCTGGTGATATACTATGGATCATTGGGGAATGCAGTAAATTATAGCAAACAAACCATTCGGAGATTTAAACTATTTTTAGGACGGCATTTTATTTCAAATTCCCCAAAGTTTTGGAACTGAGTCTTTTTCCCACTTGTCACACTTGTATGTAAATTCTTAAGGTCTCACTGTATAGTTGCTTATTTTGACACCCCACCCAATTTTTTAAGGTAGTGGGAATGAGCCTGGAAATCATGAGCCTTGCGTTTATAAATTCACATTGAAGCTACATCTGCAATTCGGTTTACATTTACTTTGAATATGACAATGGGTTGACTTGTTTGGTGACTGCCTGTCACAGTTGGACTATCATTGTAGATCAAATACGTAACGTGGCCTGCAAATGAACAACCGCTTTTGTATATGTATATATGTATGTCTGCTACAGTAGTAAATATCTCAAAAACGAGATGTTTAAAGGTTGATTAAAAGCATGCCGATTTGTTATAATACCACTGAACTTAAAGATGCACAAGGCCCATACTGATTGTTTGCGCCGCCTTGTCACGGGCAAATATTTAAAATAGCTCTTTACTGTCAAATAACCAACGTAAAAAAGAGTGATTGTGGGTAGTGTTGGTTCAGTGTAAAAGCTATCAGTTCCACAAGGAATTAACCTGAATAAATCAATTGCAATATGACAAGCATGCTTTCCGAAAAAGTCATTGGTTAGTTTGTATTTGTATCTTTAATGCAGAATTATTCTCATTGTTCTGCAATCTGTCGTAGTCCGATGAAAATTCACCAAACCAACTGTCAGGTGAGACCTTATGTGTAAATTCCTTGATACTAAGAATACACACAGAACTACGTCAAAATATGGATAAGGAAACGGAACTAATTCCTCATATTATCAAAATCTAGGTATAATTTTCATGTTCCCATATATATATATATATATATATTTTTTTTTTTCTTTGAGAGCTGCCATGTGATTTTGGTGTCTGATAATTAAAGCTGACGAAAAAGATGAGAATTACAACAGTACAATAGTAACAGACCGATGATGATGATGATGATATATATATATATATATATATATATATATATATATATATATATATATATATATATATATATTAGTGTAACTTAGGACTCACATTAAATAAAAAACGAAATAAGGCAATTTGTTTGTTTGGGGGGGTATGTTTTTTTTGGGGTTGTGGGGGTGGGGTGGTGGGGAGTATAATATAATACTCTTTAAAAAGATAAAGACCAGAGTATGTAGCCGGTTAGCTCTGTGTCACATATGCAGTCCGACGTGAACAAATACATGTTTAATTATTAGTATATCTGTCGTTTTATTTTCAATTTAGTAAAATCACCCCAAACATAATTCTTTTGACAAATTAAGATGTGTCATGTACAGATTACAATTAGATATGCCATACCACGACTTCTGTAAATATTAAAATAATGATAACCGAAATGAAAATTTCCATTCCCATCTTCTTTATCTGTACTGAAGCTTTCAGAATAAAGCTAACTTTCCTGCAAAGAACAATGTATAGAGTTAATCTCATGATATGATTTTGTGTCTCTTTTAGTGAATAATTGTAAATAGAGTTGGAATAAAATGCACTGCAGCGACACCACTATTCGCATCTTTTATAACGAAGATGTTGTCTTGGACCCAATCAGCCTCCCACCCATACGCCCAAAACCACCATATGAACACAGCGCATTTTTATCATTTGGACCCGTACAGAATTGTGTGTCGATATTGCATTTAATACTATTGTGAAACTTCATCAACAACGTATTTATACGCCCTCTACTCAAACTTGACAATCAGTATGGCTTGCGTAAGATGAAAATAGTGTTAATTAGCTGAATAAAATCACGCTTGTTGTGCTGGTTAAACTTGAGTTTAGGATGTAATGCAACTTGCAAAAAATGCTCTTTGGATAACGATTGTATCAGATATATTTAAAGCTACTATATCACCTTAATTAATTTTCACTAATATATATGACATTCAAATTATACTCATCACTTTCAGTGACTATTAATATTAGCGACTGTCATGTATTGAATGCTTATTCTCAGTGAATGAAGAAGAGACAAGTAAATATATCTCACATTTGGATGTGTGTTTTGACACATCGAGCTTTTCTGTGATATGAGAAGAGAAAAATAGTTTCAAGGGTTCCTTTACCATTCCTTTACTTGCAAGTTGTGACTAAAAAAAAAATAAAAACGTTCGTGCTTTGTTCTATATCCAGCTGCACTCGTGGAAGCAGAAATCCATTATTCTCCAGAACTGTACACTAGTTTACGTTTCTCTGCTGTCGAAATTGCATTACGGTGCACGAACCGTTGTTTCAACGTTTGAGGAGTAGTGGATACAATTTTCCGTTATACTTTGTACTAAACAGAATAACAACGTCCGCATGAACTCATGACAAAATTTGATTCATTTGGTATACTGTAAACATACTTACGTTTTCCATAGGAAGAGATAGCAGGATGTTGATTCTTGCCTTGTTATTTTAAAGGAACCAGCGTTAACTTTTTTCAAGTCTGCCATTCAGTTACAGACACGATATAATGAGAATGATATGTTTCTACACACAATTAACTCAGACTTTTAACGGTTGAAAGTATTCGTCTTTAGCATGAATACACCGTACAAACGATCATACAACTCTGGTTCAAAAATAGATATATCATACTTTGGTATATAATACGGATCACAAGAATGAGTAAAATGACAGTGCATGCAGGTGATGTCAGGGAATCCTACAATTACATTACACCAGGCAGAGTAAAATCACATTATTACTATGTGGTACAAGTCGGTGATGTCAGGGAATCCTACAAGTATAGTACACCAGACAGGATAAACACACATTACTACTCCATGTTAAATGTATGTGATGCCAGATAATCCTACACTTACACAACACCAGGCAGAGTAAGATCACATTGCTACTACGTGGTACAGGTGATGTCAAGGAACCATACAATTACAGCACACCAGGCAGGGAAAAAACAAATTACTACTATTTGGTACATGTAGGTGATTTCAGAGAATCCTTCAATCACAATACACCAGGCAGAACAAAATCACATTACTACTACCCGGTACATGTAGGAGATGTCAGGGTATCCCATAGTTACAGTACAGCAAAAAAGACAAAACGTGTTTAAATTGATCTCTTAAAGCTCCCCAGTCACATTACTACTATGTGGTACATGTAGTCGATGTCAGGGAATCCTACAATTACGGTACGTCAGGCAGAGTAGACTCACATTACTACTACATGGTACATGTAGGTGATGTCAGGGAATCCTACATTTACAGTACTGCAGGCAGACTAAACTCACATTACTATTATACTAGATGGTACATGTATGTGATGACAGGGAATCATACAATTACAGTACACCAGGCAGAGGAAACTCACATTACTACTATACTAGATGGTACATGCGGGCGATGTCAGGGAATCATACAATTACAGTACACCAGGCAAGGCAAAGTGTGTTTAGACTTATCTCGTAAAGCTCCCGAGTCAGGTCAAAGCTCTATAATACGCGTCATTCTGCATAACAGTCATGTATACTGTACAGTACATTTCGCACATGTGTCTATTCTTCATGCATCATTTTAACATTTATCAGACCTAGCACTGGCCTTATTGTAAAATTAATAGCAGGATTTTACAAACGTATATATATATATATATATATATATATATATATATATATATATATATATATATATATATATATATATATATATATATATACACAGATAGATAGATAGATAGATAGATAGATAGATAGATAGATAGATAATAGATAGGTAGATATCCGTTTGTAAAATCCTCCTATTTATTATATATATATATATATATATATATATATATGTGTGTGTGTGTGCGTGTGTGTGTGTGTGTATTATTTGTTTGTACATGCAATCATGCACAAAATAAATGTCACTCTAGGACTGTCCCGTTTAATCACCACGTTCGTTTCAATTAACGAGAACGGTGTCTATTATATAGAATGTCCTGCAATTCTTCCAGTTCTTAGTAGTTAGTAACACCAATTAAGTGCACGAGTGATGGTGGATCCTTATATTTGGCATATTCTAATGTTGAAACAGCAACATGTCTTTTTACGTTAGACATTCTTATTCAATGTTAAGGGCGCTCGTGATGAATTTATCGACATAAAACTGAGGATGGGTAAATCAAATAATTTCCTGCTGTAGTTATTAGAGAACATGGCATACTTGATGTGATTAATACTCTGTCCACCAATAAAGAATAAGAAGTTTAAATAGTAAACCACCAAATGCTTAACGACACATCCCATTTTATACCAAATGCACTATGTATTTTATCTAAACTATCACTTGCTAGAATGTTCTTGCAGACCGCATTGAAAATGTCCAAGGTAATGCCAATATTCCAATAATGTGGGCATCTAAATAGATGGGTGATCTAGTTAATATACGTTTATAACTTTAAAACACTTATGTACGTCACTTTCCACAGGGAAAGATCCAAGGCATGGTTGCTGCAACTTGTGATTTGTAGAGATGAATAGGGCATAGGGGAATTAACTCAATCAATTGTCGATTCACCCGTAGACCTATCCAATAATAAAGCTTCCATGGATAGGCTGGATCTAGAAGTCACTTTAGCAATTCAAATTGCCTACCAATAATGTGAACATCTAAATAGATGGGTGATCTAGTTTATATAAACTTTAAAATCGCTCTGTTATGATGATAAACTTGGTAGGTTCAAGGCATGTGGCAAGAAAGTATATGATATCTGCAAGCACATGTTAAGCATTAAGAAATGGGGTTCCCACCATCCTTTAATGGCCTGAGGTTAGCCCTTAACATAAATCTCATATTTATTTTTTCTGTATCAGCAATCATGTTGAACTATCTTTTGCTCATATAAACATATCAGGAACAATCGACTGCATTTTCGGAAGATTCATTAACTTGGAACATTCATTCATTCGGAACACTTTGTATTAACTTCCGGATCATCAACCTTACATTTACAAAGGGAATTAAGATAATTACTATTATAACTATTCCTCGTGCATTAGCAGATTCATCTAGTCACTAAAAGTTTAAAGGTATTTCATACTAATCATTTTTAACATTTATTAGTTCTGATGAATTTAAGAAAGGATTACTATTGGTTTTGTTAACTGTCTTTTTCTACTCATTAAATATTGGCCTTTGCTATGGGCTTTGCATATTCTCAGGATATTGTTTCTTAATTTCCTCATACTGTCTATTTACAGAAATTACAGCACCTTAGATCTGTTCTGAAGAAACTTCCATGGGAAAAGGAGTCAAAAGAGGAAGCAGAGAAAGTAATCTCAAAAGAATGTATTAGCTCAGATTAGAGCAAATATTATGAGGAAGAAGACAGGATAGTGGTGGAACAATATAAAATTAAAAAGCTACCCTGTCTTAAGAAGAAGGTTGTAGGGGTCCAAAGAAAGATGAGAGAACATTATGAGATATGTTTGCCCTTGAACAAGAGGCAACTGATTCAGCCCCGTTTTCCATAAATAGATAACCTGGTTTGATTTGTGTTGTGTTATAGTAATTTTTCAATTTGTTTTACTCTTTTACAGTTTTTGAAACTGATTTTTGTCCCGCACCTTTTCAAAGAAAGGTGAGGAATATAGTATTCATGTTTCCTTCCATACATCACTTTTATCCTTCCGTTCTATACCTTTAAGGCCATTTATGACTAGCGGGGAAAACTTTGGGTACTTTTACATCATCACTAGAATGAATGTCACGTTTTTCAATGGGGGTACTATCTTCACGATGAAGGTCATTGCTTAATATATTATCTTTTTCATCACACTTTCCCTTCAGCTATAATTTTAAAACTATTTGAGATTAAGCAATAAAACTTTGCATACCAGTACTTATGCAACATTTGAAAGTTGACTGAGATCAAGGGACGCAACTTTGGTATACATATTCGTCATCATTAGGAGATGCATTTTGTACCACAGTGGGGTTCTTCTCTTCAAAGTCAGTGTTATTGTATTGTATGTTGAATATTTCTAAGACACTTTCCCTGTTGCTCTTCAACTTTAGAGCCATTTAAGATGAGGGAATGAACTTTGTATATAAAAGATATCTACAGTGTTTGAGTAAACATGAGAAAGTATTTCACTCGTGAAATGAAAACTTTGCGTTGTCATGATTAGCAAAGCAAACTTCAAGGGCAAACTTGTTTCACAATGATCCCTAAGTCTTCTTTTTAATATATGGTTTTGAAGTAAACAAGTGTCAATTTACGAGGATTTTTTTCCCATTCTGTGCCAATGCGATTAACAGCTTCATTACAACGTCGATACAAAATAATTTAAGAAATTTTACCCTAATTTAAAACTGACTTTTTATAGATTTAGCTCCTACATGTGTTTTAAATTGTGTATTTCGTCATAGTAAAGACTGTTTTCATTGGAAAATAAAGATTTCTTTTTATTAACACTTTCGTACCCATATTGATGCAGGAAACATTGTTGGGGTGGGTGTACTGTAGAATCATCTCAGAGTTGTTGTATCTGACAGACGTCAGAGCATAAAATCTTTAAACAAAAGATTTTTGTAATTACAAGTTTACAGAGTAGGATTTTGGTTCGTCATTTTGTTTATTTCAGCATTCAGAGGTGAATTCTGTGGCCTTGACAAGCTTGTAGTCTTGTCTGGAAACAGCTGCTGTACTTACATCTCCGTCATTTTCAAACACAATTATCAATGTAGTGAGAGATAAAATGACAAATTAAACAATTTTACTATTATATTTAGTCAAGAGTTTTTATCACTCGAAGATATGTAGCGTTGCATGTTTGAGTTATTATCCTGAACGTCAAGGTCATTATTTGCAGATTTATTTTCTTACTGCTATATATGATATAAGCTGTTTGAGGTACAGTCATGAAGCATGGTACACTTGTGCTTCTCAAGTTGATGGCATTATTTTCAAGATCAAGGGCACGGATCAATTTATCACCCCTTGTCTGCAGTTTTCCTCTAATGCTCTTTGTGATAATTGGTTACTTCCATGTGTGTCCAGTAACTTGACAGCACTGTATTAAAGGTCACACAGTTCGTCATTGTGAACTTTTGTGGCTTCAAAATGGTAGGCGGGGCATAACAATTTACTGAATTTGCTTGCTTAATCGTGTTTTTTACTTGAAAGTTATTATATGTATCCACACATTATGCATATCCAACTACAGTACAAGAGGAATATTTGCAGGTGCCTAATGTTGCAGCAGTTCATGGTCTATTCCCTTGAAATCATTGGTAGAGCAAATAACCTAGCCTCAAATAACTGGCAAATAATTGCTCGCCTGGTTCGGGATATCTCTGCCTACCCGGTCACATGTTAGCTCAGTTGCTATCATGTTGAACTCAAAATCCAAGGGTTTCAGGTTCAATACCCGCCCGTGCCAGCCTAGGTTGGCCGCTTCGGTGTTATGTTCAAAAGGGCACTCAGCTCGCATTTCCACAGCATGATACAGCCAACAGTGTGTTAAAAGTGCCATTAAAGACCAATGAACAACCTTGTAACATGACCAAAGTTTTCTGGGACTTGAGCAACATTTGTTAACCTAATGACGTGCCAGTTTCCATCTTAATTTTCAAACTCTTTTCTGCCATTCAGACCAACAATTGAACAGAATTGAGAGCTGTCAGCAAAGAATGCAATGTTGTAAAGAATAACATCTTGAAGGGCAGAAGTGTAGAACTTGTTGATATTTCAGCGCGAATTGACAAAAGTCGAGTCAAGTCAGAGAAACTACATCAGAATGTCACGAAAATAATTTGCTGTAAGTCATTATGGTGATAAGAAAGTTGAGTGTCAAGGTCACAGATCATTTTTACCTTCTTTGTAATTTTTTCTCTCCTGTCTTTTGAGATAGGACACTGAAACTTGTTTACTTTCTATGTCTGCTCAGTAACTTTACAACTCGGCCTTAAAAGTCATAGACTTAATTATTGTAGACTTGTATGACTTTGCCATGTTAAGTAGGGGACAATAATTCACTGAATTTGCTTGTTTCTTCTGTGCTTCGTTACAAACATAAAGCTAGTTTGGTATATGTGGCCCTTTCCCAGAATCAGTTTCAGACTCTTTTCAATTTGCATGCTTGAGAACTAGTATCATTGAGGCAATTTGTCTTTTCATTTCAAACAAGAATGTCTATCACCATATTTTGTACTTTTCCCCCATAATTGTTAACCTTGCCATCAATGTATTGTTGTATTGTTGAATATAGCAGATCATATTCATGCTTAAAAACAGAAGAGGTAATTTGTAATAACTTGTGTCACATCCAGAAAAAAAATAAATGTATACAAAAGTGTACACAAGTTGCTGTGCTCAATATATTGGGGAGTTGTTAGAAGGTATATATATATATATATATATATATATATATATATATATATATATATATATATCTGTCAAGTATGCACAAGTTTTAAAAATATGCCTCATGTGTCAAATACAATTTTAAAATGTATTTAAGTCCTAAAATATACTTAAGCTTTGATATATATATACCTACCTTGAATATATTTAGATGTTAGACATGTATATATCTCAAAGGTCCTGAACTACCAAGTTGTGTCATACATTCTCTAGAGGAAGTAATCCAGGACAAACATTGCACACATCTTAAAGTTCCAAATTTATTTACGCTATCTAGTCAGAAATTAAAAATTTAGATAAGATGTAGTAATAATATACATAAGGATACAATTACATTTTCTTGATGCTTTTGTATCATTTTTGATGTACAGTGGAACCCTTTTACAACGATTAATAGAAGTGTCTAATATAGAACATTGTTATTTTTTGTAATATTGTTTAGATAATCAGTGCAGTTTTATTGGGCTCACCTTGGTGGTAGGACAACATGACATCCCATAGGATGGTGTGTCCATCCGTACGCACCTATGATTTACCTAGGTAATTTAATTTAATTTTATTTCAATACCATTTTACCACAGCAACTTGAGATTTAAATCTAGATTCAGTATGCACCTTTCCAGCTAAATAAATGCCCTCATTATTGAAACTGACTGAACAAGCAAGCCTTGGTCAACTTCGTGAATATAATTGTTTTAAATGTGTGGTATTTTGCTATTTAGTGTAAAATTTTGTCATCACATTTGTGCAAATTCTGCTTGAGGATGACAAATTAAATTTGATATGGATCATTGTTTGCATATGTACATGATTTTACTAGATGCTCATGCCACCAAAGCAATATATTTATTTCTTTATAAATTTGTGAATTTGTTTGTACTTTGTCCTTTAATTTTTGGTGAAAACCTTGTAGGAACAATGACTAAAAAAAAGACTCGACATACACAAATTAAATCTGATAGGCTTGCATTTATAGATAAGTTGATGATCTAATATATTTTTATCCCAACTAAAGCGATTCTATTTTTTTTTTCATTTTTAAACTCTTTGCACTTATAATGTATTTGGATGCAATGGGGAATACACGTTTTATAGGCATCAGTTTAGTTTCCGTTGCAAGCCTAAAAGTTACCTTTTTGCCATATGCCATGAATATTTTTTTCAAATCAAATTTGTATTTGCAAATGACTTAATTTCTTTTCATAGTGTTTTCCTATATTCATTGCCAGAAATGTAGGAATGCACTATATTATTTTAGTACAAATGTTTGTATGCTCGCCATTTTATGCACAATAACTTGAGTTGTCCAGCATATATAGTTACCAAACTTTGTTGATGACTTGCGGTTCCTGTAAGGAAGTACCCTATCGATGTTTGGGTCACAAGTCAATGTCACTGAGTGTGAAAGAATAAAAGTGTTTTCTGCACAATGACTTTAGTTCTCCACCATCTAGTTACCAAACTTTGGGGGAGGCTTGCGTTTGGAATGAGGAAGATCCCTTTCGATTTTGGGGTCAAAAGATAAATGTGACTAACTGAAAGAAGGACGAAGGTTTCTGCAAATTAGAATTAGTTTAGCACGACAGACCCGGAGCAAACTGTGTGAATGGCCGGCACTTGTGACAAGAAAGTAGCCTGTGTATTGTGGAATCAAAAGGTCAAATTTATATACATAGAAGATTGTTAAACATGGAGCAGGTGTATAGTGTACTGTTTATGATAGTCTTGTAGATTTCATGGTGGGAACAAACCACAAATTTAAAGACCCATTGAACAGTAAACCTGTGGAAATAAAATTCTTTTTCAAACCAAAAACTGGAATACCTTTAAAAATGTCATTTTTGTACAGAAACATGAAAGCTGATAACTATGAAATACAATTTATTCACAGTAAATAATTACTAGCTGTGTGCGGTGTTACCGGTTTATGACTATATTTGTTTCCAGTGGTACGTACTGCGGAACTTTTTCAATGTACCATTACTTTGGCAATTTCTGTCATAATGGAATGTACGGAAATTCCTGAGTAATCTTGTTAAAAATGTAATGACATTAATATAATGTTTTAAATTTTCATGGCAAAATAATACAAAAATATGACTATTATGATAATTATTTTACAAAAACAGTTGCAGTCACAAATTTATTTTGAATCCCAGAAACAAAGTTATATTTATGATCCTTTAATAACATGTTTGACACGTGTCACATGGTGGACAAATGTTATGTTGTGAAAGATAATTGGGTCAAATCCAACTTTTGGAAAAGTTTCGGATTGAAAACAAAATATCCTTTTTTTAGTTATTTGCTAACGTATGTCAATGTGTTAAGTGCGCAGGTTCTTTTATAAGACTGCGTATCATCCAACGCTTTTTAGGAGAGCGGTCGTTTTATGTTTGAATTTTACTTAATTTCTCAAGTCCACTACATTGTTTCGGGTTTGTTGAGTAAGTGGTTTTGATATTTAATGGCCCTCCCTGTTAAATATCTTGCCCGGTGTCGGCATCGCTCTCAAAGTTTCCCTGATTATTATGTAAATAGTGAAGCTAGTAAATTGTAGGCTTCAGTGACAACACTTCCTATTTTATCAACAAGCTCTCTATTGTCAGCACAATGTATTTCACAGTGTGTCAGTTATAATGTAAATTGAATGATTCCACTTTAGTTACAGCTTTCAGATTACTACCTACACAACAATTAACATACACATAGCAAATTCATCTACTATAAGGTACTGACCATATAATTTTGGCGGGCCGGGAATTGAGATTTTCTTTTGAGCTGAGATATTGTATTTTATTTCATCTCAAAATAATTTTTTTCTCAAATAATATAATGGATATAATATGGTGTTATTTTGCTATAAATCAGTGCAAGATATTTTTCCAGCTACTCACAGACTGGCATTAAATTGATGTTCCCTAATATAATTGCGATATACTGTGGTACGTATAGCGGTATGTTCAGAAATACCGTGGTATAAAATTTTCCGTGGTAATAAGCTCTAATAAGTAATGTTTTAATTTAAGGACTTTAAAAATTGATTTCAGATTTTAATCATTTTTAGTAACTATTGTCATTTTTTCTGACAGTATTAGATAACATAATTCAGGACTGTTTTATTTGTTTGGTAACTCAGTGTAAATACACTTACAGCAGCTCATTGATATAATAGGGAACTAAATATTAGGTATTATCTTATTTAGAAAGTTTCATGTTTTAAAGAACATATTTTGTATAATTTATTTTTTTGGGTCACCTTATATTAAACATGTAATAAACATTCCTATGTCCAAATGCTCTTCTCTTGATTTTCCTATAATTCCATATGAAATAAAACAGATGTTGAAAATAAATGATCCTGCCCCATCAGCAGATTATGCATACATGCTTTTGCATTCATGGTCAGAGTGTGTGTGTGTCTGTATACGTTTAAAACTTGAGCATGTATGATGTATGAGGAAATTTGACAAGCATGCATGTAATTCAGACAGTTTAATTGTCAGAATTATAATAAACATTACCTAGGACAGGTGTGAAGGTCAAGTACAATAGTTATGTCCTGTCATATATAGTGACCTGTCTTTCAAAAGATAAAAGACTGATGTGGTAAAGGGAAGTATAAATGCCAGTTATAATTCTAATTTTTTTCAGTGAAAAACTCTTTAAGCTGCCTAGATTAGACTATGACCACATGAAAGACAAAATTTCTGAACATGTTTGTTCCTATTTGAAAGCAACCAGCTGAACTTTACATCACATATTCTAATACATTTTATTACTTTCCCAGCGTGTGATTGGAAGTTGTTTCCTAGCTAAGTACATATTTTTACGAACATTTATACATCTTTGTGCCATATTATAGCATATTACTGTACTATCCTGTTACGACTCTATGGTCTAAGAAAAATGTAACAGAAAGAAAGTGAAACCAACAAATCAAGTAAAAATCAACAAGCAATTTATTACTAGATAATTAAAATGAAAAATCAAAAAGTCACTTACAGTAATGTGTTGTGAAATCCTAATAATCCAATAAGAATGATTGTTCTAATCACAAGTCCTAAATATAGAATGTTTAGAATTCACGGCTGTGTCCTTGAATGTTATGATGTGCTAATGGTCTCCAAAGTCCTGATGTACTAGAAATCTTGATGTGCTGATGTCAAAATGAAATATTCCAAAATCTCTGAATAAGTTCACATAAATTCCAAAATCATCAATTAAAAATCCAAAATCCAAAAGTTTATGAGCACTGTTATAATCCAATGAATATTTAAAATAATTCCTCTCTTAGAATTTGGAATGAATTTTCACAACTGTAATAGCTCTTTACAAGACTGATGGTAATGTCAAAACTGAAAAAATGTCCACCAAACATGGTATATATAAAGACTGGTCACACGACAGAATGTTCTAGAATATGAGTCATCTTATGGAATTTTTACTTGTAAACAAAAATCAATCTTGACCTTCAAATTGAGAAAACATATTGATCAAAACAACCTAATTCAAGGACACTAGTTAAACATGCTTTTCCTGATAACATTAAGATTCAAGCAAATATTAAAGTGAAGAAACATTTACAATTTCCTAAAATATCTACAATATTATATAAACATCATACATAACACCTCCCCTCATAAAGAAAAAGAAAGATTTATATAATAAAGCTTTCTATAGAATATACATCTAATACTACAATAACCAAAAATACATAAGAACATGTTTTATGATACTGGACTTAATTACATCAAGCAATATTACATTTCTAGGCACGTGAGAGTGCATCTGCAATCACATTGTCTTTTCCCCTGATGTGTTTGATGTCAATGTTATATTCCTGCAATATCAAACTCCATCTCAACAATCTCCGATTTTTATCTTTCATTTTGTTGATGAAAGTAAGGGGATTGTGATCACTGTACACAATAATTGGAGAAAGAGCCGAGGTAACATACACTTCAAAATGCTGTAAAGCCAATATCAAAGCCAAACATTCCTTCTCAATTGTGGAATAATTTTTCTGGTGCTTGTTTAGTTTTTTAGAAAATAACACACAGGGTGATCTACACCACTTTTGTCTTCCTGAATCAATACTCCACCAACCCCTACATCACTTGCATCAACAGATAATTTAAATGATTGGCTAAAATTTGGTGCAGAAAGAACTGGTGCATTCTTAAGCATGGCCTTTAACTTGTCAAAAGATTCCTGACACTTGTCAGACCAATAAAATTTGGTTTTCTTACTCAATAAACTTGCTTTAAGTTTGAAGAGAAAGCCTGTATCTGGTTCTGACAGGAAATTAAGGGAATTAGAGTTAAAGAACCAGATGGATTTAGAATTGGCAAAGCTTCAGATTCAGAGAGAGAGAGAGAGAAAGAAGAGAGGCAGATACAGATGGAGAGAGAGAAAGAAGAGAGGCAGATACAAATGCAGAAAGAAGAGAGGCAGATGGAGAGAGAAAAAGAAGAGAGGCAGTTGGAGAGAGAGAAAGAAGAGAGACAAATGCGGATACAGATGGAGAGAGAGAAAGAAGAGAGGCAGATACAAATGCAAAGAGAAGAAAGGGAAAAGCAATTTAAGTTAAGAGAATTAGAACTGGCAAACAGAGAACACTCCACTCCTTTAAACACAAGTCCAGGTTTTGATGTTACTAGATATATTAGGTTAGTACCCCCTTTTTCAGGAAAAAGAAGTAGATAAATACTTTCTTCATTTCGAGAAAATAGCTGAAAACTTGAAATGGCCCAGAGAGCATTGGACTTTGTTATTACAAAGTGTACTAATTGGCAAAGCTCGTGAAGTCTACATTTCACTGTCAGTACAACAAAGCACTGATTAGGATGTGGTTAAGGAGTACATCTTGAAAGCTTATGAGTTGGTACCAGAGGCATATCGACAAAGGTTTAGGAATTGTAGAAAAGAAACTGGACAAACTCATGTCGAATTTGTAAGGGATAAAGAACAACTATTTGATAGGTGGTGCTCAGCCAAGAAAGTTGATCAAGGTTATGATAACCTCCGACAGCTCGTATTAATTGAAGAGTTCAAGAGGTGTATCCATAGTGATGTTAAAACCTATCTTGACGAGCAGAATGTGGAAAATTTGGAAAATGCTGCTCGTATGGCTGATGATTATTCCTTGACTCACAAAATTTCATTTGGCAATAAGTCGTCCTCTCAGCAGTTTTCTGGTAAAAAACCATTTCAATCTCATTCGAGTACTTCCAAATTTCACAACAGCACAACTGTTAGGAATCAAACATCTGATAAGACTGATCAGAAATCCTTATCTCTTCCTACGTGCACTTATTGTAAAATAAAAGGGCACGTTATTTCTGATTGCTTCAAGTTGAAAAATAAGCAACAGAGTAAAGACAGAGCTTTTCCAAATGCTCTTATTTCTACGAGGTCAAGGTCACGGTCTTGTATTGAAAACAATACATTTGTTGGGTCAAACAAACCCCAGTCTGATTCTATTTTGGAGGCTTATGAACCATTCATGTCAGAAGGTTCTATATCACTTATTGGTGATTCTGCCAAACCTATCCCAATTAAAATATTAAGGGACACTGGAGCTTCTCAGAGTCTTTTATTATCAGGTACTTTGCCTTTGTCTGAGGAGTCTTCTTCAAGTGAAAGTGTTCTTGTTCAGGGAGTAGAGTGCGGCTTTGTAAATGTTCCTCTCCATTGTGTAAATTTGGCATCAGACTTAGTTTCTGGACCTGTGACTGTTGGGGCAGTGACTTCTTTACCCATAGAGGGTGTTCATTTATTACTAGGCAATGACCTAGCTGGAGATAAGGTTGTGGTTAATCCACTTGTAACTTACAAGCCTTGTTTGGATCAGAAAGTTGATCCTGTCGAAACTGAAATCCCTGATTTGTACCCTGCTTGTGCAGTTACTAGAGCTATGGCAAAAAGAGCTCTTGAGAGTGATGTTGATCAGGATATTATTCCTTTAGCTGACACATGTATTGGTCAGTTTTTTGATGAGGTCACTTTTTCCTCAGGTATTGATCAATCAAATGGTATTGATCACAGTGATCCTCTTTTGGCAACTCATTCTCTTTGTTCTAATCAGGATGACAAACGACAATCCCTTGTCGTTGAACAGGACCAAGATCCCGAGATATCTTGTTTGTTTCAGAGGGCTATTAGTGAAACTGAAGCCACACAAGTTCCAGTGTGTTACTTTGTGAAAAATGGGGTCCTTATGAGGAAATGGAGACCACCTGATGTACCTGCTGGTGACGAGTGGTCAGAGAGCTATCAAATTGTTGTTCCTAAGTCATATAGACAGGAAATTCTTAATTTAGCCCATGAAACTCCTTTGGCTTGTCATTTAGGAGTCCTTAAGACTTATCACAAGATTTTGAATCATTTTTATTGGCCGAAACTCAAAAGTGATGTTTCTAAATACTGCAGATCTTGTCACAGTTGTCAAATGGTAGGAAAACCCAATCAGAAGATACCTAAGGCTCATCTGCAACCTCTTCCTGCATTTGATGAACCATTTAGTAGAATAATGGTAGACTGTGTTGGTCCTTTACCTAAAACCAAGTCAGGCAACCAATACTTGTTGACCATCATGTGTGCATCTACAAGATTTCCAGAGGCAATTCCTCTGAGAAATATAAAAACTAAAACTATTGTGAAAGCTTTGGTGAAGTTTTTTACACTTGTTGGCCTTCCCAAATCTGTCCAGTCAGATCAAGGGTCCAATTTTATGTCTGGAATTTTCCAACAAGTTATGCATGAATTAGGCATCCAACAGTTTAAATCTTCTGCCTATCACCCTGAAAGTCAAGGTGCTTTGGAAAGATTTCATCAAACTTTGAAGAATATGATTCGATCATATTGCTTTGATACAGAAAAGGATTGGGATGAGGGTGTTCATTTGTTGTTGTTTGGTGTTAGGGAATCAGTTAAAGAGTCGTTGGGTTTTAGTCCTTTTGAACTAGTTTTTGATCATACTGTCCGTGGACCATTGAAATTATTGAAAGAGAAACTTCTTTCAAATGAAGATTCAAAGATTAATCTTCTTGATTATGTCTCTGATTTCAAATACAAGTTGTCAAAGGCCTGTGAAGTAGCAAGAACTAATCTTCACACTACTCAGTCAAAAATGAAATTAAGGTATGACAGAAATTCACAGGAAAGCAGTTTTAAACCTGGTGACAAAGTTCTGGCTCTCTTTCCCATACCTCAGAATCCTATTCAGGCTAAATTTTATGGTCCTTATACCGTTGAAAAGAAAGTAAATGACTTAAATTATATCATTAACACTCCTGGGAGACGGAAACAGAAACAACTTTGTCATATAAATATGTTAAAGGAATATTTTGACAGAGATAGCTCAGCTAATTATTCAGTTAATTTAGTTGTACCTGTCCCACACAGTGAAGATATCAACGATGGAGTACGATCAGACTATAGTGACTCTGGTATAACCAATCTTCGGAATTCAGAAATATTGAACAACCTAGACCAGAAACTTTCACATCTACAACAACAGGAAAGAAATGAACTAAAACAGCTATTACATGACTATGAGCACTTGTTTCCTGATGTTCCAACACGAACAAGTAAAATTTATCATGACATTGACATTGTAGACATTGACATTAGACACATCAGGGGAAAAGACAATGTGATTGCAGATGCACTCTCACGTGCCTAGAAATGTAATATTGCTTGATGTAATTAAGTCCAGTATCATAAAACATGTTCTTATGTATTTTTGGTTATTGTAGTATTAGATGTATATTCAAAAGAATATGACGTCATTATCTACAACAACACATGGGAAGATCATTTGGAAACCATTCGAAAATTCTTTGATCGACTCAGCGATGCGAATCTGACAATTAATTTGAGCAAAAGTGAGTTTTGCCATGCTTGTGTCACATTTTTAGGACATATTGTGGGACAAGGTCAAGTTAAACCTGTAGAAGCTAAGGTCAAAGCTATCTCTGAATTTCAAGTTCCAATTTGTAAAAAGCAACTGATGCGATGTCTAGGTATGGCTGGATATTATCGGAAATTTTGTTCCAATTTTTCCAAAATTGCTGAACCTTTGACAAGTTTATTGAGTAAGAAAACCAAATTTCATTGGTCTGACAAGTGTCAGGAATCTTTTGACAAGTTAAAGGCCATGCTTAAGAATGCACCAGTTCTTTCTGCACCAAATTTTAGCCAATCATTTAAATTATCTGTTGATGCAAGTGATGTAGGGGTTGGTGGAGTATTGATTCAGGAAGACAAAAGTGGTGTGGATCACCCTGTGTGTTATTTTCTAAAAAACTAAACAAGCACCAGAAAAATTATTCCACAATTGAGAAGGAATGTTTGGCTTTGATATTGGCTTTACAGCATTTTGAAGTGTATGTTACCTCGGCTCTTTCTCCAATTATTGTGTACAGTGATCACAATCCCCTTACTTTCATCAACAAAATGAAAGATAAAAATCGGAGATTGTTGAGATGGAGTTTGATATTGCAGGAATATAACATTGACATCAAACACATCAGGGGAAAAGACAATGTGATTGCAGATGCACTCTCACGTGCCTAGAAATGTAATATTGCTTGATGTAATTAAGTCCAGTATCATAAAACATGTTCTTATGTATTTTTGGTTATTGTAGTATTAGATGTATATTCTATAGAAAGCTTTATTATATAAATCTTTCTTTTTCTTTATGAGGGGAGGTGTTATGTATGATGTTTATATAATATTATAAATATTTTAGGAAATTATAAATGTTTCTTCACTTTAATATTTGCTTAAATCTTAATGTTATCAGGAAAAACATGTTTAACTAGTGTCCTTGAATTAGGTTGTTTTGATCAATATGTTTTCTCAATTTGAAGGTCAAGATTGATTTTTGTTTACAAGTAAAAATTCCATTAAGATGACTCATATTCTAGAACATTCTGTCATGTGACCAATCTTTATATATACCATGTTTGGTGGACATTTTTTCAGTTTTGATATTACCATCAGTCTTGTAAAGAGCTATTACAGTTGTGAAAATTCATTCCAAATTCTAAGAGAGGAATTATTTTAAATATTCATTGGATTATAACAGTGCCCATAAACTTTTGGATTTTGGATTTTTAATTGATGATTTTGGAATTTATGTGAACTTATTCAAAGATTTTGGAATACTTCATTTTGACATCAGCACATCAAGATTTCTAGTACGTCAGGACTTTGGAGACCATTGGCACATAATAACATTCAAGGACACAGCCGTGAATTCTACACATTCTATATTTAGGACTTGTGATTAGAACAATCATTCTTATTGGATTATTAGGATTTCAAAACACATTACTGTAAGTGACTTTTTGATTTTCATTTTAATTATCTAGTAATAAATTGCTTGTTGATTTTTACTTGATTTGTTGATTTCACTTTCTTTCTGTTACATTTGTCTTAGACCATAGAGTCGTAACAATATATATATATATATATATATATATATATATATATATATCTATATATATATATATATATATATATATTTGTGTGTGTATGTGTTTTTTCTTTTTCTTCATTCTAAATGATGATGTAATGATGACAGGGATCTTACACGAGTGCTCATTTTCAATGCAAAGAATCATGTACATTTTAGACTAAGGTAATAGGCAATTTGTCGAACATACGCACAATTAGATAAGTTTGGCATCACTATATACAGGAAATTTAGAACTTTTATATATTATAAATAATTGTTGGAAATGGTACTTCTATCTACTGGACTAAAAATAGTCTTTTGTCATCGTCAGAAAAATGACTACTTTTGCAGGGTTCAAAACATTTAGGCCTATCGCCAATAGACATTTCAATTTATAACCAAGGTCATATATATATATATATATATATATATATATATATATATATATATATATATATATATATATATAAATATATATATATTTATATATATATATGTGTGTGTGTGTCTTCACCATATTTTAAAAAAAAATATTGGTTCTCAAATGAAATAAAATAAAGATGTTTTTTTTTTTCATATCCAACATTTCCAGGGAGACAGGATCAAAGTTCATATATACACATTTGCAATTAGAATGAAAATTTTGGAAAAGGGTGAGGATAGGAGTCGGTGGGGATGGGGCAGGTAATACAAAGTACGGTAATTTCTAGAGGCAAGCCATGAAATTAGCTCAAGTTTCAACTTGTGGAGAGAAGTTGAGTGTAACCAACAGAATCAGATTCTTTGAGAGACGCCAATGTTATCATAAAAAGCACTTAAATGACACTAGTATTTTGATACATAGGTATAAACTTAATTCCAATCAGACAATTCGCCAAATTCAGCTTAAAAAAAAAAAAAAAAACATGTACAGGATACAGGATACATTTGAACTATATTCAGTAGTGTGGCTACGGACCCATAATGCAACAACAACGCAGTATCCCAGTGCTAACAGAGCTGCAGAATTAAAGGAATATTTTCTTGATGAAAAAAATTAGTCATGTGCCTTGATACACTATCATATTCCTATTGAATTAATGACTTTACAGTTAAGTTTACGAATTCTTACATCGTGTAAACACTTTCAGACATCACAAAAGATTTGCGCTTTATGTATGAACTTCGGTAATTTTGATGAATACATCTATATTATACTTGTGAAATATAAACATAAAAATGCGATTCGTCCTCTTCGCGAGATTGAGAGAAGGGACATGATTCTCCATCTTTATTATTACTAAGTTGTCTCCCATTTGTCTTCCGTTTTATACATGTGATTAAATCGTGTGAAACGATCAAGACCTAGAATCAAATATGCTGGTATACTGGATACGAGATTTTTCATCATTTAACAAGGCTAATAGGTAATGTAATACTGACCTCAGGACGAGGCAGCTAAATTGCTGTGCCATTTTTGCAAGGAACAATGTTTGAGCCTTTGTATAAAAGTTGCAATAAATCTTTTTCACCCTTTATCTCATGATACAACCACAAAATACCAACGCCGTACTACGAAGAAACTGCTCTATTTTACATGCCCAAGTTTTTCTTCCTGTATATCAAGATATTTTAACATAATATAAAAATGAAGTAGGTATCTAAATGTTTCCATTTTCTGTATTCGAAGCAAACAGTTCATGCACCTAGTAATATAGTGTGTACCCAGATAATATCTACCGCACTCTCCAAGTGCCATAAAATCATTGGTTCTGCTAGACACTGTTAAAAGCCATTTACAAAACATATGAATACTTTCAATTGATTACATATATTTAAAACCCCATATTTCACATCCATAGCAAACAATTTGCATCACCATTATATCAGATGGTTTGAACATATTACAGTTTAGGATTCTTAATTTGAGTTGGTATTAAAAAATATGTTTTATGGATTTCTTTGCTTGTGTACACAAAAGTATTTGTTGCTCTAGTTTATATCTGTTTTGATGTAAATACTAGACTCATATACCTATAGT
This sequence comes from Margaritifera margaritifera, assembly GCA_029931535.1. NCBI lineage: Eukaryota > Metazoa > Mollusca > Bivalvia > Unionida > Margaritiferidae > Margaritifera > Margaritifera margaritifera. Next base: position 398,116 of record JAQPZY010001048.1, read on the forward strand.
GGGATACAGGTTCAATGTTTTCCTCCGTGTCTATCTTTATTAGCGCCCTTAAAGACCGCCGTGTCGAAAAAAACTTTTTTATTTTAATTTTATCTAAATTACAGTTTACAGTTATTTTTGAATAACAAACAAATGATACATTTATTTGTCTTTGAAACAACTGTAGCCTCAGTCACACTGGAAACATCTGTATACAAAAGAGAATATATATGTTCTGCTTCATTTGATACAAATATAACATGACAGTTTTGTCTTAGTGAGTTATTGCTGAACAGAGAAAACAATATCGAGTTAAATAGATACCCCTGTCTGGTACCAATAGCACAATTAAAGTAGTCCTCAATTCTAGCTTTGCAGTCCAAGACAATATAGATAGTTAGATATTATTTGTCACCTTTTCAGATTTGTTTGACACCTGGACAAAAGTAACATTCAGTACAGAAGATGAATGCACGTCTAAGAAATTGATAGTATTGACTATATGTATTGCTAGTATTAACATCCGAATAATCTGTTGAGCCATGGCCGCTTTCATATGGAATATGATTTAACTCCTTGGTACTGTGAGAAAGAGAATTAATTATGTGTGTATGCGTGTGTGTGTGTGTGTGTGTGTGTGTGTGTGAGAGAGAGAGAGAGAGAGAGAGAGAGAGAGAGAGAGAGAGAGAGAGAAGTCGCGCTCTTTTATCGGTGACCTTGTATGTTCCCTCCTTCTGTTTGGCTGAGTACGATTCTTCTTCATATGCCAGAATTTCATGGTCAAATCTTATTTTGTCATATGCTACTCTAGCGAGTTTTCCTTCCTCTCTTGCAACATTCATAAATGTAGTATTTGTCCTTTCCTCGCTTACTCAATGCGCGAAGTCCATTCAAATATGCACGAACTCTCATTGTCCAGTACCAATTTGGGTTGTTTTAAAACCTGTTCCCGGTCCTTGAACTTGGAGAAATGGGCCATAACTGGAACATGTTCGCTCTCACCTGGTAGAGATGCTGTACACCGTCAAACTCAAGGTCGTTAGCATGGGGTATATTAAGGGTATATCTGATGAATGAATGCACTTTGTCCTGGACAACCGACCATTTTTCATTCATAAGCCCTCCATCCCATGGAAAATCAGAATATTGCGTGGAAACTGGGCTTTTAATTGTCAGCTTTACTCTCAAGGTTTTTGAATTTTTTTCTCAAGTTAACATTTTCGGATTTCAGAGTTTCAGTTTCAGCATGCAAATCCCTCGCTGAATTGTCGACATGATCTGTTAGGGCAGCATAATTTTAATTTAAAGCGAAGAGTTTTTTTTTTCTTTCTTTTTCTTGAATACCTTTCATAACTTCATCTATATCAGAAGTAGTCTATTTACCAGGACTTCGCCATTATAACTTCCTGAAAGTCTTGATTGCCTATCTCTGTTGGCGTTCCCTGTTCTACCGACCTACATTGTCTCCATTACCACACAGAGACCTCTTTATCAACGAAACTAGGGGTATCGATACATGGATATAATGATGAGAGATTCAAAGACTGTCACAATATATTTCAAGAGAGACACGATCTCAATCACCTGTGCCTTTCTCTTCCAATTTTCGTTTCTTAGGTTAAAACTTATACCTTAAAACTTAATCTTAAAAAATGTCACTAGCTCATATATTTGATACATTCGATACTTTCGTTCGGGTTTTCATACAAACCGAAAGGATATATTGACGGAAGTTTATGATAGCGTTCTGATCATCGTGGATTTCACCCTTGACAAGATGTAAGCACAAAACAAAGCCGAGTATACAGATTCGGAACTGAAGACAACCTCGAAAAGCAAATGACCTTTCTTTACTGGGCTATGCATTTATTTTATATATTATTTTTATTTTGTAAAGTTCCCAAAAAATTTCCATTAATATTTTTTGCTTCTATTTGTTCTTTTTATTTCATCTGTTTTTCGTCAAGTCAAGGGTGAAATCCAAGATCACCAAACGCTACCCTCCACTTCAGTTCATATATCTTTTCCGTTTGTATGAAATCTGAAATAAAGTGTAAAATTTATAAAATATGACATCTATTGACCGAGCTATGTTTAAAGGTTTTGAAAACTCAACTATTTTTGAGTACAGTGAACTTTAACCTTAGAAACGAAAACAGGAAGAGTTAGCAGTCTCGAAATGCGTAGATTAGTTGAATTGTGTCTTCCCTACAGTTATCTCTCTATATCCTTGTATTGAGACTCCTGATTTCATTGTGATAAGGCCATGTGTATACACGTACAAGAGCGAAAAGAATTCCAAGACAGATATATACGGTCATCATACGCACAAAAATTATACATTCACCTCTCAAATTGAAGCAAGCATTTTCTCTTCATGTGCCAAAAACCGAAACACACACACACACACATACACACACCATATATATATATATATATATATATATATATATATATATATATATACATATATATATATATATATATATATATGTATATATATATATAATTATGGCAATGAAAATAAAACAATTTACAGTTGCTTACGAGTCCCTATCTAAAGTAGTATTATACAGTGTTGCAATGCATTAATCAAACCACGGATGTGTTCCTGTAATCCAAATGCCCTGCCACATTAAGCGAACGGACGTTCAGACGGAAAGGTTAACACTATTCGCCCTTTAATATTCGTGGCGAGTCAAGGACGAAGATAATCATCAGAACCTTAATTAGGATGTGATTATACGAGAGAGAGAGAGAGAGAGAGACAGACAGACAGACAGACAAAGACCTAGAGAGAGAGAGAGAGAGAGAGAGAGAGAGAGAGAGAGAGAGGGGATTTTGTTTAGGATATTAAGTGTACATATTTACTCACCAGATGTGAAGTGTCCTGAACAGCAAGCTATTAAATGTGAGCTTTATAGCTTTCATAAGAAAACAATAATAATATCCGAATCATAATCGATGGCAAGGTCAAAAGTTAGGTGAGTATGTCTACTGTGAGAATCCATATAGACACAGAGTCCGCACGTTCTTGAATAAACGCGTGAAACGCATCACCACATACATAACCTTGAGCTCATTAATTTTTGTTTTCCATAGTTCGGGTATGCAGCTAGTAAAGATACAATTATAAATTTGAATAAAAAAGATTGCAAAGCCTACACATACCTCAATCTGCAAAATAGACCCTTCCATCTGAACTTAGAGCTCGCCACGAATTTGTTGTCAAATAGTAAAAGGTCACTGAGTGTCTCGCACAGCAACAGAACTGACTGTCGGTTTAACCTATCATTTTAATCCAGATCAGAGTCTATGTTGCTTGCAGTTAGACTCGACTTGCCTTATACGCGAGTATAAACGGTAAAGCCCTGTATCCCAGTACGTGAAAGCATTCGGTATATTCGAAACTTATCCACAGTCTCGTATTAAATTTTGAATTGAGTTATTTCTGATTTATTTGACATAATGGTCAGAAAATCAGGAAATAAATGTTTCAGTGCATTTAATTATATGAATTTATCCAGAAACATTACGAGCGCTGTTTCACGATTATTTTAGTCACTGATATTAGAGAAGGATATGGACTAACAGCATGAAAATAACCACTTCGAGTGAGATAACATCGAAATCTAGGATGTGTTCTGGCGCTGGGAGCGGAAGATTAGTTAACTCTTTAGCTTTTGTTTGTTTGGGTTTGTGACCTTGGTTACTGTTACGAAAAACGAATTGATATTTAGAATTATGTTAAACAAAGGTAAACAAAACATCTAAATGGTGATTTAGGCCTAACTATATTTATGATCATATGCGCAAACACTCTCTAAATTGGTTCGTCAGAGAGATGATGTCAATGTTAACATCATGGAGCTGTATTACGGTCAAGTCTATTTGTAAAATAGGTAGTGTAGACCAGAAGAAGTTTGCGTGCCTGGCATTAACAGTATAGCTTGTCCAAATGTACACATATAACTTTGCCTGCTTTTGTAGTGGACTATGCAAAAATGAGTAGTCACTCGAAAGGTGAAACTGTTGGATAATGCTGGTCGATATATATCGCCATATTAAATTTCACATATAAATTTGAACATGCAATTAAGTGACACTAATCTTTGTCAGTAGGTATATTATTTCAATAGGAAATATAAATAATGTATTTTAAACCTTTATACCACATTTTACTATAATTCGTGGTTTGATTCCCAGTTAAGAACAATGATAAGGAAAAGAGACAGAGCACACAAACTTGCCCTCACCGTTGTAGGCCAACCGACTGGAATACATTCAAACAAATCAGGAATAAAGTAAACAACATGAAAAAATATGCTAAAGAGCATTATATGGATAATATTGATGCACATCTTTCAGACTCTGAGAAAAAAAATTCCAAAACGTTTTGGAAAATTACAAAATCACTTGTGAAAGAGATACATCTTTCAAACCATATCCCACCACTCAAAGTTATAAGAAATAATGTTTCTTTTTGCATTTATAATGAAAACGAAAAGGCTAACTTATTAAATAAGTATTTTACTTCGATTTCAACTATTGATGATAGCAATGTTTCCCTCCCTACCTCTCAAAAAAGAGGCTTAGATACTCTGAAAGAAATTACTATCTCTGAAAAAGAAATTATAGATATTATTAAATCTATTTATGTGAATAAAGCAACTGGGCCTGATTGCGTAAGTCACAAAATGCTTCAAGGCGTCTTTGAAACTATTGGAGCACCACTAAAAATTATCTTTAATCGATCGTTGAAGGAAAACAAATTCACAGATAAATGGAAACTTGCGCATATACTTCCCATTCCTAAAAAAGGTGATTTACAAGAGGTTTCCAACTATGGACCAATCTCTTTACTTAGCTGCGTCGCAAAAATTTGTGAAAGATGCATTTTTAAACAAGTGTATAACTATTTTCATAAATAAACAGTCTATTTTATAAGTGTCAGTCAGGATTCCTTCCTGGCTACTCAACAGTTTTTCATCTTATTGAACTGTATCATAGTATATGCGTGTCATTGTAACAATCTCAAAATTCTTGTATCGTATTTTGTGATCTATCAAAAACTTTTGATCGGGTCTGGCACACAGGCTTATTATTTAAATTGAACGAATAGGGTGTCTCGGGTAATCTGCTAAAATGGTTTGAAAATTGTCTAAGTAATAGAAAACAAATGGTTATTTTGAACGATGCGTATTCACTAGAAACCATTATAAATGCTGGTGTGCCACAAGGATCCGTACTTGGGCCTCTCCTGTTTCTACGTAAGCAATTTTTTTCAAAACTGTATATAACATATATCAGGCCAATCTTGGAATATGCCAGTATAGCCTGGAACGGATGTTCGTTGATCGATTCAGAATTTTTTTTAAAAATACAGCTTGAAGCGGCAATAATAGTTACAGGACTTCCAAAATACTTTAGTTGGAAATCTCTCTATTTTGAAACAGGTGGGAAAATCTGGAGTCAAGACGGAAGAGACAAAAGTTATTAACACTTTACACTATTAAATACGAGGCAAGCGCCGGACTATCTGTTTGAATTAATCCCACCCCCTGTGTACGAACAAAGAAATTATAACCTCCGACGTCCAAATAATATAGCCACTTGTACTTTCCGGCAAAATTCCACCAAAGGTCTTTAATAGCCTCAACAGTGTCCTTGTGGAACAATCTTGAACAGGATACACTATGTAGCATGTCTTACAGTGCTTTGAGAAAGCGTTTATGCCCAATTATCAAAGCCATTAATATGCCTAGTTTTAAACATCGAGCCCTAAACATTATCTATACTAGATTGCGACACAATGTAAGCTCGTTAAAAGTTGATCTTTACGGCGTTCAGCTTGTTGACACCCCTTTTTGTTCCCGAGGTGGGATAGAAACCACTAAGCATTTCTTCATGCACTGTCCAAAGTATAGTCAGCAACGAACTGAATTGATGAGGAAATTACTCTCAGTGCCATATCCAACTGTTAGCTTAGATTTACTAATTTGGGGAAAGGGCGATGCAAATGGAAAATATAGAATTATGCAACATGTGTGCAAATATATAATTTATACTGGACGATTTCAATAACTTTTTTAAATCATGATTGCTATCATTGCTCTCTCTCTCTCTCTCTCTCTCTCTCTCTCTCCCTCTCTCTCCAACCATTTTTCATTATTAGTCACTGTTATCATGTTGATATATGTTGTAATAATTGTATCATGTTGGGAGAGGGCTAATTTAAGTTGTTAGGACTTGTGCCCAATCCCATTGTATCCTGTTTTGACAATAAAATATGTTTAAAACAAATCATAATTCTTTCTTAATTAGTGGTAAGCTACCTTTGCAGGAATGAATCAATCTATCAGTCTATAAATAGAGCTCTCTATCTATCGATCACACTGCATAGTTGACAGGCTGACTGGCTCTCCGTCTGTCCAACTAGAAATTGCAAGTTATATTTATCGGAAGAAAATTTCACATACATTACATTGAACACAGTAATGTCTCCAAATTAATATTTGGAAAGAAAAGAAAAATGAAACATGAACAAGCAACACTTTTATATTATAGTATGATCTGCAGTAATGTCGCATATGTTCCTCGGTCAATATCCATTCATCAATCGATCGATCTCTTCATCAACACATGAGATACCTTATAAACATATTATACAAATACTTTACATCAAGCACTTTATTAATTGTATGTTCCCCTAATAGCAAAACCGGACATCATCTATTCGTCCTCTTCAATCGTCCCTCCGTTCGTCCGCTTGATAATCTTTTTCTTCTGAAATCTGAAAACTTCTGGACATACATATTTGTTGTATGAGGGAGTTTTCAGAGACTGTTATATATATATATTTATATATATATATATATATATATATATATATATATATATATATATATATATATTATGTGACCTGTGATAAAGCTTGAAATAGGACAAGGATTGGGGTGTCAACAGATTCTTCTATTAAGGTGGTGCTTACGACATTGATAGTACCAGACTGGTTTTCCAAATGAAGGAGTATCAAAATTATAATACGTGGCAAAGTTTAATATGCCTTCAACACTCCATTTAATCATGTACTGCTTTTGTCATAGTTATTTTAACTGTGAAATATGCCCAGTTGTAGTTGTAGCTCGTATTGTGCACAATTATGTTCATACAGGTTGACGAACATTTGATGTTTAATGCTGTATTAGAAGTAGAGAGGCTATGTGTTAGATATGTAGTTATATTCTTCGTTATGCCAGTAATTACATGTGTGGCTGAGTGCTTTATACTTCAGGGATGTAGAATAGGCCTGATTTGTCCTCCTGCATGTTGTAATTGGCGACTAATGGAGGCTGGAGCTGCTGTGACTTAATGGTTGTGTGCCGCACTCGTGACCGGAAGGGTACGGGTTCGAATCCTACCATTGGATCAGTCTGGGTTGGCTACCGTGGTGTATCCTTGACCGATGCACTTTACTCTAATTGTTTCGGCACTATATAATCTACTTGTATTGCTGTGACTTAAAATACCAAACCATTTTACCAACAGGCGGGTGCTGGAATCATAGTACTGCTGGTCAAATTTTCTTTCAATAGATTAAAGCTCATTTTGTGTGGATTTTCCATGGCACGCTGGGTAGGTTCCCTTCCCATCACGTCTGAAGCATTTAAGAACCACTTTAATGGTAAACCGGACGAAGCTCATTCTTACAATCCTCTTTTCCTGGCTTTTTTTCTAGTAAATATCTTGAATTTACCAAAAACCTATTGCAGAGATACAACTCTCTTTTAACATTTAGCATCTTTAGATAACACAACATTTTATTTCATGAGACTGAAAGTTTTATTATCGACGGCGAGTGGGCGCAAAAAAACGTGGGTCTGTTTTCTGTCTGTGTGACGTTTTACCTGTGTGTGTCAGTGTACAGCCTTGGTTACACTTTCTGTTTTGCACTTGTAACTAAATAACCACGTACCGATTTACTTCATAGTTGAAATGTACTATGATCCTATTTTTACTTTCTACCTGTATCATTATTGCTTCTGGTTATGATAACGTGGTCTAGGAGTATGACACATTTTTTCTTTCATAATTTATGTTTTATATGCTCCTTACCCAATTCGCTGCATGTTTGGAACATCTTACGATCACATTTTGGTCTCCTGCCTGTATCACTCCTGCGCCCAGGTCGTGCCCATAGATAGGGCCACGAAGACATTAATTTATTACATTTTTCAATTATTTATTTTTCACTTATATTTCAATAACCTTATACCCAATTCACGTAAAATCTGATTCATAAGAAACAACATCATCACGAACTTTCTTATTTCCCTGTAATATTCATACCTTACGGTCATACCACGGGGTGGGGATAATAGAGTTATATCAACAGCTCCTCTCGTAAGCATAACAATCATTTCTTGAAACACACTTCTTGTTTCTTTTCCTTTTTATATAACGTTTCCCTATCTCTCTGCCCAATTATCAATTATTTTCAGTTTGTATACACTGAAAATAGCGGGGTTCTTTTGCATAGATGCTGAGTGGCTTACATGTTGATATTTCTCCAGAGCATTTTCTGAGATTACACTCCATTGTCCGGAGTTTTGTATATCACTTAAGATAATTATTTGAGAGATTTTAATTGACGAGGTCTCAGGCGATATATATATATAAATATATATATATATATAAATATCTATATATATAAATATATATATATATATATATATATATATATATATATATATATATATATACAGCTCTACATTATCATTTTGCAGAGTCATGGCCCTGATTGTGCAATGAACCCACTTCCAATTCTGCACGATAAACATTGTTTATTATTGTTGAATTTCAATAACTTTTGGTGTGCTGATTTGTATTATGTAGATCTTATACAAGTTTGATTCTCAGTATTCTATATTATATTGGAGGGAGTTAAGGCCCCTTTCTCAACGAACTCAAAATCTCTCCTAGACTTAATTTCGCTTCTATCCATTCTCTATGTCGACGTCTCGATGTTTTGACGTTTAACATTTTTATGTTTTGTTTAAATATGTTTTAAATTGCGAACATACAGTATTTTTTATTTATATTATAGGGACCGTTCTTGTTCATTTATCATAGCATCTTTAATTACTTTTTGTACTGTAAGTATAATTGTACAGTTAAATACATTTGTGGCTAAATAGTCAAGGAACTATCTCGCTAACGAGTAAATATCATAATAAAGATTACCTTTTTTCACTATATTTTTATGTGGTGACACGTTCCAGGTCAAGGGTCTAACACTAAACAGTCCACGATACAATGACTGAGGTAAATAAAGCTCAGCGCAAATTGTAAGTCTGGGAATGTTTGACGCACCCATTTTTACTCCATAGCATCTGTCTAATTACCTTTGTAAGCGTCAAATCAAATTGCTGGGCAGTTTTACATTACAAGAGTCGTGACGAGTTCTATCGTCATCATTCTACATCCGGGGGCCGCGGTAGCTCAGTTGGTACAGCGTCGAACTCGTAATCCAGGGATCGCAGATTCGATACCCGCCCTGGCCATCTCGGGTCGGCTGGCTCGGTGCGTCCTTGGGAAAGGTACTTAGCTCCCATTTTCTGGGCATGATATAGTTTAAAGTGTCGTTGAAACCAACAGAAACAGGAATAAATCAGTCTACACCATCATTTTGAAGAGTTAGGCATTCTGTTTTTACAAAGAACTCTTTTGCATTTCCGCACAATATCTCGGTTTATCTTTGTTGGATTTCGACAAAATTTGCTTTGCAGCTTATTATTGACCATATACCAAATGAGTTCGATTGTCAGCATTCTGTATCAGCTCTTGTTTGAAATATGGCCTCTGATTTGACACGTACCTTCTTTTATTTCTGTCGCATAAATTCGATTGCCATTATTATTAGTATTATTATTGCTATTGAATTTGGTGAAGGACCTTCCTGATGAAATTAGGGATGACTTCCATTGATACCGTTATAGGTAATCATATTTGTTGAGGTATGGTCTCTGACAGCAACGTATCCCTATGCAATTAGATGTGGGTTTTTATTGGATTTCAATTAAATAAGTTATGCATCTTTATAACACCTTTTCATATTGCTTCTCAAAAACGTCAGTAAGTGATTCCTTTGCAAACAAACTCTAGTTTTCGTCACAAAGAGCAAAGTGTGCTTACTTGAGACAAAATACTCTTTTAAAAGTGTGAAATAGAACCAACTATGTCTTTAATATCATGTGAAAATTTCGAATATGGTAATATATTTGTCACGCTAACTTTTCATTTAGGGAAGAGGACTCGAAGCGGTTTTAAAGATACATAAGTCTGAATCATATACATGTTTCAATATAGACGTTTTTCGATTCACGATGAATGAAATTCACCGTAGATTATTTGCTGTGCACTGGGTTTAATTTTGTGTGCAAAGTTATAATTTAGACTTTAAAAAAAAGTAAAACAAGGAATTGGCTGCAAAGAAGATGTTCGTGGCTAAACCGTTAGATTTCGTTAAAGAAAAATGCAAACTGTTATGTGAATTGTGTGTGTGGGTGTGTATTGGGGGAGAGGGGTAATTGTAAACACCGCGGAGAGGTCCATACGCGAGTGTATATATATTCGGCGAAAGGAGAATAGATGATTCCTTTATCCAATGCCCCCTATTTCGTTTATTATCTGAACACAGGTTTCGTCCGATTTACTGCTGGAATTTTATTCATCATGTAATTAAACGAAATACGTAAACTTGTGGTTTTTAAGATGCCTTGCTGTATTTAAATAATAACACAGGATACCATACGAATTATTTTATTTGGAATTTGTCTTATCTGAAGATTGAAAAGTATCATATTTTGCAAAATTCATATTGATGATTGATTCCGGTAAATTTAATAATCATGACTAAATGTCTTTCTTTCGCTTTTCTATCCCACAATCTCCTGATTTCCTCCCTCGACACTAAAAATGGAAAGAAAATAACAAAGGTTAGATAATATTCAAGTCTGCACTGCAATAATTATTCAAAACGATACATTTTCACACGGAGGACGCCCACCTACCCCAAGTCTTCAGTGCACCTATTACTAACATGCACGCACTTCTACGGCTTATGAACATCTATAAACAACAATTCATTGTTTTCGAAATGATGGCCATCACTTCTGCAACGACCTGCTTTACAAGGAAGTACTGTTCACCTGTAATCTCACTTATCTTATGTAGTTCCTATTTCTTTCCACCTTATTTTCTGTATATTGTCAACACAGTGTCCTACACATTTAAATTAACAGTTTCTCCTTTTATCCTTTTTCATTTCTTTATCGTCATCATTTTCCAACTCCTTCGTTGTTCATCTTTGTGCATTATATACCTTGGCTAAATAGTAATATTTGTATAAGAGACTCTTCACTTTGACTATTCAACAATTTAAACATTTTTGTCATTAAAACTCAATATCATCCGTCATATATCCGCATATATACACATATATATTTACAATTTTTGTATCATCAAAGGAGAAGAATATTACAAACTATTGGATTTCCCTCTAATCCTTTACCCTCTATATTATACAGCTTGTAATCTCTAAATAAAAATGTATGTAATAAAATATGTTTAGACTAAACCAAAGAAACTAAACTTGACAGAAATAAAGATCTCCCGCTAAATTATCAGACACATTATATAACAATACAATGGACGTACAAAAAATTTTAATTTGCCTCACCTCGCCTCGCATATTAAACCATGTCTACTTTCACAAGGATAATCGTTGTACTGGCCGTGATTTCCGTAAAAGGCATTCATCAGCTCCATACAGTGCTCAGTGTCACCGGTATTGTCAGGTTGTCCCAGATACCAGTTTGTATACGAAATGGGTTTTGATCCTCCGTGTTATCCCATCCACCGCCATTCGTTCTCGGCCAGTATGTCGGATCCATCTATCCAGTGATGCACATCCTTTGTGGGTCCTGTGAATAAATAAAATATCCATCACAATACAGAGTTTTGTTTTATTTTATGTTATTTGTTTCTTTGTTTGTTCCTTGGAATAGTCTCCGCTTAGGAAGACTTATGAATGATACTAGAGCGACCGATTTTATTTGAACATGAACATTGGTGTGTTTTGGTTCTCTTAAAAAAGATGTAGTTCAAACCCCGCAAAAATCGAACAGAAACATGGTCTTGGTCATAACAGAAAAGGGTAGAATAGGAACATTGATGACGAAATCTTATCTGACATATTGCTTCGTTTTCGTATACCACAACTAAATTTGGCGGAACTCCGTGTCCGCCATATTGCTTCTGTCAAACCGAGGATAACCCACTGTTACACTTTGGTCGGAAGCGGGACTTCACCTGACGATATCCAGGGGCGAAACGTTTTCCTGCCAAAGTACTGCCAAAACACGACCTGGATGTTTAAATAGCATGCACACTACTTTTGAGGTTAATATACTGTAACTACGTAATCGTTCCATTGGATGAGATTGTAATAAGATTATCTTCTTCATGCTTTTGTATTACTACTGTAGGGGTAATTCCGTTACGTTTCACTTCCTACAGCATATTAACTTTCAACCTATAACAACCAATGGGCTTTGACCCTCAATTTGATATGGGAGTCTCTGGATTTTTGTGGACTATATTATGTAAATTGGCATATTTTGACTGTAAATACTGAAATATGTTTTCCAGGTTTAAAATGATAAGAATACAAGTAAATGTTTAAATCACATGTGTGATGAAAACCAATAATTAAGTGTTGAAGATACCAAAAACTAAACAAGTAGACCTATTAAACTAACGAACTAACTATGAAAAGAGTTTACTAATTAACAAAATAAATGTCTACTAGTAAGTAAGTAAGTTAGTAAGCAAATTACATTAAATCAGAGATATATAACATTCAGATGATAAAAACGTTTAGAAAATAATGAAACGCACAAGTACAACAACCAGACCTAACTAATTAACCATCTAATTAAGAGCATACTAACTAACTAACACACTAACTAACTAGGTAGTTAACTAGCTAACTAACTAAATACTTGCTAACTGAATTTAAATCAGAGATAATATACTCAAGTGATCAAATGTATAGGAATCTATAAAAAAAAAACAACAGCAAATTAACTAACTAACCAAGTGATGAACAACTTAACTGCATAATTTACTATGAGCAGAGTGACTAATTAAGTAACTAACTTAACTTTCATCATAAATGTAATAAATTCCGATAATCAAGTGCTTAAGAAGCAACAATACACGAGACGACTATCTATTTAACTATTAACTGAGCAGATTTTCTGTCTATCTATCTGTCTGTTTTTTCTCTCTGTCTGTCTAACTGACAACTAGACAAAAATAACCAATTCTAAATTCAAAACATCAATTTATCATCCACTCTGAATAATGTGAACATACCATGCAATCACTCTATTATCCCCTTGATTACAGCGTGTTCGTTTGCATCATCAATGGCAGCCAAGTCTCCACCAATGACAGAGCAGTAAACCTATCACGAGAAAACAAGCTCTCTCTCTCTCTCTCTGAGTTCAATGCATTCTGCTCCATTTACGAGATAAGAGGAACTAGTGCCAGAGCGCATTGAATTGTGAAAGAGATTCGTGAGAGATAAGAATTAAGATTGTTTTTAACAGAATTACATTTTTTTAAAATATTTGTAGAAGGCTTTTGTATATTTACCAGCAGCTATCCTAACATTCTGCTGACATGACGTAAATAAACTGATACGAAAGCACTCCGTCAAATCTTTACTAGTACGTAGAATCCACACCGTGTAGCGAGATCGTAACCCATCGAGTATTCTATTAATACCTTCACAAACTCATTGCACACATCCTTCATATACTTTTTATCCAGATAAGACTTTCTAACCATCGATTTTTCAATGATCGAATTCTTTTTCATCGCCATCCAGTCTTGCTAGGTTGAGATTAGTTGTTCGAGAATTTATAAAAAAAAATCAACGAACAAAAGCAATCAAACAGACAGATATACAAACAAGCAAACAAGTTGACCTGATGAGTTACACCATTCTGTAGATGGCGGTTTAAAAGGCTTTAAGGTGTCACCACGCTTACTGGTCAGAGTAGTTGCTATTGCATCCTATTGTAGTTCTTAAGAAAATCAGTTATATTTTTTCTCTGATTTCAATAGATAAATATATAAATATGTTATTTGTGTGCATATTTGAAGAATGCAGTGCTGAAAAATATAGCTTTTTCCTTTGTAACAAGTAGGATGAGTCAGACTCAGACAAGATTTATTTCAGAGATGCACATTAATTTGCCAAAAGGCTGCATAACTTTGAAGATATTTAAAACTTCACTTGGAGGCAAACACAACTTGATTGCAATAGTGTTAATCTAAATGTGATTTCTTCACCTTTGGGTTACTGCGACCTTATGAATATGACAATGCTGGTGGTTCGGTTCTTCGAATTTGAACGGATCATGGTAATTTGTTCATGCACTAGCAGTATAACTGGAGCAATGCTTAGTCTGTCTTGACACAACTTATATACTCTGACATTTTTGTAACCATATATTATGGAAAAGAGTTTGATCTGTCCAGTCAAGATGACACAGAGGGTTATGGTAAGGAGTAGATTAAGGCTCCCTTTTTGGTTAAATGCGAGGCATATATTAAATGTTTGCTTCTGAGGGCATCACTTTGTAAAAGTCACCATCCTCAACAGTGTAAACATCTTCTGTCAGCTGGAAATGAAGATTCAAAATTAGCTTATGACACTCTTTTTGTTTCCAAAGTGTATATGGCATTGTTAAGGCTTCTAACATCGGTGCAGTATTTATATTTCCAGACATGGCCCAGGGATCATTTAAAACCTACGATATGTACGGACATGGCCCAGGGATCTTTTAAACCTCTTATATTTCATTGTAGGTGCACACAGGTGATGAGCTTTCTCCACGTTCGTTTATAGTGAGATTAGATGTGCATTTTTAAACTTTCAGTGTGGGGAGAGGGACATCTTACTTCCAAAACAACGATGACAGTAGAGATTTTGGCCAACGATGTCGATATTTTCTCTTTTGTTTTAAATTTAGATAATTAAAAATATACCAGAATTTAATATAATTTGTTTGGGTTTTTGTTTTTACAAACGCAATAATGATTTATATTTTAAAAGATGTATTGTAATTAGCTTACACATATCAAAGAAACTTCATTCTGTGATGGATATAGCAAATGTGTCTTTGTGTTTGGACCTAACATGTGTAGCCTATGGCACACGACCATCCACTTAGACCTCTGTCCTGTATAATAAATTGAACCCTGGAGAAAGCAGACCGAGCAGATACAGCCGAACTTCACAGTTATGCTTCAGTGTTACTACAAATACAGACAGAGCAATTCTATTAGATAGGTGCAATCTCTTCTAGGTACCAGTGCACTACATGAGCCAATTAATTGTTTTTAGATCCCATTGTAGTTTCGAAGGAAATCATTAATATCGTTTTCTGACTTTTCCTGGAGATTTGCTAACGAGTGAATAATATTACTAATAGAAAGCAGCATTAACATCGAAAATAAAAAATATTTTTTTTTATTGAGTTCAACCTCTTGACTATTGCGTAGGAAGACGAAGCAAAAAGGTGTGATTAGGTCATTTGCGGAAAGTTCACTTGCATTATAAACGGTCCAGTCAGTTCATTCAAATGCTACTATTAAAGAAATGCAACATAACCTATGCTGATTTGTTTTGTATGGTGTGTACAAGTTAGTGACTAATATAAGTGAGATAGTCTTGGTGCAGCTGAACTTATAACTTATGCACTGGAGTTTATACAAAAATGTTGTAACATGAAGGAAATATGTAAGGACACAAATTAGTGTAGTAATACCTTTAATACCAGAATGCTTTTTGTCAAATTTGTTTGAATAGTGTTCAGCGGATCTTGAGAAAATAGCGTTTAAAGGTTTTCTATATCACTGTTTTGTTAGTATCGGCTCCGGCATCATTTATATAACTTGAAAAGTCAAATGTTTAATGCTTTTTGTCAAATTTGGTGAAACTGTGTTCAGCGGTTTTGAAGAAACAAAATCGTTGTATTTTTTATTTTTTGGGTTTTTAGTAACGTCGGTCATATTTGAATGCGGATCGGCATTAACTGTACAGAATGAACGACCTCTTTGTAGGAATGCTTTCTGTCAAATTTGGTCAAATTATGTTCAGCGGTTTCTGAGTTGAGGTCGTTTATTGGCTTTCTATTTGTAATAAAGGCAACCGTATTAGATAGCGGATCTGCATTGTTAACAAGCATTTGTACCAGGAAGGCCAAATTCTGTTCAGTTGTTTTTGAGTAGAAGCCGTTTAATTTTGTCTGTTTTTAGTAACAGCGCTAATATTTGATGGCAAATCAGCATTAATGTTTAAACTTGAAAAGCCTTCATGCCCGAATGTTTTTGTTTCTTTTTCTTCTTTTTTCTCAAACTTTTACAAATAGTGTAAAGCGGTTTTTGAATGTTTTTCAGTATTAGTAATGGCAGCAATATTTGATGATGGGTGGACATCATTTGTACAAACCTTAAAATATTTAAAGGCTAGAATGTTTTTGTCCAATTTTTACAAACTGTATTGAGCGGGTTTTCTTTTTCTATTTTAGAAGCGATTGCCATTTCTGATGGCTGATCGTCATGTTTTCTTAAAAAAAAAATTTAAAAAAATTTAAGACCTTTAGCAAAACTGCTTTCTGTCTAATTTGTCAAATTGAGTTCAGCTGTATTTGAGAAGTCGTTTGAAGGTTTGTTTCTGTTTATAGTCACAACAGCTATATTAAATGTCAGATCCTCATTATTTGTGCAAATTTGAAATGCCTTTATACAAGAATGCTTTCTTTGAAATACGTACAAACTCTGTTGAGCGATTTTTAGAAGACTTTTTTTTTTTTTGTAATCTTTTATTTCAGTAACGGCGGTAATGTTTGATGACGGATTGGCATTTTTTGTACAAATGTTATGGTCTTTATGCTCAGATGCTCTCTGCCAAGTTTGATTGAAAAATATCAATTATTGACGGGCACATACACACAGTGCACAAGGTAAGAGGGACGACGCACAACGCAGGAAGAATCATATTATAAACTCACTTGATCGTATGGTCAGATAAGCTAATAAACTCGTTTTCTTTTCAGGGTGGCTTAGACATATATTTGAGAGGTCCAGCGAGAACATTTTAAACGTATATGTACACTGAATCAGAACGTTTCGTGAGAAGAAGATAATTGGGTGGATTTAATAACACATCTTCCTATTAAAGGATTTGATTCACTTTAATAGTCGAAGCCTATCCAAGTATACAATTAGCGTATAGTTAGTAAGCAAATGGGTCCAGCTTTATTTCGCGAATACGAATGCAAAATTTGATAGTTTTAAGACGTAAACACTATGATTGAGGAGGAAAACTAAAATAATATGAGATTCTTTTGTATATTTTGCTTTAGCTTCTGTCCAACTTGAGGGAATATCCACCACTTTGTAGCATCGGTCTCCATGACGCTCAAAACCTTCTGGACAAGTGGCACTTAAACCTACTTTACAGAAAATAAACATCTCATTCCTTGTACAGAGTTTATCCCTGTTTCACCAGACTTTTAAATAAAAGAAAAATTAGACGAGAGATACGATGCTATATTAAGATACTGGGAAAAATGTTATACTCAGGTGACTAACGCATGCGTACTTCTTCACCCCCACCCCACCATCTCTCTCTCTCTCTCTCTCTCTCTCTCATCTTTAAATCTCGACAACTTAATATTATAATATGGAACAAGGGACAATAAGTTTATATATTGTTTGTATGATGTTGATATAATAGTATAATCATTTTAGGAAATTATAAATGTTTCTTGACTTCAATATTTGCTCAAACCTTGATCTTATGCATCAGGTTTACATGTTTAGCTATTGTCCTTGAATTATTTTATTTACTTAGTATTTGAGTTCAAGAGCGGTGTTGGTAAACAAGTTGTTGATTTAATTTGAGGTCAGGGTTGATTTTGTTTACAGAAAAAAAACTATAATTTCCTTTATAGTTGTGTTAAAAGTCATATACACCATATAATTTTCTAGAACATTCTGTCATGTGACCTATCTTTATATATACCATGTTTAGTGGACAGTTTGCAGGTTTCGACCTTACCATCAGTCTATAAAGAGTCATTACAGTTGTGAAAAATCATTCCAAATTCAGAGAGAGGAATTATTTAAAATATTCATTGGATTACAAAAGTGCTCATAGACTTTTAGAGTTTGGATTTTGAATTGATGATTTTGGGATTTATGTGAACTTATTCAAAGATATTTGGAGTACTTCATTTTAGCACAACAGCACATTAATGACTACTGGCACATCATCACATTCAAGGGTATATTAATTCATTCGGAACATTCTATATTTAGAACTTGTGATTAGGACACTAGGATTATTGGATTATTTTGATTTTAATTCACGTTACTGCAAGTGTCTTTTGATTTTCATTTGAATTATCTAGAAATAAATTGCTTGTTGATTTTTACTTGATTTGTTGGTTTCACTGCTATAACAGGTAAAACCAGATGCTTGTGCAGGAAAGCTTTCATATATATCTATTCTTAAAAATAACACATACAATAGGAAAGATATTGGTCTTGATAGTTCTACGACAGGGTTCACTAATTTCTTCTCGTAAAATTTGCATTTTTACCTTTTAAAATGTATACATTATTCTTTTCAGTCTGGAGAGCTATCAATATTTCATAGACACATTATGTTTAAGCTGGAGGAAGCAAATCTAAAGAATGTGAACTCTGAGAATGAAAATCAATATCTTTATGACACGATGACTTTAAAGTCGATTATTAGGCTTATGCATGCAAAGACAAACCGATTTTATAAGTTGTTGTATGTGAAACTCAGTAATGGTCCTGGAAATATAGTTATATAGTTTGATATGGCTTGATGTGGTATTTTACAGCACATCAACACGTGAAGGTTATGTCGTGCAGAGGCAATTGGAGTAAACACCTTACCCAGAGACGCACCATTGTTGCAGACCAGGGCTAATCAAATAGCAGGATTCGAAATCGCAACCTTCCGGTGCTGAGTCCAGCAAGCTTACCACTGAGCCACATCAGCTCTTAAGGTATGTGGAAAAATGTATGCGGTTAATATATGATCTATGAACGACACTGAATGAAGACAAAAAGTCAAGGTATGGTAGGTCTTTAAGATTAAAACCTTAAACTTTGAAGTCCTATGAGACGGGTCACTTTAATGCAGTCATTATCACGGCACATGCACCCCCCACCCACCCAGTGTAACGGGGTCTAGGAATACAAATTATTAAGTCATTACAATTATTAAAAATTTTAAGAGTATCCAACACAAATTTACTTTGGATTGTCAACGAAAATCACACTACATGTCAAGACATAATGTAAAAATACAGGTTTTTGGTAATACAGATCTAATTTCGGTTGATAAAGATACGATAAGAAAATGATTGGAAGTGTTAATCCACACTTACTCACACTAACTCGTTCTACAAAATTCCAGATATAGTTATTTTAATGATCTGTAAAGACTGTGTTTTCAATTAGCATGGAACTGTAGAAAGGATTGTATAAGAGAATTTGGAACTCTAGAACCAAATATTGCTGTAATAATGCATGCGATGACAAATATTGAAATCCCTTCAAGAGCGATCTCAGCCCCTTTTTGAACTTGATTACTTATCAGTAGGCAATAATGCTGGTGTTTCTTTTAAAGAACAAGGTGACAAAGGATATACCAAAAACTTACTATCACCAAGAACAGCCAAAATATATAACTCAAGAATGCGAGACATTGTCATCCCCATGAACTCCTGCTCGGCACTGGTAAAGGGTTTCTTGTCCACTGCCCAGCGTAATCTTTAGTCACGTGTGCACTAAAGATGTAGGACAGGTGGCAAACATAAGAAATATTAATTGCCTTTGAAAGCCTCTGATGTTACTCTCTGAACAAGAAAAGGAATAAAGGTTATGTTCTATTTAAAAAGTGGGACTACTTTGTGACCCAAGATAGTTACATCCCAGCATAGTCAGGAATTTCGTTTAATTTATGGCAAGTTGGTATAAAACGATGTAGATAATGTGACCTGAAACCAAAGTATCTGAGCTCAGGATCTTTCAACGCATCATTGATTTCACGCTGCATATAGTTTTCCTGTTATTTACAACAAAGACCACTTTATATATATATATATATATATATATATATATATATATATATATATATATATATATATATATATTATACGGTAACTTGGACGCGGAATGACAAAGTCTGAAACATGATGTGAATGTATTTCTGTTCAGTACTTCGGTTAGCAATTTTGTGTTTGTGGAGTATAACGACAAAAATGCTAACCCAATTTATTTTTCATATCAATTATTTTACTATCATTTTATAATTATCTCTCTCTCTCTCTCTCTCTCTCTTAAGAACATGAAATACTTAAATATTTTGTCGTCGCACATGAAAGATAAGACAATGCAACAATAATTGCTACGAAACTCATTTGTTTTCTATAAATGAGTTACATGAAAAGCGGAGTGCGCATTCCCCAAATGTAACACAATAGTACAATTTTACATCGAATGTAACATTTCATAAATTAAAACAATTACCATTGTTACATGAGACATACAGAAATGTTTCTTTTGCGTGCGCGCACACACACCTTTCGTGTTTCTGCCATAGCTGTAATCATATATATTTTCTCTTTTGTTCTGCTTTAGTTTTGACTTCATGGTGTTTATATTGTATTAGGAATAACAAGTATGAATTTTGCACTCTCTTGCTAAAGTTTAAACTTTCCCCAGTCAGAATCTTCATCTGTTTCTTTTTCCTTTCTTTTTTCCTTGTAATTATTTTTTTGGATGTGGATGTGGGTGTGGGTATTTTCTTTGAATAGCTTTCTCTTTTTGTGCACTTATTATTTGTTAGAGAATTTATTTTCATGCTTGTATTTTTTATTCGTTCTGTATTTTGTGATCATTATTTCCTACGCCATACAAAATAATGTTAATAATACATGTACATGTATAATCTGATATGTCAATAAGTGACCTGAGATCAATAAGTGTTCACCTCTGATCTGTTACCGAGGAATTTCAGTTGCTAGAGCACTGAACTCGTAATACAGTGGTCGCGGGTTCGATACCCGCCAAGACCAGTTAGGGACATTACTCCCATTTCATCGGCTTGAAGATAGCCAATAATATGTTGTAAGTTCCTATTAAAACCAACCAACCATCTGTTCTGTAGCATATGAAGCCACTACATGTTTGACAGAGAAAATGAATCCTAAATAACGCCCGTTTCTTTAATAGCCACTGCATGTGTTACAGAGGGAATGAATCCTAAATAATACCCACTTCTTTAATATTAAACTAGATTTATGTTTGTAAAACTCACAGGCCGCCACTGCAAGCAAAAGAATTTAAAAAAACTTTTCAAAAATGTGTGAAACATATTGGACTTATAATCGAATCAGGTCACTTACATATTAATACAGATATGCCCTGCCAAATTTCACTGGCTTACCTTAAGTGGGTTTTCCTTAATCACGCTATAAAGGTTTGTGTAAAAAAAATCATTTCCAAAAGTTTTTTTAAAGTATTTAAACATTTGAAAAATAGCCGTAATGGCCTGAAAATCTAATCAGCTCACATACATTATGACCGCAACAAAGTGTATAATTATTCATGGCTTTAAATTTAATAGCTTTTCTGCTATTGCGCTAAAATGGATTCGTGCAGTGAGGGACATAAGAAAATCCTAACTATGCAACACTTTTAACTTGTAAGGAATGGTAGACCACGTGAATCGCGCTGAAAAAAATCCGATACAGTAAATGCTGTAAACAGCCTTACAGTTGGTTTTGGTTTTGTGGTTTTAACGCCATTTTTGAGCACATGATAGGCTATACATGGCGGCCAGTATATTTGGTGGAGGAAGAATTGGGGAAAACCCCTGGAAGAACCACCGACTCACGGGAAATTACTTGCAAGCTTTCTCACATTCTCACGTTGGCTGAACCAAGACTGGAACCCACGCGAACCGAGGTGAGATGTTAGTGATCTGTAAAGGTGAGCGCCTTAGACCACTCGGGTATCCGGGGCTCCAAACAGCCTTACAGACAAGAACCGATTTTTCAAGAAGAAGACGAACACCCCATTATCTCTTAGACCTGTGTAGCTACATATACAAACAAACAAAAAACGTGTATTTTACTGCCATATTCGTTTTTATTTTCAAGTTTTCCAAGCGCACACATTTTATGACAATAGAAATTGTTGTAAATGTTTCATAATTAGAAAAGAGGTTTTAAAAAGGTCTGTATTTAAATTTTCAAAGCCTTTAAATCAGTTCAATATGTTGCCAACCGATATTACAGCAAGATTGCATTATCCGACTATTTCCTGGTTGCCCTGTTTGACACTGAAATATAAGAATTATACTAATTAACAATTTGACAAATGTAAAAGAAAACAGAAGAAAGAAATAACAAATATACGAGACAAAGAAAATTTAAGATCATTTGTGATGGCTATGCTAACATAAAATCTTTTCACAGCAGGAAATACAATTGCCATTTTCCAGATAACTTAATATTTACAAATCATAACGTACCTACAGAGTTAAAAGTGACTCAAATGACCGATGTATTCAAAACGAATGAACAAAATATAACAATGATGGAACATTTTTAACATAGTTCGCATATTTCTCACTTTGCTTCACATATGAATCCTCCTCTTCCACTGGCACATGATTCATCTTTCCATTGTCCGTGGTATGAATTCGACAGTGCCAAAAAGTCCTGATTGTCATGGCTGTTGTCTGGCTGACCGGAGATCCAGTTTGTGTAGGTCATGCGTTTTGATCCACCAGTTTTTCCCATCCATCTCCATTCATTCTCAACAAGCATGTCTGATCTGTCGATATAGAACCATACGTCTTGGGTAGAGCCTTCGAATTAATAAATCACTTTTGTATAAGCTTGTTTCAGTGAATATTTTGTTAATCATTATTGAAGAATTTTCATCCTTTCTCACAGCGTAATGAGAGCAAATTGCCAAATGTCATCTCATCGCAAATATGAGCCAGAGCGTGATACATACGAAGAGCCTGTAACAATATATTTTTTAGGTCACGGAGTATATTTACATCGAAAACAGTCAATACCATGCAATGGCTATGCAGGATTAATTTAGGGTTTTATACGGAGCTTCATTCATAGACAGCAATGCTCTATTTCAAACAGGAAGTAGATAGCATAGCCAATAATAAAGAATAAAAAACACCTCACCCGTTTAATGAAATTTTTATGAGTAAGCTTTGTAAATTGCTACGACACAAACTCTTGTTTAATGTAACTACATGAATCAAGCATTGCATGACTTGTGAAAGTAATTGGAGTCAGCCTAAACCATACTGTGACTGTAGTATACATTGTATCAGTTCTGGATCATGGTGAAATTTATGACGACTCCATATTCCATATTTATTTGCACGAGGGCAAACACGCAATACATATATAAATGAATACATGCAATTATTCACACTCCAGTCCTCCCAAAATATATACTGTACAAATTACCTGACCAGTCGGAATCGAGGATATTATTTCAGACATAAATTATTAGCCGAGTCGCACCACGAAAGAAAATTAGTGACAAGAAACGGAGGAGAGAACGCAGCTTGACAATTCCAAACTTTTACGCATCATAAATAGTGGCACAATTCAGCCAGCGAAATGGTCATATATGTTGTATCTCTTAATGTGTTAATTATGCTATGCTTTTGCGAGTTAAGTCCCTTGATACTAGAGTCCTTATTGAGATTTTAGGGCAGCGCCCCATTGCTATTTATTTTCTAGATTTTTTTATAAATCTAAAGAACGAATGAGAAATGTTGAAAGCAAAAACAAACTAAAATAAAGTATTTAATTGTATTTCCTTTCATTAAAAGAATTTCAAGGAGGGTTTCTATCTTTTTGAGATATTTGAAGAAAAATAATTATTTGAATGAATTATATAACATCAACAAACTAAAGGTGTTCAGAACAGTACACATAAACTGCGAACGT
This sequence comes from Margaritifera margaritifera, assembly GCA_029931535.1. Taxonomy (NCBI): domain Eukaryota; kingdom Metazoa; phylum Mollusca; class Bivalvia; order Unionida; family Margaritiferidae; genus Margaritifera; species Margaritifera margaritifera. Next base: position 422,274 of record JAQPZY010001048.1, read on the forward strand.
ATGTATAGATAGTTGGGGGAACCCCCAATTATCTGGTGGGTTAGCCACCTGTCGAATCGCCGGGCTTCCGATTCTCATGAATCGGCAAGCATTTAGAGGGTACGGAGTAACTTGTGTTATGGACACGATCGCAATAGCCACAAAGAGCTGTAAGGGTCGTGGGCAAACCCGCACCCAGAGCCGTCCAAACTGGTCATTGGGTGCAAAACTGGTGATTGCGATACTGTGCTTTTTTTCTGAATTGATGGGGTACTAAAATATTTGGAAAATCTGGCACCTGATCACAAGGCTGGGCTTTTGCATAACATTTATACCAAAAGTGAAATATCTTATTTTGTTTTTACACATTTACAAAGAAATTAGTAGTTCAATATACTGAAATATTTATAGCTAAATAAATCAAAATTAACACTCAGATATTGTATATGCCAATTCAAGCAACTAGGAAAAAATACAATCCACTTTCACACGTTCTCCAGCTAAAACAAATTAAAGATGATGAGTAGACATCATTTAAATCGAACTATTAGAACCATAACGGAAAGAATTTAAAAGTGATTAGGTAAATATTTGAATGAGTACAGATTTAAGAGTGTCAACAATCAAGATTTTTATTATTTTGTTAATGATATTGAGCCACATTTAAAGAAGACTATCAGTTGAAAAATTTGACAACTTAGATCTGTGAAAGCTTGCCCAGATTAGGTGCCTCTGTGCATCCTTGGGAAAAGGCACGTAGCCTCATTTTATTTATATGATATAGTCGATAATAAAAGTGCCTGTAAAACCAACACAAGATTATATAAATTAGTCCTAACATTCAGACTTATGATGAGACCCTTTCATGAAGGCGAACAAGTTCAGAATATAGACATTTCTACAGAACCAAACATGTTAACATAATGAATAGAGGTGAGATGGATATGGCCTTGCAAGGTCCATTCGACATGTTAGATATCAAGTTTGGACAGGGCATAAGCGAACGTACAAACTGGATGTTGGATAGTATTGAATATGTACCACTGGAAATAAATATGTATCAACCACACAGAGGAAAGTCATACATCGATTTGCATGATTTGATTAAGAACAGAAAACAATTGTATAAACACAAAGAATATATATTCATAACTGTTTCTTTTATGCAGTGAAATCATGGAACACACCAATAGGATAATGTAGATAGACCATCTAATTACAGGGTAGATACATATTTATTGGTTTCACAGATGTCCGCTAAGACTAGAGGCTTTTGGAACAAATTGAAAATAAATTTGATATATTTGTAAATGTTTGTGAAATAGTTGCCTGCTTAGAATAACTGAAATGGGAAGACAAAAACATGTTGGCATAATAATTATATTACAATATTTTAATCACAATGACTAGAAATATTGGAGTTGCCACTATGTTTGAATTAAAGATGTTTTAAGACTGGTGTCATCACAGATAAACAGACATTACGAACATAAATATATCTAAAAAATATGAGTATTTTATCTTTAACACAATAAAACATTATCAGAATACAAAAGGCTACAGTGTAGATAATTCGATTGATATGGTACCCAAAAGGAGGCTCATTAGCAAAATTCAAAAACGATCAACATCAGTTTATATCCCACATGTTATTTATTTTGATTTTTAAAGTATAATTATACCACAGGAAGAAACTTCTTTACAAAATTATCAACAAACTGAAAAATACTGAGCAACCAAAACAGCCAAACACATTCCATGTCAGGTTCTGTGTGTATGTTAACATCATCCACAAGAGAAGCAAACCAAAGTTGACAGAGGAAAACATTTCATCTAAGTATTGAGATACATTGGGTAAAACTACACAGCAATATGGTGTTTAGAGACGAAGCTGGAAAACACTTCAATTCAGCAAATATGTGCCATATGTATAGATAAAGAAATAATTGGCAATACAATAAGAGAACGTGATCACTTAAAAGCAGATGCAGATGTTCAGCACATTACGAATACAATTTTAATTTGAAATGTCAAAACACATACATTCTTCAGACAAAGCCTATCCGGATATGACAATCATCTTTTTATCAACAAACATTTTAAAATGGCCTAGCTGAAGAGCTAAAAATAATACGCAACGACGAAAAAAAAAACAACATATTATTTAGCAAAGATATAATGGTTGATAGGTTCATGAAAGAAGGAAAATAAATTGCTGCTAAGATGATAATCGAGGTTTCAGATACCTTTAAATTTATTTTACAGTCAGCATAACAGCTAGCTAAATATTTTGAGTGAGGGAAAGTTCACAGAAACAATCAAACGGCTCAGAAATATTGTATCTACATATTTTATAAAAGACATTTATCCATATGAATAAATTAATATCATTTAATGGTTGCAAGAAACAGCTATACAAGCCCAAACACTTTTTTTGCTCATCAAAAAATACATTCTGACATCTCAAATGACGATTTCCGCTGTGTACTTGAAAACACTTGGAGATCTACATAAATAATAAGAGAGATGCATTGATGCTATGTGACATTTTTTTTAAACAATTTACAAATATCAGTATGAAAACTTATAAGATTTGACCCTGATCGTTATTACTATGCTTCCGGGTTAGCGCATGAAGCAAGTATAACAACATCAGGTGTATAAGTTAACCATTTAACAGACTATGCATGTTCCTCATGCTAGAGAGTGGAATAGGAGTGAAATTAGCACGATATCACATATATATGCTGAAGCAAATCATGAATACTACTTGTACCAAGATGATAACCTAGAAAAAGATCTGGTGAGTGTGAAGTGTCATCTGTTATGTACATAAAATGTTAACAGCAGTGGCCCATGAGCCAATACATGCATGCAAAAAGGTTTTGATAGGCACCTGGTGACAATATTAGATGGATATAAAACAATGAAATATCAGACGACTATAGTACTGGTTGAGTATTGGAAGTTTATTTGGAGATTCCATTACAGGTGCATGGCTAACTAAAAGAGTATCCATAAGGTCTTGAGACAGTAAATTCAGATGACTCTCCGTTACAGAAGACATTACTACAGAAACTTAAAGCTTTACATATATTGAGATTTAAAACTGAAAAAGGTAAACAGCTGTCTTGTTGAACGACACTCGTGGTTCAAACCATACACTTAGTTACATGCCAATTTGAGACAAAAAGCAACAAATGATTTCAAGATTGATTTTCAAAGTGATGAATCTCAAAAACAGCAAGAACCTCCCCACCCCCAAAAAACGACAGCTACAATATATAAGAAAGTATGTTCTTAAAATGCGAGAAGGATATATCATTGAATTCCTGATGACAACTAGTGATAGTCAGTTTGAAAAACAGGAGAATCAAATTAGCAACACGAATTTAAGGTAAATTTTAAACAGTCAAGAGTTAACGGATTTTTACGTTCAATTTGTAACCGTTGCAGCAAACTGCTCCGCAATATTTCTCTTTTTGGACCAGAAGTACTAATATATTGGGTAACCGTTTTATCTATTAGTGATCCATGTGCTATTAGCTACCGGTAGACAATTGTGAACTGGCTAAAAGAAACCGGAATAATTAGCTTTATAACTTCTTGTTTACGCCGCATGTTTGACACTGGGCCAATTGTGAACATCACTGGCTTTTTCAAAAGAACGCTGTATGCAAGCTAAGAGCAGAGTTTAATTCTGCATGGTCAATTGTATTGGTTAGGTTTTTGTTTCGTTTAAGTCGACATAGCCATGCTATATATTTGCTATAAACATTAATGCATGTAGCAACGTAAGTTTCATTTTACACGTATCTCTACATGTTAACCATTTTGTCAGGTAAAAGTCCATGTGCTATCAGGTAGTCACTTGTGAACTAATTAAAAATTGAATAATTTGTGTTTGTTTTGTTGTTTATTTCACTCTACAGTTGTCTCTATGTAAAACGTCTGCTACTTATTCCCTGAACGTGTATCATTTTTTTTCTTCATCTTGTGGTGTTATGCTTTTCACATTTTTGTTTACGTTTCAGTTCTTTCTTGATCTTTAGTTAAACGTTCTGTTTCGAATATCTTAATTCAGTTCAACCCTACCCGGATCTTTTAGCTCTTGTAAAGTAACCTTTTCAGGTGATTGTATCTAGCACACATTATCTTTGGAATGAATCATTTTCATCTTTGTTCTGCTCGCCTTCTGTTTATTTTACAAGGACATTCAGAAAGCTAACTCAACTCGTTACGATTTATCGGAAAGAGTACTTTTCTACATAATTACCGCATGCAAAGCACAATCTTACAATGATACTTTGAATAGCAAAAAATAACTTGAATTATGATATATATCGTTTTTTTATTTCTTCCACATATCATACAATACTTAGACTGACGAGGATGTTAAACCTTTAAGATCCTTGAAGCTACTGGCGTAAATACACCAACCAATGTTAACATGACTTTATGCTTTTTAAAAGATAGTCACAATATCAGCGTGAGCTACTTGGAACGGGATGAAAGTACTTGAATGTTGATTTAAACGATGACCATGTTCCATATTCTGTATTTGCTAAATATCAGTGAAGCGCAAATTGATTTAAGTCCAAATTTTCTGCTATCACATTTTGTTAATTAATAAAAGTTTAAAAGACAACTTAATGAAAGTAATACAGGGAGATGGAACTCAACTCAACTGGCTCATGCCAGAAGAAAACAATGCATAGTGGAATGAAGAATGGAAAGAGTGATGTGGTGAAAAGGTTCTACCTTTGTCACCAGAGAGATCCGATCATCCAATCTACACCATGTACCAGTGGATAATTGTCCTATTATGTACAAAAAGCCGCCAGAAGCGCTCAATGTAGAGGCAGGTGCAAAAGCAGAAATTGGGAATCAGTTTCGGAATCTAATACTTGATTAGATCAGCTAGGTCTGTTAAAACTGGTGAACGTTTGGTTTCGGTGTGCCGTGGTCAGAAACACGCTTCACTTTGATGGTCAACTGTTTTGGCGACCACGCTTGCCTTTGTGTGACTTCATAGGACCGACCAAAGTGCAAGCGAGGTCTATACTCGGTTTAACAGGACCACAAAGGAGGAGATCAGGGGCCGCATAATTTAGCAGTAATGTATGTATTTAATGAATACTGCGGACAGGTGGTCGCCATCTTTATTCCTACTCTGCACGTTTACTCATGTGAATAAAATAAGGTTTCTAGTTGACTTATACTCTGTCGAAGCAGACCTCTTTGGTCAGAGAACCGAAACACACACATGGTTATTATAAATAAAAGAAGGTGTACGATCGTCTATTAAGCTAGTGTTCGATCTATTAAAATATTGTTTTTTTCTTAAACGAAATCATCCCATTATTTGAATTTTGTATTATTAATTCAGTAGGTAGTATTATGCACGGTCCAGATCTGTCATTAATGTAACTGTATCCTGACCATGTTCGGCAATGGCGACGAAACAGGCATAAAATCTAAAGCAGGGATAACATCACATTCAGTAAGATATACGCTAGATACAGGCATCAGTCTGGAAACGATCTACTAACTCCTTCATCTACTCGCAAAGAAATAATGTGTGTGTCAAATTACTGTGGTGGGGTAGTTTAAGGCAAGAATGATATATGTAATTCGTACCTAGTGCTTCGCATCGAATATTTTGAATAAAAAATAAACTACTGACTGTTTAACCCTATAACAGTAAGCAAACATACCTAATTGTAACGTTTCATTCATAGATAAAGAAAAAATATTAAACATTGTAACTATAGAATTGTACCTAAATTCTGATGGATATATGTCCGTGTCATTAAAGGCACACCTTTGAATTTTCAAAATTGATTTTGATCCTATAATATTTGAGATATTCAATGCTCATGCTCCAAAAGACCTGTTTTAAAACGATATATATATTTATATATATATATATATTTCTTCACGCAATCACCTATGCATTCATTGCTTGCCTGAGTCCCGGCTGACCAAGCTCTGACACCTGCGCATTTTATCCCATATAATGTGCAGAGATTGATCTTACTGTAAATATTCTATTGTTGGCAAAAGTTAAGAGAAATGTACAGATAATACCCAGAAGTGTGCTTGCAGTATGTTTGCAAATCAGAAGGATATATTTAAGCTTCAATAATTTGATATGCTAATGAAGAGGAGGAGCATAATCGATAGGCCAATTGAATATTGAAGATATGTATTGAGAGGATATATACCTGTGGCTCAGTCAGAGGATACAATATTTTACTCCTATTATTTACGATTTAGTTCGCAAGCACACATTCGTGCAAGGACTTCTCTCCGAAACAAAATGGGCTTCTATTTATATTCTTTATTTTTGGCATATCTGCCAGTTTTCATGACGGTATGTTTTCCATTTAGATTTATTTATTAATTTATTTATTTTTTGCTTCGTTCTTTATGAAGCAATTGTTTGTTTCTTTGTTTGTTTCTTTTGTTTGTTCACTTTTTCATACGTTATGTAATTAGTAAGCTAGTTGACTAGTTAGTCGGTGGTGCATTATGCAAAACTGAGCGACTAACATACTAATATAAATCAGCACACAGTGATATAATGTCAGCTGCACACCGTAAAGCTAAGCATAACCCACGTGTACATAATCGCTCCAAATACCCAGGGGTTAGAGAGAGAGAGAGAGAGAGAGAGAGAGAGAGAGAGAGAGAGAGAGAGAGAGAGAGATAACGATGTAGCTTTGCAGATGGATAGCGGTTTTCAATTATTTGCCTATTATAAGACGTTTTATCTGGGTGCATAAGGATGGAGCCCCAAAGGTGATATTTGTAAACAGAATACAGTAATAAGGAGAAGGTAGACATCAATTGAAGATTATATCCAAGTTCAAAAATCTTTTGCATTTTGCAGGTGGCCATGCACATTCTGCTTGTAGATTGGGCTTTGAATTTCATCATGGTCAATGCTACATGGTTAGTACTGTACAGCACAGCTGGATGGAAGCCCGGGTAAATAATTATGCTATAAAATAAAATAACAATAAAGCAAATATAAAGAATATGTGCTATGTTTTGTTCTACATCTTAAGTAGGTCTTTTCAAAGTTAAATCAAGCTGCACTGTTACAGAAGCAAATTACCGTATTTTTATTATGATGATTTTAATCAATTATGGTTAAGTATCATTGACAGATTCATACACATCTTGATTCTTTCCAACGTAAAAAAAGTACTCATTTAAATTTCTCTAACTTTAAACACTAAGTCTTTTAGTGAGATTTTTTTGAAAATTGTGTGCAGTCATACGTCTCAATTCCTTTCTAGGTTGAACTCTTTATTAAATGGGGGGTCGAGGGGTGTATTTTCATTCTAACTTGCTTTTGAATAGGTTGGTTGATTGTAGAAATATTCGCTCTCTTTCAGAGATACTAAGTAGTTTTGATTTATTATGAGGTAAAAATTCAAATAATTGTTAGCTACAAATGTCTTAGATATGTGAAGAGCAGACACTAGAACAACCTTTGTTTCTTATTGACATGAGTGATGTCAGTGACAATACGGGATTAGATTCGTTAAGTAACACAGTGTTAAGTGAAGGCTATGTAGGTTCATGCTGATTAAAACCTAAATCTCCGACATAAGTAGATCTAATAGGCACGGACAAAATGTCATGCTCTGTTTTCTTTTGGATTTCTCAGGTCACATATATTTTGGTTATATATGAAATAAAGAGCTACATTTCGTGTTAGACATATCGGTAAGAACGATGTTATGAATAACGTTCTATACGGTTTAGCAGCTTTAATTTGATAGATAACTCATAATGCCAACCTGACCTCTCAACGGTGCTTATCAGATCAATAATTTATAAGTAGATCTTCATTTTAAAAATCCGATTGGAATATTTGTTTTGTAAGACATGCATTTGAAATAAACGAACAATGTGAACTGTTTAAGCTTTTATGATGACCGTGAGTACAAAATTATTTACATAAAACGTTTTGAATAGCACAGTTAAAACTGTCTTGATGAGCATTCAGAAGTCTAGCAAGTATTACTTTGCACTTGGTTCATTTGATATAAGTATTGGTCTTAGGGTAACACATACACCTTCTTACCTGCGTATATTAAATATAAGAAATTATAACAGCTTTACAGAATTTTCAAAGTTTACAAAATATAGCTACATTTTTCGTGGATAAGAATATGTAAATAAATATATCAACTAACCACAATAATTTGCAAACTAAACCATGTCTTCCAGAAGAAACACATGTAGGAAAATGATAATAGAACTCACGTAGAATGCGAAAACATCATCGAAGAGTATTCATTGTATCGGAACGGTGATCTTTACAAGAGAGAGACGGGGGGGGGGATTGTTGATGAGACAGAGAGCAGAAGCAGAAGATTGGGATAGAGAAATGCTGTTGTCGATGTTGACGCTACGACTTCTAATTCGGATTGTACTCTTGTACATTAGAGGTGAACAGAAGAACGATTTTGGTGTAGCTGTTTTGCTCGTGTTTGAGCATGTAAGAAATGGTCCAAATCGTTCGATGAGTTCAGACAACTTTTAAGAGGATCAGGAGAGACAGCTGTTTCAAGCATTCTCGAATTCGAAAATAAATCTGTGCGAGGCTGATGCAGCATGCCTAAGATTTTTCTTATTTTGGGAGCGACATCTACGTTTTAATAGTTCTCTTTATGCATCTGCACAACTATAAGACCTTGCAGATGATCCAATTCAAATGGCATGCACCTTTACAGGAAAAACGTGTAAGGCTAAAATCTATGGCTTGTAGAGTTCTCTGGATCGGGTGTACTTGCATACGTTTTACATAAATATAATCTAAGTTCTCTGAAGTAAGCCGATTCCCGTCGGCTGTGCCTTATAAAAAAAATCTCATGAGACATTGCTTGCCGAAATTCCTGGTTGTGTAAACTATGCAAAAGTTGTGTTAGTATGCCGTTTAAACAAACCAAACATTACTCTTACTGTCTAGCCATACTCTCAATTTAATAACACAAAACAGATATAATAAATGTTAGAAACTAAAGAAACAACAAGATTACGATAATTCATGACATCATAATTACTTCTGATTTGATTTAATGTTTTGAACAGTAATATAAAAACTTTCCACTGTGGTATATTACCAAAATATCCCTTGCCAATATATTCAGATCAAAATGGAAATATGTTTATGTCGTGCACGGAAAGGGAGAAAGATAACTTACCTATCTAAGGTGATGGGGGAGGTAACTGGTCATTAAAGCCATCTCTGCTACTCAGACTATATGGTATTTTGCGTTTGCCTTACATTGAATAATAGTAAGTGCTCTTGAAATTTTGAATGTCAAAGCGATATTGAGCTGATTTGATTTGAAGTTATTACTGGACAAACTTTTGAAACTTTTTCCATAATTTTAACCTTTTTTCCACTAGTCTTCAATTGGTCAATATAAACAATTCTCGAGGACATAGCTCACACGTTTTTTATAGTAGATTAACAGCAAGATGACAATGTTATATTGGATACCAATCGAGGTTTATCTGTTTTATTGTGCAATTCACACTTTAAGTACGTGGTACTTATAAATGGAGCTGGGTAATCCCTGTCATTGGCTGTTACTTTTTGTATGAACTCCAAGTTCTGGGAGATGCATAGGACAATGAATCTAATAAAACACACACACACACACACACACACATATATATATATATGTATATATATATATATATATATATATATATATATATACATGTATGTATATACCTGGAATTTAAATTTGAAGAAATGCTCTAAGTCAATACAACACAAGGAAGTTTTAAAACCATTGCATTTGTCTTGTAATTTATGAACTTTTGTAATAGTATAGGCAGTGAAGCTGTAGAATACAGACGATACAATCCGTTATCTATGTCAGAAGTAGGAACTGTACGCGTTTGTCGTTACTTTTTTCTAAAAGTGTTGCTGAAGATTACTTTAATTAAGTTGTCAAAATAGGGAAAATGATATTTAACAGTTTCCTCTTTAAACTGTTTTTAAAGTTGCGCTGCAACAATTATGTCATCATCGGGTCAGAAAACAAGGATGCTTCAAAATCTCGTATGTCCTTATTAAATGGATTGAGCATAACACATGCGAAACTAGTAGTAATATTGTTAAAGGTCTTAAGCTGACCCGTGAAGGTTATTTCACAATCTTTATTTGAAAATACATAAAAAGAAAATCGACTTCTGGAATATACAATGACATTTAACTTAACCTTTGGCTAAAAAAATTAAATACGAGTTAGAAAACGTTTGTTCTGATACCTTTGTACATAATTTTATTTGTATCTGGAAAGTTGTTCTTCTGTTTTCTGTTTTCAAGCAAGTAGAACATTATCCTAAAGAGGTTATGTATAGTTCATGAGATATCAGTAAATAATCATTGAAGGATACTTTATAGATGAGTATGTGGCTTGATACCTTTCCGCCCTCAGAACAGTTAGATTTGTGTTTGATATTTTTATAGTTTTCTTGTTTAATTTTTTGTGCAGAGAAGCGGATCATGGATATCCAGACAAATAGGGAAAACACATGTTTCCATTCGGCTCATGCAGATATAAATATATACTTGTATGAAATGCACACATGCATACAGATAGACAAACATACATGCACAAATAAGCACGTTTAAATATAAAAGTAAAAGATGTGTCATATATGCGTGACTCCTATTTTTAAAGAGAAAATAATATTAGAACATTTCTCATATAAGGTACCCCATCCAGATCACCCCACCACGTTCCGGCCGCGGAAACGCGGGGGAAATTAGTGGACAGTCGGATCCTCAACTGTTTGATGTTGTAGTGTTTGGTGAACTTCGAAAGGTATAAGTGCCTTTCACATTTTTGAATTAAAGCTTTATTCTTTCCTAAGGCAGGCATTATACTGAGTGATGGTATAAAGGTAACTCACGTGAAATTTAGATCCCAAATTACTCTAACAATGTACTCTTGAGTCCCGTTATAATTGTGTAAAGTATATTTATTGCTTGGAGGATTTCTGTATCCTAGAAAGCGTCTGTTCAGCGTCGAACTGGATTATGACATAATCATTGACATACTAACAGGGAGAAGATTAGAAGAAGAAGATAAGCGGAATAAACAAAAAAGTCAAAGTTTTGAATTCCAGAGATCGTGAAATATAAAATGGTCAAGGTTGTCAAAGGATAAATATAAAAGGACGTGAAAGTAGCAGAAAACACAATATATTTTAATACAATATATGTAATGTATAATATGGCTCTCATTCTAAAAAGTAATTAATTGCTAAAGTAGACCCTTTTGAGGTATTTGTACTTTAAAACAGATTGTTAAGTTGCTTCTGCAAATAGCAAGCAATTGTGAGAACGGATTGCACTGAACAAAATAATATTGAATAAGCTGAATGGAGATAATCTTACCCGAACAATCTTCGTAACATGCACGTTTCACTAGCTGCCGATAAGAATATCCGTATTGTTGATTTCATTATCATAATGAAAATATCGGCTATAAATACATTTGCATTATGATAGACATTAAAGAAGTAAAGTTACACAAGGATGCAATATGTTTTGCATTAAAATAATTAGAGTGCGAAAGCTATAAAATATACAGTTTGATGAAGAGAAAGCATTTTATATATTGAAGGTTAAGGAATCTTTGGAGACGGAAAATATCGAAAATTTTTCCACTATACCGGAAAGAAGGCATTCGCAATAGAGATGTTTGATACAACTCTGAAGACAAGAATGTAGAAATATTGCACTCAGATAGAAACTTGAAAATGCTTAAATGTATTGCCTAATCTGATTGATGGATATAATAACATTTCCACCACGTATATATAAATTATTTGAAAGATTATTGTGCTAAGTGGAAATTTGTGGTGAACACTTCAAAAACAAAGGTTATAATTTTCAGAAAAGGCGGTACTTTACCTAGAAATATGGAATTCACTTACTGTAATGAAAAACTGGAAATTGTAAATAAGTTTACATATCTCGGACTTGTTATGACGTCTGGTGGTGCATTTACTGAAGCTCAGACAACATTGGCAGCGCAAGCCAAAAAAGCGATATTTTTACTTGAAGAATACCTTTTTAAATTTACGTCCTTAAAAACAAGCCATGTCATGAATCTTTTTGATAGACCGATAAAATCTTAAATTATTGTTGCCAAGTTTGAGGATTTATTCCTGCTAAATGCATTGAAAAAGAGTGCATTTACATTTTTGTAAAAAGATATTAGGAGTGAAGAAGGCGACACAAAATGATTTTATTTATTGGGAGTTAGGGAGTACGACAATGGTAATCAACAGATTTGATTACATTGTGAAGTATTGGTTTAAGATATTAGAGGTAAAGGAGGACAAATATATAATATATATATATATATATATATATATAGAAATATATAAATATATAAATATATATATATTTATATATATATATATATATATATATATATATATATATATATATATATATATATATATATATATATATACCAAATGATGTTGAACGAGTTAGAAGCTCTAACCAATAAACTAAATTGGGCATATTTAGTTAAAGATTTATTTTCAAGATTAGGATTCTATGAAGTTTGGGTTAACCAAGGGGTCGTCAACATTTACATATTTTTAGTCATTTAATTTAAGGCTATCTGATAATTTTATCCAAAATTGGATGGATCGTCTTAAAAACAGTAGTCGAGCATTATTTTATATAAATATTGCAAATTTCGGATCAAAACTTTACCTTGATATCATCCATTCTTTGAAATATAGAAATGCAATTGCTAAATTTAGAGTATCCTCTCACAGTCTCGAAGTTGAAGCGGGTAGATGGACGAGACCATATAAACCAATTCATGATATACTTTGTTTTATGTGCAACCTCATTGAAGATGAATATCATTTTGTCCTTGAATGCGTATTGTATAAATATCTAAGAGCCAGCTATATGGAGAAATATTTCAGAAAAAGACCAAATATGTTTAAATGTATAGAACTTATATAAAAATTAGAAGAATTACTTGTCAAAAGAGCAGTACATTTCATACTAATTTTAATTTCACAAAATAGAACCGTATAATAGGCTAGCTAAATGTATCTCTGATGTAAACAAATTTCATAATCTGAAAGAGGATATTGAGCGCTATTTTTAATTTCACTTTCAGCTAGAAGATAAAATGCAAAATGAAGATGCAAAATAGAAATAGATGTATCACCTGAAAGATCTGGAATTCATTCATAGAGAGATTATACGAATACAGATTTGAGAGGGAAAAAATTAGGAATCGCATTTTATTTTTACAATGCCGAAACTTACTTGAAAAATATGAAAGTATGAAACTTAAAATGCTGGATAAGGAAATAAGCAAAGATGCAAGTTGATCTTTTGCAATGACAGATTATCTAACATTGCATGATGATATGTATATATATATATATATATATATATATATATATATATATATATATATATATATATATATATATATATAATAGGAAGATCATTTACTGCATTACCAGCATGAATGAAATATCAAAATGTTTGTCTTAACGTTGCCAATTCATGATACCTTGTTATATTTTGTCTGTACTTACAGAAGCTGGTAACCGCAAATCTTTGAATGCCATGACAATATTATAGTCATTCAAATCGAAAATCTCATCACAATTGTAAGAAATGCTTATACCTTTAATATGTGCTCTATTACTGCTGCACCGGCGACGTCTTTTTGAAACTCTAAACCGAATAATACTAGGTACAATCATAACTTTAGGTCCCAACGCAGATGTTTCCACTTGAAGTTACTATTGAGGTTTGATACTACTTTGGGAATGCGTAATGCAATTATATATTAGACTAAGATGCTTAATATTCTGTGGTGTTTACTTATTGCACTTTATCTTCATCTATTCACCACACATTTAAACTTATATTTAGCTGAAAAAAACCAATGTAGTTCATTAAAATAGTAATCAGGATATCCTCATCAGCTCATAAGCTATCACCTTATGGAACGTTTTTGTAAATATTATTATATCTGAGTCGTCTAAGTTTCTTTCAAATAGCATTAGATTGACTAAAATAATATAAAGCCAAAGCATCATCCGAATTATTCAGCATCTGCATAACGAAAACGTGTTATTTCATTCTTTCGTTCCTGCAGATGTGTTCCATTTCTCTTTTTTCTTTGTCCTCTACAGTTTTCAATTCTACTTGTTATGTGTTCTAATCGTGACTTTTTCTCTCTGCATCAGATCGATTAGGATAAACATATACTTACTTGGTGTAAATGCCATACCGTTAGCTATTACTCCACCAGTCGTAAATTGGTGCTGTTATCCTTTTTTATTTAATGGTAAAAAATTAATTGTGCTTTTAAATCAATCCGCCTTATAACTGTATAGCAGATACAGTAACACATTGAGCTGTATTAGTAGAGTAGTATGAACTATTGCCATTTTTAAATATTATGTCTGTGATTATATTAATCTGTATTGGCGTTTTATTTTCTTTTGTCCACCAACCAAACCCAATAAAGATAAAAATAATCATTTAGCCTTCACAAATAATTAAGTGTAAATATTAATCATGTAATTGTGATAATCTTTAGGCTCATGTTTCAATGGAAACAGTAGATGCAACAAATATTATAACAGAGTCTGATTTCTTTAGTTTTTGTCTAAGTTATTTATTTCTATTGATCCATATTGCCACATTTTGAATGAGCATATTTAAATCCATTAATATAAGGCATGAGGTTTAATACTTAAATATGTCATAACAGCATCCCGTTATTGCTGAGCACTACTCTAATGTAAAGCTCCAACCTATTTTTCTTATATCCGATCAGGAGAATTTGTTCCTCTCATCTGGTATGAAGCAATATCCTTCCCATCATTGCTTTTATTGTATCATTCTACACCTTTTTGAATTAATGATTCTATCTTATAACTCATCATTTTTAGTAAGAAATGGAATACTCTTTTTTCCCATGTCTGTGTTCAATTGAATTTTGAATTCATGTAGGTTTTCTACAATTTATGACTTAACTGTATCAATTCTTCCACAAAATGGTAGTCTTTTCATCTACTTCAGTTTTGAATCCATCTGTTTACATTGTAAACATTTATTCAAATTCGACAATACTACCTTGCACCACACCTATAATATTCATCTGTTTTTAGGAAACACATTCTTTGGGACCTGTGTTAGATTGTTTTATCCCAATAATAACTGCACGTTTAAAAGTTAGTAAAGTCTGATCTTTTAATATTTGATTTTGTTGCTTAAAACAGTTATAAACCTTAAGTCGTTTCCAGAGTTTTGATTATATTTCCATTCATACTTACTTTGTTCTGTTTGCATCTTCTTCCTGATTATTTATTTTAAATCGTTCTTATTTTGCAACAGGAGAATGTATTGGTGTTAAAAGTTATCTTATCTTACAGTTTTATTTCAGCGCCTTTAAAATCATTATGTGATTCTTAATCTCTTGATCATTCTTTTCTGGAGTTCATAATTTAAGTCTTTCTGTAACTATTCTAATCGTGATCGTAAATTAGTATTTTCTTTTTTAGATGTGTTTATTTTCTTCATGTCATTCTCTTATACACACATCCCTGGGTTCCTTTGAGTTTTTCTTTTGTTCAATTGATTCTAAGTATTATTGAATGTTAGGTATTTTATATGCTTTTTCTCTTACTTACTTTCTCACAGTTGGCACGGATTTTTTAGCATTAGACGGTGTATTAAATCTTTGCTTAAATGAATCAGGTGCATGTAAGAGCTTTTTCTTGTTGTCGTCAATTTCTTCCATTGCTCTTTAATTTGTGTAGCTCCTTCAGTACCCCTCTGATCAATCAAGAGAAGTTTGTTGTCTACTTTTCTACTTTTTCTTGAATATATTTTTAATTATAGGTCTAATGCCTTGCCTATTAGATAATCAGCAAGCTTTTATACAAACTGTTTATTAATTATCCAGTTTGCATGCTTAAGGATGGAGTAAATGAATCTACAGAGGTTCTTGTATTACCGCCAATTGCCATATGCGCCACATAGTACGACAACACTGCTTGATTGAAAGCAATAACTAATTTGTTTCCTGTATGTTTACTGTCTGCTTGTTTTTATGTCTTACTTTTTTGCTCTTTAATTTTCAAGCCATTTAATTTGAAGAAAACAATCTTGGTATACTTACACATCATCACGAAAAGGTGTGTCGCGTACCTCTTAAGGGGTGTTATCTTCAAGGCCAAGGTAACGGCTCAATATATTACTATTTCCGTCACACATTTGTTTCTGGTCGATACCTTTAGAGCTGTTTGAGATTAAGGGATGAATCATTTCAAATGTACACACCATCAAATTTACACACCATTGGGGGGTCCTGCTTTGCAAGGTCAAATCATGACTCAATATTTTAAGCTTGTCATGAAACTTTCCATTCTTCTCCATAACATTAATCCTGTTTGAGACTAAGGGATAAAACTGACCGTAGTTCGACATCAACATTAGAGTATGTGTTGCCTAACACATAGGGGATCACATCTTTAAAGTCAAGGTTATAATTTAATATTTTAAGTACTACATCACAGTTTCCTTTCCGCTATATGAGTCTGCAGCCCGTTCAGCTTTAGTGATGAAACTTGGTATAGTTATTCATTGTTATTAGAAAGTGTCTGGTGTACTACATTGGGGATCGTATCTTATAAGTCATCGTCATGGGTGAATATGTTAAGTTTTCCGTCTTTAGTTACGATTATTTTGAGATTGAAAGATAAACTTGGTATACTTATAGATCAATATTAGCAAGCAAGTTGCATACCACATTAGCCGTCGTATATTCAATTTCAAGGTCATCTGTCAGTATTTTAAGTTTCCCTACATTCGTTCCTTTCTAACATTAGAGCCATTTGAGACTAAATGATGAAACTTGAGATATCTTTCATGTATCATACTGGGGGCCCCATAGTTAATCCAATGTGTATATGCCAATGTTTCAGTAGCATTGTTCATTACCTTCTGTAAATTTTTAGATTTAAATATAAACTATTGAAATTTGGTAAACCTGTACGTTGTAACTAGAAGATGTGTTGCATTCCACATTTTGGGTCCGATATTCAGGGTCGAGGTCACAAGTTTTATGGACGGTTTTGTTTCTGCTTTTCTTTGAGGTTCAGGGATGAAGCACTGTTCACTTACATTTCTCTATCTTTTGAAAATCCGATATATCACAGTCAAGGGTTTATCTTCAATGCCAAGGGCACTGATTAATTGTTTCCTCTCCCTCATATTATTTATAGATGAAAATAATAATAATAAAGAACATCTACAACAAAAGCAACCATTTTTTTCCATTTGCTTACCCAGTCAGTGAAACATATATGGCGTGCCAGATTAAAGTAGGATATGGTGCTCTGTTTTATTGTGTGTTAAAGACTGCGAAATTATAAAAAGAAATTTTAAATTGGGTCAGTTTACATTCATATTCCATAACGTTTCAATTTATGTTCGAAATTACTTATTCATATGCAATAATCATATGTTATAAGCGACATTTTAATCGGTAATACCAATCAAAAGCAGGCAGGCTATGGGAGCCAATCTGGTCCGATCCTGTCACTTTCTAATCAACAGCCTGCTTGGCGTTGGTTTCATTGAATATCTTAGGTTTATCATCAACCTCAAAATATTGAATCATGCAATCCGTTCGGTTGAAATTAAAATGGATGCAATCAGATTGCTAGATTCTTGACTTGAGGCTGAGGTTGAATTTATGATGTCAATTGATACCTAAGCCAGGTTAATAATTGACTTTGTATATTTCGACTGTCGATCGCTTGTTGAAGTAATACTACATTGTCCTGGTATACAATACTCATCGTTTTGCCCTACATACAAATTGTATCAAGAGCAATGACGTATAACGCGATTTATTGCAGTAAATGTGTAACATATTATCAAATAAATAAGTCCACACGACCAACACGAAAAAAACATCACTTTCGCCGATGAGTAAAGGATTAGGATCAAATACGTCACACACACACCCTGTTTATATTGTTATTTTAACCCGGTCGCCAAACTAGACTGTAACGGCAAGGTCTGCTTGCCTATTTTATCATTTTGAATGAGCAAGCTTATTACCTGGCTCGGGGGGTTTTACGCAAACTATCACAACATCATACACTTGGTTTCTGGAAACGAACAGCTTCTTTTAAGTTACCCACAGAGTTTATCAAACAGATAATATCAATTATCTATAATGTAAATCATCGCATACTCATGTTTAAGCCAGTTGTTGACAATTTAAAATAGATAAATAGCAACAACAAACACGAATTAAATTAATTTTAAACCTAAATTATAAAACTTCAAATGTTGTCGAACAAATCGCTAATTTTTGACCGAGGAAGAAAATTATTTCGTATTTCGAGAATTGCAATGCACCAATGGAAAAGCAAAATATAACCCAGCGTTTCCGTGACGTTATCGATATGACGTCAAATGCACAGAAGCACAACTTTCCTTGGCGCGTCAACTATGTGTTCTCTCTGTCTGTTTCTCTCTTTCTCTGTATATATATATATATATATATATATATATATATATATATATATATATATATAATATATATCGTCCTCAAGCTCAGTTTAAACCGTAAAGCACCATTTATCTCCTCAGATTCTTATAAAGGAAAACTGTTATCCCATAATTCACTTTACTAAATGAAGCATTATCGTTCAGACAATTAACTTTTTCATGATCCAATCTCGAGTAATGTTTTAGATTAACCTGCAGGTTACTTCTTGTAACGATGCTCATATCTGTAGTTTTTGTCTACCTGGATTCAATTTCTGGGGCCAGCCTAAGTCATGTTACATTAATGTTGAATGCCATTCAGCAACTACTTATATAATTGTTGACGCAATTCTTTTCCAAGCATAAAGTTCAAAGTGTCGATTTTCGAATAATCCAGAGGCTTGACATTCCACATTTCTGACCTTTCTTGACGACTAAGATAAATGGAGAGGAATATAAACAAGGATTTCAATGCGACTCGTCGGCAGCTCCGAATATAGATCGAGTACAATTTCTCACGATGAGCTGTTTGTAAACCTACTAGCGATCGTCTTTCCGAAAGGTATTTATTCATTCATTTCCTGCCCTTTTTATCTTATCTTATCTTATCATATCTCGTCTGATTTCGCAGTTGAGTGTTCAGATGAGTTATTACATTTCGTTTTGGCACGATTTCGGTAATATAGAGTGAAAGCAAGGAATTAACTTGTGTTTGCGAAACTGAAGAATTTCGAGCTAACATAATTATTTAGAAAACAAAATATATCAAAAAAAAACGCGTTCGTTGGAAATAATATCTTAATAAAAAACAGGTTGATAAATTGTAATGAATAATTGTTGTCCTTTACGTTATACTTGTAATTTAAAAATTGTTTTTTAGTACCATGTCTCTAAAACATTACTTTATTGTTTGAATCATACACCCCTTTACTATCAGTAAGCATACCGTGATCTTCTGTAAGTGGTTTGTGTGTATAATCCTTGAGGTTCACCTTTTTATTTTATCTCTGCACTTTGTTTTCGCCGTGGAAATATTAAATTGTCACCCTCAGACATGCCTGCATTTATTATCTACTCGCATGTGATATATACAAGATTATTTACAGCATTGAGCTTCATTATGTACACTTTAAGATTATTTTTTATGGCATAAAATAATGACTATTAGCATTAACTGAAGGCCCGAAGACACACAAAAGCTAATTTGTCAATCTGACACCTTTCATGTGATTAAGACCATTAATCTCTCTAAATAACGTACAACAAAAGGAAGACATGTAATCGGAATTTTGCAAAGTAGTAGCTTCCTGAGCATATTTCTTTACGTATTCTAAATCAATTCCTTATATGTTTGAATTCGAAAACCCAATTATAGCTTTGGTTACAAAGTACTTTTGTCCGTGCTCAAAATTGTGATAATGATAATATCCATTGTCTTTTCTCAGCCACCTTGAAAATTAAACTCTCTGTCGATTTATATCATCGTCTAGTAGTCATTAATTAATACCCTGAAATAAACTTTTGGGAAATGTAAAAAAAATGAATAATATTATAAAGAAATAATAGAGCTGAAATATCTCTTGAGCTCTTTGGAATGCTGTAATTTACAATCATTCTAATCAAGGTGAATATTAAATAATATTTTGAACTCAGTTCATCTATAATTGTATCGTAAATGTCGATTCTAAGAATAACCAATCAGAAAACGTCATTTGTTCATTTGACTAGCCAAATTACTCGGACTTCAGCTTTATTCTAGTAGAATACTCAAATATCCCAGACTGATGTTTTTGAGAAATATTGGTTCTTACTATATATATATTTCCAGTTTCATAAGTTGTAAGTTAAAATTCAAATAAATCGCAAGGCACTAAAATTGAAAAGGAAAACAAAGGGCAATTGATATTATCTGAGTAAACCAAAATGCTTACATTGAGCGGAAACATGTCTCGGACACATATGTTAATGTTAAGAATTAAGTTGTCCATATGAAAGCTACATTTATTTGGTCAGTAGTATAATTAAAAGTCTCATTTGAATTCATCAGCTACTGTCGAAAGAACTAATTTACAGATACTTTTGATTGCAATGAAAGACATATGAATAGGGTGCATCTATGTGAAAGTCGATAATGTAAATATCAATCACTCGTATAATCCACATTTCTCAGTCCGGCATAAAGGTTTTACCTTTTTTTCCTTCCTGTTTTGCTTTTATTTTATATGGAAAACTTGATACAAGCATAACTCGAAAAGTTTGACCCGCAACACTGAGTTTTCGAAGGTTAAAGATTACAGGGCATTTAGCAGCCTATGAGTAAACTGATTTATAAAGAAAAATGCAAAAATAAGACGTTGCAGAACGGATTATTGACAATAAAATCAATGGCCCATGATCGTATCCAGCAAGAACTAGGACAGAAGAGCAGTAAACATTTTGAGATAAATTTTTGCTGGTGCTGTTGTTGTTTATATTGTTCTTACTTTGACACATACTTTGAACCAAAATAAGGGCAATTTCTAACCAGATATTTTTTTCATATCTTAGTGAAAAAATGCTGAAAATATTTCTTACAAACTTTCAATTCGATGACACTTTCTTATGTACAATGTAACACTGATTTAAACATTCAAATCAATCTACTATTGAATTCTCTTGCTTTTATAAAAACTCGAACATCTACGTTCTCTTTCCAGGCAACCAAGGCTACGATAAAGAGAAATATGAGGAATTAGAGTCAGTTATTAGAGATGAGTTCGATTCTTTGGACAAAAACAAAGACGATTATATTGATAGAGAGGAGTTAAGGTGTGTACACGTCTTATTAGCTTTTCTGCAGAAACATCAGGTTAATTTATGGTAAACCCCCGGTGTTCAAAATATTTTCTTTGTCATAATCTTCCTTCTGTCCATTCGGATTGAGCGTAGTGCTTGTCTCGGCCCTGCTGAGGCAAACCACTATGATTCCTCAATTGAAATATAAATGGATACGACAGTCTTGGCATTGAAATACGTAAGGTAAATTTAAAAATCTACAATAATGTCAAGAATTGAATCTCATTCACCGAGGACTTAGCAATATTGTGCTTTTATTTCGTCAGATCAAGATAAGGATACACATCGCGAAGGATCGCAGGGAAAACTAACTTCCATGATCAGTGACAGTTCGCCCATGTTTTTTGTATATGTCCAAATCTAGATAAAATAAAACAAATGCAGTAAGAATCAGCTGCTATTGCAGAGACCGCCTATGTACTGCTCCTGCTCACTTCAATCAAATTCCCTTTAAGAACCCGTATGTTCCTATTTAATACTCGCCTAAAGCAGCGAACAATATACAGCGCAGACAGACATGATCTTGAGTATATTTTACATAGGCACGGTTGACTTTGTGATACGTCGTGGACTTTTTAATCGCGCTTTGTCGCTGAAATACTGTGTACTGAGCAGGTGAGTGGTGGCAGTTACCTGGATCTGTCAATTTCATATTTAACAAAGGTGGCTACACACAAACTGAAAAGATAATATATGGTAATGGTGTATAGGTTTTATTCTCATTTTGTACTCATCGCCTTATAGGTCAACTTTGCTTTCTTTTTATCGAGTTTAGGCTAGGCCCATACATTAGTTATCAAAGTTGTTGTCCTTATAGCAGAATTAAACATTGAATTACGCTCTACTCACACAGACATATTTATTAGTATTGCTGTTGTCTTAGTAGACGATGAGAGTGTATTGTTACTTTTGCCGTCCTATTCGATAACTTTGTTTGATCTATCATAGTTATCAATAGCTGTATTTAGGCAGCTGAACATACACATATATCCAATCATCTATGTTATGCATATTTTACTTACCTGGACTTTAGATTCAAGAGAACGAATTAAAATTGTATCTATAAATAATTGTATGTGTCTGCTTATGTATCTAATAGTTGCCATCTTCTAAAGGCCTGCTTATGTACCTAATAGGTACCATTTTCTAAAGGTCTGCTTATGCACCTAATCGGTGCCATTTTCGAAAGGTCTTCTTATGTACCTAATATTAGCCATTTTCTAAAGGTCTTGAACATTAGGAATTTGAGCAAAATGAATTGTTAATACTTGCTAGCCAAGAGGTTTAGCATTTTCATTAATTTCAATTCAGCCATTTGAAAACTTTCCATACATCTGTAAATTTCTTATTTAAGAACCATCTGCGATCCTGCGTCGGTAGAGAATGCATTCAAGCAATTCGACGTTGATGGAGATGGGAAAATGAATTACTAAGGTAATTTATTAATATATACATATTGCTATTAATAATAATAATAATAATAATAATAATAATTTTGCTTCGGAGAATGGCATTAAGTTGTGTGAAACCCTAATTGTAATAACTTGTTCTCTTTCGTTCACCTGTCACCAAATCAAACGAATGATAGCAAGGCCATAGGTGTGCAAAATTGCATTAACACATGTTTTCCTATAAAATAGGGAGATTGGTGGCGCTAAAAGTAAACCATTCACTCATGAAATCTGCATATTGAAGTAATTGCCTCAGTTTTATAATGGTTCTCTGCTTGTTTTAATTTTTCAAAGGTTTGACAATTACATGTACATTATAGGCGAATTGCCTCAAAATTAAAAAGGTAGTGTCCATTTATGTGTACTCTTAAAACTTATAGATATTAATAAATCCCTGAAAGTTATCTGTTCTTCATGAGCATATCATGATTGACAAAGAACGAAACAAAAATAAATAGCACTTAAAAAAGAAAGGAAACTACAAGGATCCGTATCATTGTGTCCAGTTCACCTGACATCATTCATTGAGAGGACATCCTCGTTAGCCACATTCGTTCCACATGAACACATATAATTTATAGCTAGCCAGATCAGTATCTGATTAAATGCAGCTGAAAGATAAAGAGCCAATTAGATTTCTCATTATATTTACATATTAAGATAGCTGGGAACAACCGTAATATTATATTTACATAGTAAGATAGCTGGGAACAACCGTAAAAGCTTCTGTAGACAACGACGCAAGTGGAATGTACATTTCTCTAGTTTCATGCACGTTTTTCTTTCTAGTCAATGTATATGAACACCATAAAAGGCAACATAATAAAATCGATCAGGCTAAGTAATAATCTCTCTAAATGGTCAATTGATTTTACTTGCTATAGATAGTAACTCCTCAATCACAAGAGGGTAATTGCTCAAATCATTGTTTTGGTTAGCCATATATGCGGAGTGCCGATGTGGAACGAAGTGGATCGAAGACTGTTAGGTAGCAAAAAGAGGAGAGGAATACTGCAGTTTATTATTCCAAGGGATAGTACTTTCAATGTTTCTGTAAGAGGAAATTATATATTTGTTATACATTTTTTACTCTTTGTATTTGTTGTAAATCTATGTTTATCTTAAATTTACTAGTGTAACCTGATAACCGTACTCATACATTATGATGTGACACGAGTTGAAAAAGAAATGTTGTGTTTTGTAGTGTTTTACTTCACGATGAATCATTATCGTGATTTACATATGTGGCTTTTACAGCCATATAGAAAACAAGCCGAAGAATAATTACCATAGTCCATTCAGCTCAGCATCGTGAATTATATTTGCGTCTGTAGCTCAGTAATATTTCACGGGAGGTTCTCAACATTTAGACAAAATAAAATTGCTAACTCGTTTCGCACAATATTTTTGTATCAACATATAGACCAACACCACTCATTCGATACATGCTGAAAAAGAGTGGTCTGTGTACATGTGATACACCATGTTGGTTCTGAAGTTATGGAAGAGTCCATTTTGACACAAGACGGAAACATCTAGTTTTCATTAAACTGTTTCAAATTTCTACTTAGCATCTCTTTATGGCATGATTTGTCTAATGAACAGAAGATGTTTGTTTATTTGTGGCACGTGACGGCTCCCATAACTGCTCAGTCCTGTGTGAACATTTCGATTCTTCCATAACTCAAGGATTACATGTATGCAGACCACTCTCTTTCAGCATGTTTGGAATTGGTAGTGATGTTCTGTATGCCGATACAAAAGGTGTTGAAATCATTCGTAATCGAAATGGATTTGCTGATTTTGTTACATTTCGAGACGCTCACGTGCAAATTTACGGAGCTACAGACGGGAATATTATTCGCAATTCTAAAGAAACTGTAGTATTTTTTTATTTTTTGTTTTAACGAAGTTTGTGTTTTATCCTCTTCTTGTCATTTGTTCTCTTTACCATATCACTCAGAACTTTTTCGACTGAATATGAAATAGTAGGGTTTAAGATTTTTTTCCCGCTAATATTTATAAACTTTTAAATGTCAATCTTAATCTGTATTTCAGAGTGTATAGAAGAATGCCTTGATATTGACTACCCTGTAATAACCTGATTCCGAAACATTCACTCTCGAGGATATACCGGTACCAAAAGTCAGCAAATGAAATTGTGCTAGATAGAAATTGAAGGGCATGTACATTTCAATGATTATTCAGACAGCTATCTTCCAAGAAGAGTCTTTTAAGAAATAAAAACAAAATTAATTCTTTTTCATGTCAAGAATTAATAGAGTCATCACTGATTCAACTTATAAATGACAAGGCCTCTTTTACGTGGTTTACCCCCCCCCCCCAATAAAAATAAAGGTCTTTTTTGGACTAGAAAAACACATTTTAAGTAAAAAAGATATTTTCATATATTTTGCACATTTTTTTGATTTTTTTTCTGAATTATCCATAATTACTTGAAAATCCTCTAAATCTGAAACTGCTGACATAATTTCAGCTTACAGGATGAATTTAAAAAGACTGTACATTTTGTAATTTTATATGAGATTTTTACGACTTTAAAGCAATATTTACTCTGGAGCACAATGAAATACCTCGTCTCACAAACGCTATCAATTTTAAAAAAAATCTTCTAGGAACTCGACTGCGATTTATTAAAATAATATGTATTTTTTGAACGTATTTCAAAGTGCGATTGTCATAACGATAATGCTTCGTAGTCATCTAAAAATTGCACTTTGGTAAACGTCATGTTTAGATTAATTCAGCATAGTGATATAAAAGCTTTACAGTGGTCGAAGTCAAATGAGAATATTATTATCTTTTAATTTTATTATTATTCTTTGAGATTCAAGTTGAGTTGTGTTACCTTTTTATAGATAAACAGACCGTATATGTTTTTAGTATAATACCTTTTATATTTAAAAACAAATGTGGAGTAACAGAAATTGATATAGCAGCAATTGTTTCTTCCGTCTGATAAACAATATGTGTAGCCTAATACAAGGTCCACAGGTGATTTCATGGCCAGTGAAGAACCTTTTCATAGGCACCGCCAACCACCCTGATACCGACAACGTTGCATTTTTGTAATATGTACAATATATAATATATGGTAAGAAGTCGGTGATCAACCAGTCAGTAAAATGAAGAGAAACTTTTTCTTTGCAAAAATAATATGTATGTATGTATGAATGTATGTATGTATGTATGTATGTATGTATGTATGTATGTATGTATGTATGTATGTATGTATGTATGTATGTATGTATGTATGTATGTATGTATGTATGTATGTATGTAATTATTTATGCATGTATGCATTTACGTAATTATGTACGTATGTGTGTAAAGGGATTAACAGCATAAAGCACAATCATGGATATACAATGCCAAGCAAATTTAGGTATCACGAGAAAGGAACAGAAACAGAGAGAATTCAAAGAATATGGGCAAAAGTCTTAAAATACAGAGTCCAATCGTTGTGTTAAAAATCGCATTCTTTTAAAAGGTCCCGAATCTTCCTAGCTGGAAAATCATCACAGGATGTACCCCAGAGCAAATAGGTTCCCTCCATCATTATCATCTTGGAACATGTGGGAGTGTACTACTACTACTACTACTACTACTAATAATAATAATAGTAATAATTAATATTAATATTAGTTAACTTTTTAAGAGCTTAAATCGACAAATTATGCTGTGTAATTGAATTCTTTGCGATGAAGTTCATATAGAAGTATACTATTTTGGAGTAACTATTTTGGAGTAAACCTTCACAAGGAGTGGCACATGACAAAGAATTAATTACAACTAGTCAGGATGTCCTCTCAAAGAAGAGGGGAGGTGGGTCAGGGGCAACTTAATTTTAGTGTGTCAATTTTTGTCAACTGATCACAAATTAGGGAAAATTAATTGCAGTGAAGCTAAGAAGTTTTAGTGTTACATAATCTCGTGATAAATCATATCTGTTTGCAAAATCGCCGAAATTAAACATAAACTTTTTTCTCCAAAAAATGAATGACGCAGAATCAGTATCCACATTAAATATATATCGTGTTGTCAGTTAATAAAATCTACAAAAGATTTAATTATGGAGTATTTTGGAAACGTTTTGCCTTAAATTTTAAAATAAACTTTTTATTTTGATGAAAATGCGCAAGTATTCAGTTCACTTAATCTGTTCTCATCGGTACTTAAAAATCATCTATTGTTATATGTTCATTTTTTTGGTTCTCTCTTAATTAAACCTTGTTGGACTTCTGCAGGATTTTCCTTCTTATATACTCATTTTTGTCTCCATTAACTTTACATTGTCGGAATCGTGTAGTATTTCTCGATACTGCACACCTTCATACTGAACGACACGTGCGTATAAACATAATTCTTGTTTTGAATGATGCAATTTTAAATCAGTCCCCTAGCGAGTCTATTATGACATCGGAATATTACGGCATAAAGAGCTTTACTGTTGGCGACAAGCGTTGTGAAAGATAAATATCCCTTTTTCCACATGCGTGGTATGTGGATTCAAAACGGGTTCATCCTAAAATTGTTGTGTAATTCATCATTTTTACATTATCGAACTTTACTTTTACTTGGCACCATATACCCACTGGATCTCAATAGAAGGCATCTATTATAAAGTATAAATACCTCTTTTCCTTCTTGTATGATATTGGGACAAAAGCGGGCTCATATTTAGAATCACTCCAAGAAACGAAATGAGTATATAATAAATACCTTACTTCGTTTGAATGGGGATAGTGGCTGCGAGAGGGTTCGAGGCGCCCGGGGGAATGGTTTTTAGTTTCTCCCCTACCGAGGCGCCCGGAGGCAATGTTCTCTATTAGCGCCACAACGATAAACATGCATGCATTTCCAAACTTGCCAAAGAATGGAGAACCGAATCAGCGGAAACAGTGACACGGCAAAACTGATCCTTCTACAATTTCACCCTTGACAGTTACAACAACCCCCTCCAGCAACGTATATGTATTTCTAAAATCAACGATTTTCAACCACATAAAAAACCTACACTGAACAAAATAGGAGATATTTCATATATAAGGCGGTAGCAATTGCGTCCCATATATTACTTTAACAAAGAGGAAAGTGGACCATGAACAGACCGATTTCCGACCAAATTATTCTAATTTAAAAACTTCCACATACCGATAAAAACAGACCTAAGATACAATGGAAAGCCACTTATGCACGTAATCTCGAATCTGGCTAATACAAAGTATTTCTGAACTAGTATCGCCCCATTGTGCATACAATACCAAGCCATGAATTATTGGCACCATTGTAAATAACGAGGGAGAAAGCCACTAGTAGGTTATTGTTTAGTGATATTTATGCAAAACAGAATCCATAAGTATACCATACGGGCAACATGAAATGTTATTTCCGGTAGGTGAAAACATTCGGTTGACTCGGAACTAATCCACAGTCTTATTCAACTCAGTAAATCTGAACAACATGAACTACAGCTCCTAAAATCAGACAAATTAATGTAATATTGCCTTTCAAGGAACAAATTTCTCCCAAAATGAAAGTACCATTTTTTCGAAATTCTATTTGTCATTGAAGTTGATGGGACAGCAGGAATAATATCGAGTAAACCTCTATGACCGAACTAATATCAACTTCTGATTGGTTCATGTCATTAAGGTCAACTTCTGATTGGTTCATTCCAGGATGATTGATGCCAGGGATGACGTCTAGGATTAAATGATTTATTCCTTGTATAGATATAAGTCGGATATTATTTATTATTCGCTTTGGAGAAATATAGTAGGTCAGATATTATTTATTATGGCGCACAAATCATTCAGACGTAATAAAAAATCGCTTTAAATAAATCGAACATGCACTTTTTCTATCTATATTATACAGGGCATGCATTTGTGTTTTCCAAACTCAACAATTAATGCCATGCAAAAGAATAAATTCCAATACAATACGAATTTGTTGGGAAAAATTGCTTTAAGTGTCAAATAAATGTGTGTGTGTGTGGGGGGGGGGGGTGGTTGCAATTCATAGCTATTTTAGCCTGGACTACTTTGATCTCGTAATGTTATATTCGTTTTACACAATGCTGAACGGTTTTCTCTCATGTAAATCGATTGTTTTGTGAAACAATTATTACGTCCCACATTTTGCATACCATTCAAATTTGTACCACTCCGTTTTTCTGCAACATGAATATCCAAGATGGATTGACGGAGGGTCTTTTGCCTGGTTCTATCATTCTGTTGTATACGATAAAAAGATTTCCATGGCTTTCTCTCTCATTTTATGTCAATCGGATTTTTATAAACTGAAAGAACTATTTTCAGAAACCCTGCTCAACATATGAATATAATACACATTATATTAAGACTAAACATGGTAGTTTCTCGTTTATATTCATGGACATTTTTATATTATATAAGAATATTATTATGTTGATATGGTTAAGATATTTACGTTAATTTAACAATTATATTTGTTATAGAGTTTACAAATTATCAACCCATGATACTTGCTTATGGCAGTTTAATTGATAATGTAAGTCAATTAAGACATCCCGGACATACAAACCTAATTCAAGGTATCTCAATATTTCTCGAACCTAGAACAAATTGATGCGCAATAATAAAGCACCTTAACTTGTACGAGTTCTTACCTTCCAGTTTATCTCAGGTAGGTCATATTTAATATCTTTTCAGGTATAGTGATATCCCAGGTAATGGATATTGTATATCTTGTCAGGTACAGTGATATCCCACAAAGCTTCCACCACACCACCTTTACTATTACTAATAATGCGACTACTGATGAGGCTGGAAATACTATTACTACGCATACTACTACTATTTTGCTATTACAACTACTAATGTTTATGCTACAGCCACTATTTATACTGTTATTACTACTATAGCTGATTCTTCTGGAACTAATGCTACTGCTACTATTATCTCAGTTGCTGTTACTGCCCTTACTGATGATCATGATAATTATTAATACAAATTAAATTTTAAAGCAATGACAAAAATTGTAGTCATCATAACAGGGGTGGCTTGGGAAGCTAAATAAGATTTTAGTAGTGGAAATATAGACAATGTAAGTGTTAAAGGTATGCGAAAATAGTGGTATTGCCATAAAGGAAAGCATTCATTAATTACCATGACATTGAAGAACATTTTCCTTTTCATTGCCTCTCATCAAGTGAAAGTCAGCAAAAGTACTAATTGCAACAAGAAATAGTACTGCCTCTACTACAAGTTGCAACTGCTATTACTAGTAGTAGTAGTAGTAACACTATACCACTATTAATGTCATAACTTTATATCTTGCCTAATGTTGTGCTTGGATATGATATGAACAGGTATTTTATAATATGTCAGAAATCTGATTTGTTTAACAGCATAAGATATCCTAAACCGACCGTTCTCTTAAATTGCCAGATCATTATTTTAATGATAAACCTTTAATGAGATTCACGATGAGGTGAACTTGCGAAAGTGGTAAGATTGAAGGTTGAATTTAATCATATATGCTTCCATTCAGCAGAAAGACTGGTATAGAATGAAAATGCAAGTCTATTTTGCCGTGTTAATACAAATATATTTCATCTTGTGCTACAAAAAATAATATTTTGCCACTCTGTAAAATGTAACGTTTTCGTACACCTCAGGTATAGCATCGGACTTGTAATCCAAGAGTTGTGGGTCAATACCTGCCCAGACCAGACCAGGACAAGTGCCTCGGTGTGTCATTGGGAAAGGCCCCTAGCTCCTATTTCTTCAGCATGATATAGCCAAAAAATGTGTTGAAAGTGCATCTAGAAACCAACCAACCAACCACTTTCTTTAAATACACAGTTCATGATAACGTATTTTCTCAAAAGAAAACTTCTATATTCCGAAAACAATATTGAACTCAAAATGAAAAACTCTTTCAATGCGCCTGTTATTTGTTAGTTTGCTTCATACACTTTCACATTCTCAAGGTTAAAACAAAAACATATCCTCTAGTTATTATTGTTAGTGCATTGTTCAAAGACGCAATGCATACATATTTCTTAAACGTCGGTAAAATTTTCACGATAAATGTTATCTGAATAGTTGGCATCTAAGGAATAATGTGGTAAAATTATCACTTACTTTTCTAGACTTGTAGGGTATTTTCTTTTTTTTAAAAGTATAAATGAAAACCGAACAGTGTCCCCTTCTATGCAACTTTTATACTTTACATTCCTCATAATTCAATTTGCAATGTTTATATATTAAGTAAGATTTATTCTCCTCGGGAACTGTGAGATAAGAAAGAAGAAAGGGACTTAGAACCGCAATCGTGTATAGTGAATCGTTTGCCAATTAAAATTTCATGTTGAAAGTTTTCCTAAATTTCTAACTCTTCAGTGTTCTTTTTATTGGTTATTGCTGTTTCCTTTTCTATGCAATGACCAGCCATGTCATTGTATTATTTTGCCTGGATAGGCCGGCACTTTTTAAAAGTCGATTTCTCCTTGATAAGCTCCAATACATATATACATAAGTACGTACCTACGTAGTTCGAGCAAGCGTACATAATTACATCTATAATAACGAGAGCTAACGTCAAACATATCGTCTTTAGACAAGTACTTCAGATTGTAAACCAGATAAGAATCGATAAAAAGTCAGCAATGATATAAATAGGCAAAATATATATAAATTCTGATATCATTTGACAATAACGGTCATTGGATCGTTTGAGATATTCACATAATATTGAAATATATTAATACACTAAAATAAGAATAAAACATAACAGAAAGTACTAAAACCAGTAATATGCTTATATATCTAGTAAATGTAATAAAAAATTAAACTGTATTATTGATCGAAGATTTCCAATATAAAATTACTTGCTTGAATGCATGCAAGAGGATAAGAGATGTAAAATAAACATTTGCATGCATGAATGTAGTCTATCCAGTGTGATGGCCTATTTCATTTGAAGTTATGTCTCTAGAGTTACAGCATTACCATGATCATATATAGCTTGAGAAACAGGGAAATAGAGGCAGATAATATGTCTTGATATTTTTACTTGTTTCTGGGAAACCTCTTTTTATGTTGTTCTATGGCACAAACTTTACTCTATACGCCCGGGTCGGTGCTTTGGTAAACTCTTATCAATTTGGAATATTTTTAACCGTATTATCTTCAGTTAACATGAAGGTTGTGTGTGAAGCCAGTCTCTGTATGATTATTACTAAACGATCATTGTAAACTTATTAAATTTGATAATATTGATTGCAGGTGACAATAGTTTTCGTTTGCATAGCTATTAAAAGTGGTGATTCATCATCAAGATACAACTGGGCGTACCCTATTTGTCTGGACGTGTTTACCTCATCCGGCCAGCTACCATGCTTACGTTCTTTTTGTGTGAACATTGTTCGTACGGGTGAGTGAGGGGGGGAGGGCACAGTGTGGATTTTTTGTATCTTTCCTACACGATATAAATGTGTCCTTAGTTAGGAGTGTTTGTGTTGCTGCTTGTCGCACGCGGCTATTTATGCAAGTCTTACATGGGAATGTACCTTCACTGCGTCTTTCTCTCTGGCCTAGGCTGCTCCAGTCTTACTGATGGTAGATCCTTTAGCCAGTTTTTATTTTCCCGTTATATCACGAAGCTCCAAATGCTTATACTTTGTGCAAGACGAGTTCCACCCTATGGTTGAATAGGTCGGTTCAAAGCGCGTAAGTGACAACTTTTAGTTTTATTGTTCTTTTGAAACATTTGGAAACCAAGCTTGAGGTACTAAGGTGATACTCAATATAATATGCAAAATATTTGTTGGACACGAGACTCGATACAACAACCGTTGGCTTCGAATTCCTGTACTTAAACTAACTCAGAAGTAGATATCAGTTTTAAAATAATATAATTGCAAGAATATATGAATACTGGTTTCCTCTGCATACCTGTGCACTCTGTTTAAGACAGTGCTGCATTTCAGTTTCTCATCTATCAATATATGCTGGCTGTGCAATATTGTCAGTCTGTTTGTGCTTTAGTATATATCTGCAACTGACTTACGTTTATCAGCTAAGAATGTTTGCTCCGCCAAGAATACTGCCATTGTGTCTGTTTAATTTGTATACGAATAGCCTCTCCATGGAATGTATACATTCACAAGACTTATGGATTTTTCTAAGAACGTCCAAGCGTTCTAGACCGTTTGTGGCCAATGTTCTCGTACAGAGAGAGAGAGAGAGAGTTGTGTATAGTGTATGTACGTAATGTGATAGCTAGCATTTGAATGACTCAGATGTGCTGTTTGAGTACAACAATTATAGCATTTGATCATCTCAGTTTATTGGAATAATAATAGCTCAAATAGAACCATAATATGTATGTTTGTTTCCGTTGTAAGGTATTTGTCCCAGAGCTCCTGTACACATATAAAGAGTGGTATAAAGTATAGAGTGCTAATACAAGAGCGGTAGAGCAGTAAATTGAATTTAAGATTGGATCATTGTTTTTATTTGACCTTGGTGTGCATCGGCGAAAGCCTAATCCTAAAAAGATCGTATTGTTTAAATTTAAGTACTGTTCAGGTGATGTCCTCGTGTAGGGTATGAGTGTGTGGTTTATACTTTTTATACAGTAGAACAGAAAGAGCGTTCGTGATGTTCTCGAAGTGGGTAGTGAGAAGATACGAGGGTACTTGTTTATGCAGAACTTCAGAATGAATTTACAACCACAAGTATTAAGGCCTTTGTAGACAGGTAACCTTTGTATGCAGATTCAACTTTCAAACTTGGTTTTTGAACAAATATCATGCACCTATTACTATTATATTTATTATAATATTATTATTGTGCTTGTTATACTTATTCCTATAGTTATTATTATTATTATTATTATTATTATTATAATTTTGACAACATATTTAGTTTAGTGCACTATATAACAAAATAATAAAATACATGTATATGTTGCTCTCTACAAAATCTATGTTCCACACAAGATTACTGTACTCTGCTCGCTTTAATCCATCCTATACATTACATCATCACTGACCCTTTAAAAAATCGCTGATCATGTTTTGTGACCATGTAAAAGCACTAACGTTACTATTAACTGACAGTTTACATATAGCTGTGTAACAAGGGACTGACGCTTTGCTCAGCAACTTTGTGTAATTGGGCTTAGAAACGGCTGTTCAAACATGGAAATAATATCTATATTAACCAGTTGCTCAACTCGTAGAGATCAAAAGACAGTCGGCTTATGTGAGAGTACTGTGATGAATATGGACTGAAAAGAAGTCAAATATGGCTATTTTTAGTAACATATTCCCTTACAGACAAGATTTATATTCTGAATAACCACTGACCCTAACGAAAAGGGATGCAACTCGTCATTTTCGTGTGAAGTTTTAGAAACTAAAAAGAATTAAATTGCTTATTTAAGTGCCAGTTGAATAAAAAAAATTTTTTCCTATTTGTAATTACAAAACGGGAATCAAGGCTATCCTATCAGTTAAAATAAATGACAACGAATAATGTCTGCTCTGCTCGTTGGAAGTCATATGTCCACAATACGCGATGTAGCGACCAAGAATGATGCATAAATCTTATACTATTCTAGTTGTAAGATTCAGTTAGAAAACTTGAAAGATGTCCCATATGATACGAATTTGCTCTACCACTGTTTTACAAGCTTCTTGTTGTCACGGAGCTAATTTAACTTTCACCTTATGGCTGCTTTGTAGAATATATATAGCTTTTCAGTACACCTTGTTACGATATTATCTGAAATTAAATCATGGATTCATGTTTCTTTATTTCTTTCTTACAATGGTAGTGAAAACTTATGACCACGCTAATAAGCACACAACAACAAAGCAACATCCACTAATATACGGTCTGCTACTACCGGTAATAGCATGGACCGTAAGAACAACAAAATCAACAACTGCAACAATAATAATAATAATAATAATAACGACGACGACAAAATTGCAAAAATTAGAATAAAAACAACAACAACTACAATAATAATAAATATAATAATAATAATAATAATAATAATAATAATAATAATAATAATAATAATAATAATAATAACAATAATAATAATAATAATTATAATAATAATAATAACATAATAGCACTAATAATTAATTATAGCTAGAATTATGTGCTTCTAAAATACGTATCCACGTATAAAATACGCTTCCCCGTTTTGACCTTACCCGAAGAGTGTCCCTCTTGAGCAAGATCTGCCACAAAGGCAAAAGTTAGTTGACTGCGTGTATTTATCTTTATGCCCAATTAGTATATACACAAATGTATGCTGAGAAATAGACATTTTGTTTCTAAATATATATATATATATATATATATATATATATATATATATATATATATATATATAAAATAGTTCATTGTTTTATCAATGCAACAAATTCGAAATATTCATCCGAGTCACTCGAATCAAGCCCTCCATACATGTACGACTGGTGTAAAATACGATAAGACCATCCCAACAATCATGTTGAACACAGACAGACCTATAAAGCATGGTATTGGGATTCTTGTAAAATGCCCAAGTATTTTCTAGTAACAATGTATTTATATTTATGGACTGATAACTGCTTTTACAAATCTTTTTATCTCTGTCAAATGGTCTGCAATGAAAGGCACACTTTCATTTTTTTTTTGTCTCTTCAACCATATATCTAGTAGCAAGTTATATTTTCTTTCATCTCTTCCCAAGTTCATTGAACTCCATTTACATCTGTCAGCATCTCATAGCCCATATAAGGCATGAGCCATGACGTACAACTCATTAACACGTGCACACCATTACTGACGAATACACGTAATATTGCCATTTCCTGAAAATGGTTTATCATATATTTAGTGAGAAATATTTCTGAGCTGCTAAAATTAAATTTACAATGCAAATGATGATTGGAAAGGTGAGACAAATCAATTGTTATTCAAGTGGTATGTTTCCATTTTGGGACAAATTAACATGGTGACGAATAACATTAAATATACTTTCTTTCTTTAAAGTCAGAGAGAGAGAGAGATAGAGAGAGAGAAAGAGTGAGAGAGAGAGAGATAGATAGATAGATAGATAGATAGATAGATAGATAGATAGATAGATAGATAGATAGATAGATAGATAGATAGAGAGAGAGAGAGAGATAGATAGAGAGAGAGATGTTTTGAAAAGTGAAGAATAAGGAACAAATAAATGCTATTTAGCTTGTGTAAATCTTTTAGTTTGTATTTACATGACTATTTAAAAAGATTGAGAAGTTGACAGTACTTGAAATCAAGCTTCTGTTCTAATGAAATTTCAGTAACAAATCAAAACGCATTGAAGAAATTGTTCTAAATTGTCCTGTGGAGATTTCTACTGGAGGTTTTCTCTTCTGACAAGTAATTATGCAATCATACACACATGAACAAAGACATACAAATACACATCAATACAAGTAATATAAATACATACAAAGAATCTCATTGATTGTTCCATTGGAAAACAAAACACAAAACAAAACAAAACAAAACAAAAAACAACAAAAACGAAAGATATATTCTTAAAGAAATATATGGAAAGATATATTCTTAAAGGATACAAAAGTTTCGACTTGTATCATCCACCTTATAATCAATATATAAGTCTTGGAGCAACGTCAAAAGTTTACTAATCAACCATAAATGTCTGCGGGCAACTATATTTTCAAAGCTGGGTTGCCTGGGGATAACTAAGTATTTAAGAAACAATCTACCCCTTTGATTTCTATATTGGAGAAACACTCACCCCATGCTGCTACTATATTTAGGGTGCAAGGATCAGTATTGTACACACATCTGATGCCGCATCAACCTGCCTAATATAAAAATGTATTTAAACAAAAATACAGTACACTAGTAAGGACACAAAAGTCCATAGTTGTGGATAGCTGCAATAAATCAAAACACAAAAATATCATTCATTTGCTCTGATAAGTCAATGTAAGCTCATAGTTAAAGAAGTTTGTGCACCCGAGCCCCAAATTCCCAAGGTCATTTCTTACACACATTGATGCTCACGGTGCACATTCAAGCCATTTTCCTTCGTGATAAATGTGGGAAACGTTGTGTACTAAATGCCTTGATGCATTCAAAGTAGTGGCCATCAAGGTAGATTTTGAGATATTCTGCTTGTCTTGAACCCATCGTATCTCTGTTATGGGTTGGTAGCTAAGCTACATAGCCAACTATTGGTGTCTCGCTGTCTAGATACTGTCAATTAACTAAGGGAGTTTTATGTCTCACAGCAACGTCAAGAACAACATAATCCCGAAACTCTCAATTCAAAAATATATCAATATTTGTATTACTAAACAATAATAGTTCAAAAAGTCGCACAATAGAATTAAGTTAATAAATTTGACAGTGGACAGTTACGAAACTATCCCCAGCTACCTCAAGGTTTTGAAAATAGAGCTTAAAACGTGGAAACCAGCAGTTGTTAATTCAGAAGGAGATTGGTACGGGTCCACTATTCAACCTGTCCAATATCTGTAAAAAAATACATTTAGACACACATATAATATGAGATGCAGTTTGTAATTACTACCTCAATATGTAAACAAGTATAACAACATTTGGAAGATACAATGTTTATTACTTGTTGTTGCTGATATTATTCAAAGCTCTTGATACAATATTCACAAAATTATAACACGAGTTCATTAGTTAAACCTTGTCAAGCGAGAGTCCATTTATTTTTAAGGACTGACTTGCTGTTAAGAAGTTTGCTGATACATATCTGTTTTTCTCGTTGGGGTGTGGATGTGTGTGGGTGTAGTGTGTGTGTGGGGGGGGGGGGGGCGGGAAGATATGTAGCTGGATCACCGGGAGAACATAAAAGATTCACAAAACTTGGGAAGCATATATCGTCTGCTTTCGCTGTTAATAACTTGGCAGCGTACACATATCCGTGGCACTATCAAATAGCAGGGGAAGTATACGCAAGGTCAACGGCGCAAGCAGACTGTTTGTTAAGCGACGAACAACAACAGACAGGACTGTGAATTCGTAAAAATTAATCAAATATTAGCACAATATTGTGACATCATGGAAATATATTAAAGAGTTATGTTTCATCCCAAGCAGGAATGGAACCGGTGCTGCGTGTAAAGGTACCTATCTTCTAGATCTTATGCACCTGGGATCAAACTCACAAAATGATTGATGGAAAGGACTCGAGATTCACTAGAACTCGCTCACTAGGCAATCGGAATTTAACACTCATCTATATGTACAACATTATTTGATTTCTATTTAGAAATGCAATTGATATACATTAATTTATTATAAAGTGACATTTATTAAACGGTTTGACCAACAGAAAGGACAGCGATTGTCGGTATCCCTGGATCATTTTATAAAAATTCCCAGCGACGTTACTCCAGGATTTTACTGGATGAGCGTGGTATACAGTGTAGTATATATAAACGCATGAGAAGATACTTTCCGATATTAGTTATTTCATTAGTTTAGTTTCATCTACATACACTTATACATACAAAGATGTGCACACACACACACACAGTTACATATTGATTGAAAAATTGACCTTGTGGTTTATGGTTACATTTGTAAGATACTATATTTTACAGTCTATTGTCTGCCTTTACATAGGGATTACACCAACACTGTAGGTGGCGAAGACTTAATATTCAAGTTTTGACATGTTTGGTGATATATAGAAATGACGAGATTTTATTACAAAGTTCTACCCATTGTCCGCTTAAAACTATTGATACTGCATTTTCTCAAAATGTAAAGTGACTATTTGGTTATGTTATCATATCATATAACGGCTCAAGCGGGAGCCGATAGTCATTACAAAATAAATAATCTTCAGAGATAGTGCTGTCCACTCTCCACCCACTCCCGTCGAGGTAAGTTTGAGGATATAATTAGAAGACGACATATGGCGTCATTAGCCACATACCTTGACACGTGTTCAGTACAATTAAGACAGTTGTATTTGTAAAAGAAACACGGTTAAGACTGTTACATTTATGAAAGAAGTATAATTAATACAGTTACCATTATGTAAGAATTACAGTTAAGAAAATTGTATTTATAAAAGGAATACATACAAGATAGTTACATTTATAAAAGAAGTACAAATAAGACATTAACGTTAATAAAAGAAGTTCAATTAAGACAGTAACGTTTTTTGATGAAGTATAGCGAAAACAGTTACATTTGTAAAAGACGACGGTTCAGGTAATATTTGTCGTATACGATACTCTGTTAAACCGAAACTATTAATGTGAAATGATATTTGTCAAGAAAACAATACCTCTCTCTCTACACAAGAACGTTTTAATGCACTCACAGTTCAGTTGGATTTAAATAACAAGTATGAAATATTTAGGATACGTGCAGTACATACAATTCGTCATTTAAGGTGTTAGTGCTGATGGCCGAGGGAGTTGAAGAGACAGGTCTCAATGGATATGTAGAAATCCCGAATTCGCGAGACTCAAGTTCACTCGGCGGTCACGAGCTTCTATACCATAATGAAAACTTCAGTGAAACTATCTGCTTTCACATTGTCAACAACAAGAACAGCACCCCAAAGAAAAGAGCAGACACTGAAACAACCTTTGTTTCTTATTGACATGAGTGATCTCAGTGACAATACGAGATTAGATTCGTTAACTAACACAGTGTTAAGTGAAGGCTATGTAGGTTCATACTGATTAAAACCTAAATCTCCGACATAAGTAGATCTGATAGGCACGGACAAAATGTCATGCTTTGTTTTCTTTTGGATTTCTCTGGTCACATATATTTTGGTTATATATGAAATAAAGAGCTACATTTCGTGTTAGACATATCGGTAAGAACGATGTTATGAATAACGTTATATACGGTTTAGCAGCTTTAATTTGATACATAACTCATAAAGCCAACCTGACCTCTCAACGGTGCTTATCAGATCAATAATTTATAAGTAGATCTTCATTTTAAAAATCCGATTGGAATATTTGTTTTGTAAGACATGCATTTGAAATAAACGAACAATGTTAACTGTTTAAGCTTTTATGATGACCGTGAGTACA
Source organism: Margaritifera margaritifera (assembly GCA_029931535.1). Classification (NCBI taxonomy): domain Eukaryota; kingdom Metazoa; phylum Mollusca; class Bivalvia; order Unionida; family Margaritiferidae; genus Margaritifera; species Margaritifera margaritifera. The sequence continues at coordinate 462,289 of JAQPZY010001048.1, forward strand.
AAATTATTTACACATAATAAAATGTTTTGAAAAGCAAAGTTAAAACTGTCTTGATGAGCATTCAGAAGTCTAACAAGTATTACTTTGCACTTGGTTCATTTGATATAAGTCTTAGTCTTAGGGTAACACATACACCTTTTTACTGCGTATATTAAAGATACGAAATTATAACAGTTTTACAGAATTTTCAAAGTTTACAAAATATAGCTACATTTTTCGTGGATAAGAATATGTAAGTAAATATATCAACTAACCACAATAATTTGCAAACTAAACCATGTCTTCCAGAAGAAACACATGTAGGAAAATGATAATAGAACTCACGTAGAATGCGAAAACATCATCGAAGAGTATTCATTGTATCGGAACGGTGATCTTTACCAGAGAGAGACGGGGGGGGGAATTGTTGAGGAGACTGAGAGCAGAAGCAGAAGATAGGGGTAGAGAAATGTTGTTGTCGATGTTGACGCTATGACTTCGAATTCGCATTGTACTTTTGTACATTAGAGGTGAACAGAAGAACGATTTTGGTGTAGCTGTTTTCCTCGTGTTTGAGCATGTAAGAAATGGTCCAAATCGTTCTATGAGTTCAGACAACTTTTAAGAGGATCAGGAGAGACAGCTGTTTCAAGCATTCTCGAATTCGAAAATAAATCTGTGCGAGGCTGATGCAGCATGCCTAAGATTTTTCTTATTTTGGGAGCGACATCTACGTTTTAATAGTTCTCTTTATGCATCTGCACAACTATAAGACCTTGCAGATGCTCCAATTCAAATGGCATGCACCTTTATAGGAATAAACGTGTATGGCTGCACAAATCTATGGCTTGTAGAGTTCTCTGGATCGGGTGTACTTGCATACGTTTTACACAAATATAATCTACGTTCTCTGAAGTAAGCCGATTCCCGTCGGCTGTGCCTTATTCAAAAGAGAATCTCATGAGACATTGCTTACCGAAATTCCTGGTTGTGTAAACTATGCAAAAGTTGTGTTAGTATGCCGTTTAAACCAACCAAACATTACTCTTACTGTCTAGCCATACTCTCAATTTAATAAGACAAAACAGATATAATAAATGTTAGAAACTAAAGAAACAACAAGATTACGATAATTCATGACATCATAATTACTTCTGATTTGATTTAATGTTTTGAACAGTAATATAAAAACTTTCCACTGTGGTATATTACCAAAATATCCCTTGCCAATATATTCAGATCAAAATGGAAATATGTTTATGTCGTGCACGGAAAGGGAGAAAGATACCTTACCTATCTAAGGAGATGGGAGAGGTAACTGGTCATTAAAGCCATCTCAGCTACTCAGAATATATGGTATTTTGCGTTTGCCTTACATTGAATAATAGTAAGTGCTCTTGAAATTTTGAATGTCAAAGCGATATTGAGCTGATTTGATTTAAAGTTATTATTGGACAAACTTTTTAAACAATTTCCATAATTTTAACCTTTTTTCTACCATTCTTCAATTTGTCAATATAAACAATTCTCGAGGGCATAGCTCACACGTCTTTTATAGTAGATTAACAGCAAGATGACAATGTTATATTGGATACCAATCGAGGTTTATCTGTTTTATTGTGCAATTCACACTTTAAGTACGTGCTACTTATAAATGGAGCTGGGTAATCCCTGTCATTGGCTGTTACTTTTTGTATGAACTCCAAGTTGTGGGAGATGCATAGGACAATGAATCTAATAAAACACACACCACACACACACACACACACACACACACACACACAAATATATATATATATATTGTTACGACTCTATGGTCTAAGAAAAATGTAACAGAAAGAAAGTGAAACCAACAAATCAAGTAAAAATCAACAAGCAATTTATTACTAGATAATTAAAATGAAAAATCAAAAAGTCACTTACAGTAATGTGTTTATGTATCCTAATAATCCAATAAGAATGATTGTTCTAATCACAAGTCCTAAATATAGAATGCGTCCTTGAATGTTATTATGTGCTAATGGTCTCCAAAGTCCTGATGTACTAGAAATCTTGATGTGCTGAAGTCAAAATGAAGTAATCCAAAATCTCTGAATAAGTTCACATAAATTCCAAAATTGTCAATCAAAATCCAAAATCCAAAAGTTTATGAGCACTGTTAATAATCCAATGAATAATTAAAATAATTCCTCTCTTAGAATTTGGAATGAATTTTCACAACTGTAATAGCTCTTTACAAGACTGATGGTAATGTCAAAACTGAATAAATGTCCACCAAACATGGCATATATAAAGATTGGTCACATGACAGAATGTTCTAGAATATGAGTAATCTTAATGGAATTTTAACTGTAAACAAAATCAACCTTGACCTTCAAATTGAGAAAACATATTGATCAAAACAGCCTAATTCAAGGACACTAGTTATACATGTTTTTCCTAACAAACATAAAGATATAAGCAAATATTAAAGTGAAGAAACATTTATAATTTCCTAAAATTATTTATAACATTATATAAACATCATACATAACAATATATATATATATATATATATATATATATATGTATGTATATATACATACATGTATGTATATAGCTGGAATTTAAATTTGAAGAAATGCTCTAAGTCAATACAACACAAGGAAGTTTTAAAACCATTGCATTTGTCTTGTAATTTATGAACTTTTGTAATTGTATAGGCAGTGAAGCTGTAGAACACAGACGATACAATCCGTAATCTATGTCAGAAGTACGAACTGTACACGTTTGTCGTTACTTTTCTCTGAAAGTGTTGCTGAAGATTATTTTAATTAAGTTGTCAAAATAGGTAAAATGATATTTAACATTTTCCTCTTTAAACTGTTTTTAAAGTTGCGCTGCCACAATTATGTCATCATTGGGTCAGAAAACAAGGATGCTTCAAAATCTCGTATGTCCTTATTAAATGGATTGAGCGTAACACATGCGAAACTAGTAGTAATATTGTTAAAAGTCTTAAGCTGACCCGTGAAGGTTATTTCACAATCTTTATTTGAAAATACATAAAAAGAAAATCGACTTCTGGAATATACAATGACATTTAACTTAACCTTTGGCTAAAAAATTAAATACGAGTTAGAAATCGTTTGTTCTGATACCTTTGTACATAATTTTATTTGTATCTGGAAAGTTGTTGTTCTGTTTTCTGTTTTCAAGCAAGTAGAACAGGATCCTAAAGAGGTTATGTATAGTTCATGTGATATCAGTAAATAATCATTGAAGGATACTTTATAGATGAGTATGTGACTTGATACCTTTCCGCCCTCAGAATAGTTAGATTTGTGTTTGATATTTTTATAGTTTTCTTGTTTAATTTTTTGTGCAGAGAAGCGGATCATGGATATCCAGACAAATAGGGTAAAGACATGTTTCCATTCGGATCATGCATATATAAATATATACTTGTATGTAATGCACACATGCATACAGATAGACAAACATACATGCACAAATAGGCACGTTTAAATATAAAAGTAAAAGATGTGTCATATACGCGTGACTCCTATTTTTAAAGAGAAAATAATATTAGAACATTTCTCATATAAGGTACCCCGTCCAGATCACCCCACCACGTTCCGGCCGCGGAAACGCTGGGGAAATTGGTGGACAGCCGGATCCTCAACTGTTTGATGTTGTAGTGTTTGCTGACCTTCGAAAGGTATAAGTGCCTTTCACACTTTTGAATTAAAGCTTTATTCTTTCCTAAGGCAGGCATTATACTGAGTGATGGTATAAAGGTAACTCACGTGAAATTTAGATCCCAAATTACTCTAACAATGTACTCTTGAGTCCCGTTATAAGTGTGTAAAGTATATTTATTGCTTGGAGGATTTCTGTATCCTAGAAAGCGTCTGTTCAGCGTCGAACTGGATTATGACATAATCATTGACATACTAACAGGGAGAAGGTTAGAAGAAGAAGATAAGCGGAATAAACAAAAAAGTCAAAGTTTTGAACGCCAGAGATCGTGAAATATAAAATGGTCAAGGTTGTCAAAGGATAAATATAAAAGGACGTGAAAGTAGCAGAAAACACAATGTATTTTAATACAATATATGTAATGTATAAGATGGCTATCATTCCAAAAAGTAATTAATTGCTAAAGAAGAACCTTTTGAGGTATTTGTACTTTAAAACAGATTGTTAAGTTGCTTCGGCAAATAAGAAGCAATTGTGAGAACGGATTGCACTGGACAAAATAATATTGAATAAGCTGAATGGAGATAATCTTACCCATACAATCTTCATAACATGCACTTTTCACTAGCTGCCGATAAGAATATCCGTATTGTTGATTTCATAATCATAATGAAAATATCGGCTATAAATACATTTGCATTATGATTGACATTAAAGAAGTAAAGTTACACAAGGATGAAATATGTTTTGCATTAAAATAATTAGAGTGCGAAAGCTATAAAAGATACAGTTTGATGAAGAGAAAGCATTTTATATATTGAAGGTTAAGGAATTTTTGGAGACGGAAAATATCGGAAACTTTTTCCACTATGCCGGAAAGAAGGCATTCGCAATATAGAAGTTTGATACAACTCTGAAGACAAGAATGTAGAAATATTGCACTCAGATAGAAACTTGAAAATGCTTAAATGTATTGCCTAATCTGATTGATGGATATAATAACATTTCCACCACGTATATATAAATTATTTGAAAGATTATTGTGCTAAGTGGAAACTTGTGGTGAACACTTCAAAAACAAAAGTTATGATTTTCAGTAAAGGTGGTACTTTACCTAGAAATATGGAATTCACTTACTGTAATGAAAAACTGGAAATTGTAAATAAGTTTACATATCTCGGACTTTATATGACGTCTGGTGGTGCCTTTACTGAAGCACAGACAACATTGGCAGCGCAAGCCAAAAAAGCGATATTTTTACTTGAAGAATACCTTTTTAAATTTACGTCCTTAAAAACAAGCCATGTCATGAATCTTTTTGATAGACCGATAAAACCTATCTTAATATATTGTTGCCAAGTTTAGGGATTTATTCCTGCTAAATGCATTGAAAGAGTGAATTTACATTTTTGTAAAAAGATATTAGGAGTGAAGAAGGCGACACAAAATGATTGTATTTATGGGGAGTTAGTGAGTACGACAATGATATTCAACAGATTTTATTACATTGTGAAGTATTGGTTTAAGATATTAGAAGTAAAGGAGGACAAATATATAAAATATAAAAGATATATATCATATGACGTTGAACGATTTAGAAGCTCTAACCAATAAACTAAATAGGGCATATTTAGTTAAAGATTTATTTTCTAGATTAGGATTCTATGAAGTTTGGGTTAACCAAGGGGTCGGAAACATTGACATATTTTTACAGTCATTTAATTTAAGGCTATCTGATAATTTTATCCAAAATTGGATGGATCGTCTTAAAAACAGTAGTCGAGCATTATTTTATATAAATATTGCAAATTTCGGATCAAACCTTTACAATAAGCGATGAACAACAACAGACAGGACTGTGAATTCGTGATAATTAATCAAATATTAGCACAATATTGTGACATCATGAAAATATATTAAAGAGTTATGTTTCATCCCAAGCAGGAATAGAATCGGTGACGCGTGTAAAGGTACCTATCTTCTAGATCTTATGCACCTGGGATCAAACTCACAAAATGATTGATGGAAAGGACTCGAGATTCACTAGAACTCGCTCACTAGGCAATCGGAATTTAACACTCATCTATATGTACAACATTATTTGATTTCTATTTAGAAATGCAATTGATATACATTAATTTATTATAAAGTGACATTTATATATCAAATCGTTTGACCAACAGAAAGTACAGCGCCTGTCGGTATCCCTGGATCATTTTATAAAAATTCCCAGCGACGTTACTCCAGGATTTTACTGGATGAGAGTGGTATACAGTGTAGTATATATAAATGCATGAGAAGATACTTTCCGATATTAGTTATTTCATTAGTTTAGTTTCATCTACATAGACTTATACATACAAAGATGTGTACACACACACACACACAGTTACATATTGATTGAAAAATTGACCTTGTGGTTTATGGTTACATTTGTAAGATACTATATTTTACAGTCTATTGTCTGCCTTTACATAGGGATATGTTGAAAAAACGACATTGTCGGTGGCGAAGACTTAATATTCAAGTTTTGACATGTTTGGTGATATATAGAAATGACGAGATTTTATTACAAAGTTCTACCTATTGTCCGCTTAAAACTATTGATACTGCATTTTCTCAAAATGTAAAGTAACTATTTGGTTATGTTATCATATCATATAACGGCTCAAGCGGGAGCCGATAGTCATTACAAAATAAATAATCTTCAGAGATAGTGCTGTCCACTCTCCACCCACTCCCGTCGAGGTAAGTTTGAGGATATAATTAGAAGACGACATATGGCGTCATTAGCCACATACCTTGACACGTGTTCAGTACAATTAAGACAGTTGTATTTGCAAAAGAAATACGGTTAAGACTGTTACATTTATGAAAGAAGTATAATTAATACAGTTACCATTATGTAAGAATTACAGTTAAGAAAATTGTATTTATAAAAGGAATACATACAAGATAGTTACATTTATAAAAGAAGTACAAATAAGACATTAACGTTAATAAAAGAAGTTCAATTAAGACAGTAACGTTTTTTGATGAAGTATAGCGAAAACAGTTACATTTGTAAAAGACGACGGTTCAGGTAATATTTGTCGTATACGATACTCTGTTAAACCGAAACTATTAATGTGAAATGATATTTGTCAAGAAAACAATACCTCTCTCTCTACACAAGAAAGTTTTAATGCACTCACAGTTCAGTTGGATTTAAAGAACAAGTATGAAATATTTAGGATACGTGCAGTACATACAATTCGTCATTTAAGGTGTTAGTGCTGATGGCCGAGGGAGTTGAAGAGACAGGTCTCAATGGATATGTAGAAATCCCGAATTCGCGAGACTCAAGTTCACTCGGCGGTCACGAGCTTCTATACCATAATGAAAACTTCAGTGAAACTATCTGCATTCACATTGTCAACAACAAGAACATTACCCAAAGAAAAGAGCAGACACTAGAACAACCTTTGTTTCTTATTGACATGAGTGATCTCAGTGACAATACGGGATTAGATTCGTTAAGTAACACAGTGTTAAGTGAAGGCTATGTAGGTTCATGCTGATTAAAACCTAAATCTCCGACATAAGTAGATCTGATACGCACGGACACAATGTCATGCTTTGTTTTCTTTTGATTTTCTCAGGTCACATATATTTTGGTTATATATGAAATAAAGAGCTACATTTCGTGTTTAACATATCGGTAAGAACGATGTTATGAATAACGTTCTATACGGTTTAGCAGGCAGCTTTAATGTGATAGATAACTCATAAAGCCAACCTGACCTCTCAACGGTGCTTATCAGATCAATAATTTATAAGTAGATCTTCATTTTAAAAATCCGATTGGAATATTTGTTTTGTAAGACATGCATTTGAAATAAACGAACAATGTGAACTGTTTAAGCTTTTATGATGACCGTGAGTACAAAATTATTTACACATAATAAAACGTTTTGAATAGCAAAGTTAAAACTGTCTTGATGAGTATTCAGAAGTCTAACAAGTATTACTTTGCACTTGGTTCATTTGATATAAGTGAATGCCTTGATATTGACTACCCTGTAATGACCTGATTCCGAAACATTCACTCTCGATGATATACCGGTACCAAAAGTAAGGAAATGAAATTGTGCTAGATAGAAATTGAAGGACATATACATTTCAATGATTATTCAGACAGCTATCTTTCAAGAAGAGTCTTTTAAGAAATAAAAACAAAATCTATTCTTTTTCATGTCATGAATTAATAGAGTCATCACTGATTAAACTTATAAATGACAAGGCCTCTTTTACGTGGTTTACCCCCCCCCCCCAAAAAAAAAAGAAATAAAGGTCTTTTTTGACTAGAAAAACAAATTTTAAGTAAGAAAGATATTTTCATATATTTTGCACATTTTTTGATTTTTTTTCTGAATTATCCATAATGACTTGAAAATCCTCCAAATCTGAAACTGCTGACATAATTTCAGCTTACAGGATGAATTTAAAAAGACTGTACATTTTGTAATTTTATATGAGATTTGTACGACTTTAAAGCAATATTTACTCTGGAGCGCAATGAAATACCTCGTCTCACAAACGCTATCAATTTAAAAAAAAATCTTCTTGGAATTCGACTGCGATTTATTAAAATAATATATACTTTTTGAACGTATTTCAAAGTGCGATTGTCATAACGATAATGCTTCGTAGTCATCTAAAAATTGCACTTTGGTAAACGTCATGTATAGATTAATTCAGCATAGTGATATAAAAGCTTTACAGTGGTCGAAGTCAAATGAGAATATTATTATCTTTTAATTTTATTATTATTCTTTGAGATTCAAGTTGAGTTGTGTTACCTTTTTATAGATAAACAGACCGTATATGTTTTTTAGTATAATACCTTTTATATTTTAAAACAAATGTGGAGTAACATAAATTGATATAGCAGCAATTGTTTCTTCCGTCTGATAAACAATATGTGTAGCCTAATACAAGGTCCACAGGTGATTTCATGGCCAGGGAAGAACCTTTTCATAGGCACCGCCAACCACCCTGATACCGACAACGATGCATTTTTGTAATATGTACAATATATAATATATGGTAAGAAGTTGGTGATCAACCAATCAGTAAAATGAAGCGAAACTTTTTCTTTGCAAAAATAATATGTATGTATGTATGAATGTATGTATGTATGTATGTATGTATGTATGTATGTATGTATGTATGTATGTATGTATGTATGTATGTATGTATGTATGTATGTATGTATGCATGCATGCATGCATGCATGCATGCATGCATGCATGCATGCATGCATGTATGTATGTATGTATGTATGTATGTATGTATGTATGTATGTATGTATGTATGTATGTATGTATGTATGTATGTATGTATGTATGTATGTATGCATGTATGTACTTATGTAATTATGTACGTATGTGTGTAAAGGGATTAACAGCATAAAGCACAATCATGGATATACAATGGCAAGCAAATTTAGGTATCACGATAAAGGAACAGAAACAGAGAGAATTCAAAGAATATGGGCAAAAGTCTTAAAATACAGAGTCCAATCGTTGTGTTAAAAATCGCATTCTTTTAAAAGGTCCCGAATGTTCCTAGCTGGAAAATCATCACAGGAAGTACCCCAGAGCAAATAGGTTCCCTCCATCATTATCATCTTGGAACATGTGGGAGTGTACTGCTACTACTACTACTACTACTACTAATATTAATAATAATAATAGTAATAATTAATATTAATATTAGTTAACTTTTTAAGAGCTTAAATCGACAAATTATGCTGTGTAATTGACTTATTTGGGATTAAGTTCATATAGAAGTATACTCTTTTGGAGTTAACCTTCACAAGGAGTTTCGCATGACAAAGAATGAATTACAACTAGTCAGGATGTCCTCTCAAAGAAGAGGGGAGGTGAGTCAGGGGCAACTTAATTTTAGTGTGTCAAGTTTTGTCAACTGATCACAAATTAGGGAAAATTAATTGCAGTGAAGCGAAGAAGATTTAGTGTTACATAATCTCGTGATAAATCATATCTGTTTGCAAAATCGCCGAAATTAAACATAAACTTAGATCTCCACAAAATTTTCAATGACGCAGAATCAGTATCCACATTAAATATATATCGTGTTGTCAGTTAATAAAATCTACAAAAGATTGAATTATGGAGTATTTTAGAAAAGTTTTGCCTTAAATTTTAAAATAAACTTTTTATTTTGATGAAAATGCGCAAGTATTCAGTTCACTTAATCTGTTCCCATCGTTACTTAAACATCATCTATTGTTATATGTTCATTTTTGTTTGTTCTCTCTTAATTAAACCTTGTTGGACTTCTGCAGGATTTTCCTTCTTATATACTCATTTTTGTCTCCATTAACTTTACATTGTCGGAATAGTGCAGTATTTCTCGATACTGCACACCGTCATACTGAACGACACGTGCGTATAAACATAATTCTTGTTTTGAATGTTGCAATTTTAAATCAGTCCCCTAGCGAGTCTATTATGACATCGGAATATTACGGCATAAAGAGCTTTACTGTTGGCGACAAGCGTTGTGAAAGATAAATATCCCTTTTTCCACATGCGTGGTATGTGGATTCAAAACGGGTTCATCCTAAAATTGTTGTGTAATTCATTATTTTTTCATTATCGAACTTTACTTTTACTTGGCACCATATACCCACTGGATCTCAATAGAAGGCATCTATTATGAAATATAAATACCTCTTTTCCTTCTTGTATGATATTGGGACAAAAGCGGGCTCATATTTAGAATCACTCCAAGAAACGAAATGAGTATATAATAAATACCTTACTTCGTTTGAATGGGGATAGTGGCTGCGAGAGGGTTCGAATTCCCTGGGGTGCAATGGTCTTTAGTTTCTCCCCTACCGAGGCGCCCGGAGGCAATGTTCTCTATTAGCGCCACAACGATAAACATGCATGCATTTCCAAACTTGCCAAAGAATGGATAACCGAATCAGCGGAAAGAGTGACACGGCAAAACTGATCCTTCTACAATTTCACCCTTGACAGTTACATCAACACCCTCCAGCAACGTATATGTATTTCTAATATCAACGATTTTCAACCACATTAAAAACCCACACTCAACAAAATAGGAGATATTTCATATATAAGGCGGTAGCAATTGCGTCCCATATATTACTTTAACAAAGAGGAAAGTGGACCATGAACAGACCGATTTCAACCAAATTATTCTCATTTAAAAACTTCCACATACCGATAAAAACAGACCTAAGATACAATGGAAAGCCACTTATGCACGTAATCTCGAATCTGGCTAATACAAAGTAGTTCTGGACTAGAATCGCCCCATTGTGCATACAATACGAAGCCATGAATTCTTGGCACCATTGTAAATAACGAGGGAGAAAGCCACTAGTAAGTTATTGTTTAGTGATATTTATGCAAAACAGAATCCATAAGTATTCGATACGGGCAACATGAAATGTTATTTCCGGTAGGTGAAAACATTCGGTTGACTCGGAACTAATCCACAGTCTTATTCAACTCAGTAAATCTGCACAACATGAACTACAGCTCCTAAAATCAGACAAATTAATGTAATATTGCATTTCAAGGAACAAATTTCTCCCAAAATGAAAGTACCATTTTTTCGAAATTCTATTTGTCATTGAAGTTGATGGGACAGCAGGAATAATATCGAGTAAACCTCTTCGACCGAACTAATATCAACTTCTGATTGGTTCATGTCAGGAAGGTCAACTTCTGATTGGTTCATTCCAGGATGGTCAACTCCAATTGACTGATGCCAGGGATGACGACTAGGTTAAAATGATGGATTCCTTGGATAGATATAAGTCGGATATTATTTATTATTCGTTTTGGAGAAATATAGTAGGTCAGATATTATTTACTGTGGCGCACAAATCTGAATGTAATAAAAAATCGCTTTAAATAAATCGAACATGCACTTTTTCTATCTATACTATACTGGGTATGCATTTGTGTTTTCCAAACTCAACAATTAATGCCATCCAAAGTAATAAATTCCAATACAATACGATTGTGTTGGGAAAAACTGTTTTAAGTGTCAAATAAATGTGTGTGTGTGTGTGTGTTGGGGGTGTTTGTGTGTTTGCAATTCATAGCTATTTTAGCCTGGACTACTTTGATCCCGTAATGTTATATACGTTTTATACAATGCTGAACGGTTTTCTCTCATGTAAATCGATTGTTTTGTGAAACAATTATTACGTCGCACATTTTGCATACCATTCAAATTTGTACCACTCCGTTTTTCTGCAACATGAATATCCAAGATGGATTGACCGAGGATCTTTTGCCTGGTTCTATCATTCTGTATTATACAATAAAAAGATTTCCATGGCTTTCTCTCTCATTTTATGTCAATCGGATTTTTATAAACTGAAAGAACTGTTTTCAGAAACCCTGCTCAACATATGAATATAATAAACATTATATTAAGACTAAACATGGTAGTTTCTCGTTTATATTTATTGAGATTTTTATATTATTAAGAATTTTAATATTTTGATATGGTTAATATCTTTACGTTAATTTAACAATTGTATTTGTTATAGATTTTACAAATTATCAACCCATGATACTTGCTTATGGCAGTTTAATTGATAATGTATAGAGGAGTAAATTAAGACATCTCGGACATACGCACCTAATTCAAGGTATCTCAATGTTTCTCGCACCTAAACAAATAGATGCGCAATAATAAAGCACCTTAACTTGTACGAGTTCTTACCTTCCAGTTTTTCTCAGGTAGGTGATATTTAACATAGTTTCAGTTATTGTCATATACCAGTTAATTGATATTGTATATCTTGTCAGGTACAGTGATATCCCACATAACTTCCACCACCACCACCATTACTATTACTACTACTGCTACTACTCATGAGGCTGCAAATACTATTACTACGCATACTACTACTATTTTGCTATTACAACTACTACTGTTTCTGCTACAGCTACTATTTCTACTGATATTACTACTACTGCTGATTCTTCTGGAACAAATGCTGCTGCTACTACTTTCTCAGTTGCTGTTACTGCCATTACTGATGATCATGATAATTATTATATAAATGAAACTTGAAAGCAATGACAAAAATTGTAGTCATCATGACTGGGGTGGCTTGGGCTGCTAAATCAAATTTTAGTAGTGGAAATATAGACAATGCAAGTGTTAAAGGTATGCAGAAACAGTGGTAGTTCCAATAAGGAAAGCATACATTAATTAAAATAGCATTGAAGAAGATTTTCCTTTCCATTGCCTCTCATAAAATCAGAGTTAGCAACATCAATAATTGCAACAAGAAAAAATACTGCCTCAAATACAAGTTGCAACTGCTACTACTACTACTACTACTAGCAGTAGTAGTAGTAACACTATAACACTATTAATGTCATAATGCTTTATATTGCCTAATGTTGTGCTTGGAAATGAACAGATATTTTATAATATGCCAGAAATGTAATTTGTTAAACAGCATAGGATATCCTAAACCGACCGTTCTCTTAAATTGCCAGATCATTATTTTTATGATAAACCTTTAATGAGATTCAATATGAGGTGAACTTACGAAAGTTGTAAGGTTGAAGGTTGAATTTATATGCTTCCATTTAGCAGAAAGACTGGTATAGAATGGAAATGAAAGTTTATTTTCCCGTGTTAATACAAATATATTTCATCTTGTGCCACAAAAAATAATATTTTGCCACTCTGTAAAAATGTAACGTTTTTGTACACCTCAGGTATAGCATCGGACTTGCAATCCAAGAGTTGTGGGTTCAATCCCTGCCCAGACCAGACCAGGACAAGTGCCTCAGTGTGTCATTGCGAAAGGCCTCCAGCTGCTATTTATTCAGCATGATATAGCCAAAAATGTGTTGAAAGTGCATTTAGAAACCAACCAACCAACCAACCACTCCTTGAAATACACAGTTCATGATAACGCATTTTCTCAGAAGAAAACTTCTATATTCCGAAAACAATATTGAACTCAAAATGAAAAACTCTTTCAATGCGCCTGTTATTTGTTAGTTTGCTTCATACACTTTCACATTCGCAAGGTTAAAACAAAAACAAATCCTCTAGTTATTATTGTTAGTGCATTGTTCAAAGATGCAATGCAAATATATTTCATAAACGTCGGTACAATTTTCTCGATCAATGTTATCTGAATAGTTGTCATCTAAGGAATACTGTGGTAAAATTATCACTTAGTTTTCTAGACTTTTAGGATATTTTTTTAAAGTATAAATGAAAAGCGAACGTTGACCCCTTCTATGCAACTTGTATAATTTAAATTCCTCATAATTCAATTTGCAATGTTTATATATTAAGTAAGATTTATTCTCCTCGGGAACTGTGATATAAGAAAGTAGAAAGGGAATTAGGTCAGCTATCATGTATATTGAATCTTTTCTCAATTACAATTTCATGTTGATAGTTTTACTAAATTTCTAACTCTTCAGCGTTCTTTTTATTATTTATTGTTGTTTCCTTTTCTATTCTATGACCAGCCATGTCATTGTATTTTTTTGCCTTGAGGGGGCCGGCATTTTTTAAAAGTCGATTTCTCCTTGATAAGCTCCAATACATATATACATAAGTACGTACCTACGTAGTTCGTGCAAGCGTACATACTTACATCTATAATAACGAGAGCTAACGTCAAGCCTATCATCTTTAGACAAGTACTTCAGATTGTAAACCAGATAAGAATCGATAAAAGGTCAGCACTGATATAAATAGGCAAAATATATATAAATTCTGATAACATTTGACAATAACGGGCATTGAATATTTTGAGTTATTCACATAATATTGAAATAAAATAACACACTAAGATAAGAATAAAAAATAACAGAAAGTACTAAAACCAGTATTCTGCTTATATATCTAGTAAATGTAATATAACATGAAACTTTATTATTTATAGAATATTTCCAATCTAAAATTACTTGTTGGAATGCATGCAAGAGGATAAGATCTGTAATATAAACATTTGCATGCATAAATGTAGTCTATCAAGTGTAATGGCCTATTTTATTTGAAGTTATGTCTCTAGAGTTGCAGCATTACCATTATCATATATAGATTGAGAAAGAGGGAAATAGAGAAAGATTATATGTGTCTTGATATTTCAGAATATATTGTTGCACGGCACAAACATTACTCTATACGCCCGGGTCGGTGCTTTGGTAAACTCTTAAGATTTGTAACAGTATTATCTTCAATTAACATGAAGGTGGTGTGAGAAGCCAGTCTCTGTCAGATTATTACTAAATATTCCTTTTAAACATCTTAAATTCGATAATATTGAGTGCAGGTGACAATAGTTTTCGTTTTCATAGCTACTACAAGTTGTGATTCATCATCAAGTGACACCTGGGGATATCTTATTTGTCTGAACGTGTTTACCTCATCCGGCCAACTACCGTGCTTACGTTTTTTTTGTGAACATTGTGTGTGCGGGAGAGGGGGGAGGGAGGACACAGTGGGGATTTGTTTCTCTCCTACACGATATAAATGTGTCCACATGAGTGTTTGTGTTCCTGCTTGGCGCACGCGGCTATTTATGCAAGTCATTCATGGGAATAGTACCTTCATAGCGTATTTCTATCTGGCCTAGCTGCTTCAGTCGTACTGATGGTAGATCATTTAGCCTTTTTTATTTTCCCGTTGTGTCACGAAGCTCCAATTGCTTATACTTTGCGCAAGACGATCTCCACCCTATGGTTGAATAGGTCGGTTCAAAGCGCGTACGCGACAGCTTTTATTTTTATTGTTCTTTTGAAACATTTGGAAACCAAGCTTGAGGTACTAAGGTGATACTCAATTTAATATGCAAAATATTTGTTGGACACGAGATTCGATCCAAAAACCGTTGGCTTCGAATTCCTGTACTTAAACTAACTCAGCAGTAGATATCAGTTTTAAAATAATATAATTGCAAGAATAGATGAATACTAGTTTCCTCTGCATACCAGTACACTATGTTTTAGAGAGTGCTGCATTTCAGTTTCTCAGCTATCAATATATGTGCTGGCAGAAGAAAAATGTCAGTCTGTTTGTGCTTTAGTATATCTCTGCAACTGACTTAAGTTTATCAGCTAAGAATGTTGCTCTGCTAAGAATACTACATTGTCTCTTCTGTGGTCGGGTCTTGGTTCTACTTTTTTGCAGAATATTTCATCACTCACCCTGTTTGCCTTGCTTACACAGTCTCCTCTGTCCATTATTACAAAAATCCCTTTTGTTAAGAGTAATGTGTGTGTTACCTGTAATAAATGTAGGGCATCAGATTCTATCTTACTTAGGTTACAGTACTCTGGGCCTTTACACGAATTTCGGCAATTACATTTTTTACTAACAAAATGAAAGATTTGACATTAGTATTGGAGATTTTGTGTTGGTATACTCACTCTTTCTTTGGAACATAAATGTATTTTTATCGGAAGGAGCTCGTGCTATTTCCGATTTAGATTTTGTAGCAAAGCAAACCATAGGTCTCAATATTTGATTGAGTTTATCAATGTTTTTCGTAAGCTATCTCCACTCTTGGTTTTGTGTCTGGGACGGAAACCTTTGAAGAATAGATTCATCTCTACTTTCTGAGCTGCTGCATTGTACTTTGCTATGTTTGTTTCCTGTATAATGTTTCCTTAAACAAACGCTCTCCCGAAGATATGTCGGATTTGAAAAGATTCCGAGGTACAAGAAACATGTAATAGCATCAAAGAATGGGCTTGACTAATTTCTTAATTATTCAAAGTCATAAGTCACTTTTATATCTAATAAGAATATCTGATGAGATTGGTCCAAATTTCAAGAAGGTACTCCTGCAATGACACAGCCAATAAAGTGAGTATTTACTGCCGTCATTAATGAGTAACTTGATAAAGCAGTGTGTTAAAAAGGTAGATATACCATTATTAAACACATTTGTATAGTTGGATCTGTTTATATGTTTTGAATATTATTTTGTCCTTGAATGCGTATTGTATAAAGATCTAAGAGCCAAATATATAGATAAATATTTCAGAAAAAGACCAAATATGTTTAAATTTAGCTGTAACTTATGAATATCCAGAATACCAGAATTTTGAATAATTTGGCCATTTACATTTATAAAGCTTTTAATCATAGAAATACCGTCGTATATGCATAGAACATGTAAATATTTTGACTGACCACCATTTCAATATGAATTTAAATTACATAACCACTGATTTT
This sequence comes from Margaritifera margaritifera, assembly GCA_029931535.1. NCBI lineage: Eukaryota > Metazoa > Mollusca > Bivalvia > Unionida > Margaritiferidae > Margaritifera > Margaritifera margaritifera. The sequence continues at coordinate 479,230 of JAQPZY010001048.1, forward strand.
AACTTACTACCTTTAATAATGTAGATATCTCTTTCTCCCTACGGAGAAGTTTTGTGAATTAATCTGCTTATTTCATTTGCATGGATTTGCATCTGTATGCATATGTAATTTCGTTTCTTACTATGATTTCTTTGTATATTGTAGACTATAGATGATGATACATTGTTGTTTATTGTACTATCTGCCATTCAATTCAATTCATTTAAAATGTATCCTCACAGTCCGTTTGGGCTATTGGAATGAATAAAGACTCTCTTCTTCTTCTTCTTATATATATAACCCTTCAACTAAGCCCAGTGATCCGAGAATGTAATATATTGGTTATTTTGTTATCTGACAACTGAGTACCCTATTGAAGACAATTTTTTAATATAAGCCAGACTGCCTGAATGTCAAACTACACATCAAATATTTGTAAAATGCTATCTGCTTAATTTTCAGAAGCAATGTTTAAAATCTGACAAGCGATTGTATGCGACTCGGTTGTACATAAACTAGAAGACTTAAAAAGACCGAATAATGAGGAGATACTTTTTACGAAGAGTTTTCACTATTTTAACAGTTTTGAGCCAGACGAAAATATTATGCCCCTAAAAGGATTGGCAAAATTCAAACTTAAAATTAAGGGTTTGATTTAGGGACATATTCAAATGTAATATTTCCTGTACTTTATTTGGAGATAATTGCATATTACAACTGTCGCGAAAATAAACTTGTCAACCAGATGTTACGTCAAAACAAACACTAACAAAGATGTAAAGAATGTGGTAATGTTATGAAATCAAATTGAAATCATGATGAAGGATGGGAAAGAAAACAATTGAGACAAAACAAAAATTAGAAGAATTACTTGTCAAAAGAACAGTATATTTCATACTAATTTTAATTTCACAAAATAGTACCGTATAATAGGCTAAATGTATCTCTGATGTAAAAAAATTCCATAATCTGAAAGAGGATATTGAGCGCTATATTTATTTTCACTTTCAGCTAGAAGCAAAAATGCAGAATGAAGATGCAAAATAGAAATAGATTTATCACCTGAAAGATCTGGAATTCACTCATAGAGAGATTATCCGAATACAGATTTGAGAGGGAAAATAATTAGGATTCATATTTTATTTTTACAACGCCGAACCTTACTTGAAAAATATGAAAGTATGAAACTTAAAATGCTGGATAAGGAAATAAGCAAAGATGCAAGTTGATCTTTTGCAATGACAGATTATCTAACATTGCATGATGATATGTAAATATATATATAAATATATATATATATATATATATATATATATATAATAGGAAGACCATTTACTGCATTACCAGCATGAATGAAATATCAAAATATTTGTCGTAACGTTGCCAATTCATGATACATTGTTCTATTTTGTCTGTCCTTACAGAAGCTGGTAACCGGAAATCTTTGAAAGACATGACAATATTACAGTCATTCAAGTTGAAAATCTCATCACAATTGTAAGAAATGGTTATGTCTTTAATATGTGCTCTATTAAAATTGCATACTGCTGCACCGGCGACGTCTTTTTGAAACTCTAAATAATACTAGGTACAATCATAACATTAGGTCCCAACGCAGATGTTTCCACTTGAATTAACTATTGAGGTTTGATACTACTTTGAGTATGCGTAATGCTATTATCTATTAGACTAAGATGCTTAATATTCTGTGGTGTTTACTTATTTTTGTAGAGATATATTTATATATTTATAATATGTTGGCATTATTGCACTTTAGCTGTATCTATTCACTACACATTTAAACAGATGTTTAGCTGAGAATAAAAACATTGTAGTCCATTAAAATAGTAATCAGTACATCCTCATCAGCTCATAAGCTATCACGTTATGGAACGTTTTTGTAAATATTATTAGATCTGAGTTGTCTCAGTATCTGTAGAATAGCATTAGACTGACTTAAATAATAGAAAGCCAAAGCATCCGAATTATTCAGTATCTGCATAACGAAAACGTGTCATTTCATTATTTCGTTCCTGCAGATGTGTGCCATTTCTCATTTTTCTTTGTCCTCTACAGTTTTCTATTCTACTTGTTATGTGTTCTAATCGTGACTTTTTCTATCTGCATCAGATCGATTAGGATAAACATATACTTACTTGGTGTAAATGCCATACCGTTAGTTATTACTCCACCAGTCGTAATTGGTGCTGTTATCTTTTTTATTTAATGGTAAAAAATTAATAGTGCTTTTTAATCAATCCGCCTTATAACTGTATAGCAGATACAGAAACACATTGAGCTGTATTAATACAGTAGTGAGAAATATTGCCATTTTTAAATATTATGTCTGTGATTATATTAATCTGTATTGGCGTTTTATTTTCTTTTGTCCACCAACCAAACCCAATAAAGAGAAAAATACTCGTTTAGCCTTCACAAATAATCCAGTATAAATATTAATCATGTAATTGTGATAATCTTTAGGCTAAAGTTTCAATGGAAACAGTAGATGCAACAAATATTGTACCAGAGTCTGATTTCTTTAGTTGAATGAAGTTTTTGTCTAAGTTATTTATTTCTACTGATCCATATTGCCACATTTTGAAAGAACATAGTTCAATCCATTAATTTAAGGCATGTAGTTTAATACTTAAAAATGTCATAAAAGCATCCCGTTATCGCTGAACATTACCCTAATTTAAAGCTCCAACCTATCTTTCTTATATCCGATCAGGAGAATTTGTTCCGTGTCATCTGTTATATCCTTCCCATCAATGCTTTTATTTTATCGTTCTACACCTTTTTGTATTAATGATTATATCTTATAACTCATCAAGTTTAGTAACAAATGGAATACTCCTTTTTCCCATTTCTGTGTTGAATTGAATTTTGAATTAATGTAGGTTTTCTACTATTTATGACTTAACTGTATCAATTCTTCCACTAAACGGAAGTCTTTTCATCTACTTCAGTTTTGAATCCATCTGTTTACGTTGTAAACATTTATTCAAATTCGTCAATACTACCTTGCACCATACCTATAATATTCATCAGTTTTTAGCCAACACATTCTTTGGGACCTGTGTTAGATTGTTTTATTCCAACAGTAACTGCACGTTTAAAAGTTTGTAAAGTTTGATCTTTTAATATTATGTTGCTTAAAACAGTTATAACCCTTAAGTCGTTACCAGAGTTTTGATTATACTTGTATTCATACTTATTTTCTTTTGTTTGCATCTTCTTCCTGATTATTTCTTTAAAATCGCTCTTATTTGGCAACAAGAGAATGTATTGGTGTTATCAGTTATCTTATCTGACAGTTTTATTACAGCACCTTTAAAATCATTAAATGATTCCTAATCTGTTGATCATAATTTTTTTGGAGTTCATTATTTAAGTCTTTCTGTAACTGTTATAATCGTGATCGTAAATTAGAATTGTCTTTTTGAGATGTGTTTATTTTCTTCATGTCATTCTCTAATACACATATCCCTGGGTTCCTTTGAGTTTTTTTTTTCGTTCAATTGATTCCAAGTATTATTGAATGTTAGGTATTTTATCTGCTTTTTCTCTTACTTACTTTCTCACAGTTGGCATGGCATTTTAGCATTAGACGGTGTATTAAATCTTTGCTTAAATGAGTCAGGTGCATGCAAGAGCTTTTTCTTGCTCTCGTCAATTTCTTCCATTGCTCTTTAATTTGTGTAGCTCCTTCAGTACCCCTCTGATCAATCAAGAGAAGTTTGTTGTCTACTTTGCTACCTTTTCTTTAATATATTTTTAATTATAGGTCTAATGCCTTGCGTATAAGATAATCAGCAAGCTTTTATACAAACTGTTTATTAATTGTCCAGTTTGCATGCTTAAGAGTGGAGTAAATGAATGTACAAAGGTTCTGTAATTACCGCCAATTGCCATATGCGTCGCATACTACGAAATAGTAAAGATGCATTGAGACTGAACACTACTTAATTGAAAGCAATAACAAATTTGTTTCCTATATGTTTACTGTCTGCTTGTTTATATGTCTTTCCTTATTGCTCTTTAATTTTCAAGCCATTTAATTTGAAGAAAACAATCTTGGTATATTTACACATCATCACGAGAAGGTGTGTCACGTACCTCTTAAGGGGTGTTATCTTTAAGAACAAGGTCACGGCTCAATATATTACGATTTCCGTCACACATTTGTTTCTGGTCGATACCTTTAGAGCTGTTTGAGATTAAGGGATGAATCATTTCAAATGTACACACCATCAAATTTACACACCATTGGGGTGTCCTACTTTGCAAGGTCAAATCATGACTCAATATTTTAAGCTTGCCATGAAACTTTCCATTCTTCTCCACAACATTAATCCTGTTTGAGACTAAGGGATAAAACTGACTATAGTTCGACATCAACATTAGAGTATGTGTTGCCTAACACATAGGGGATCACATCTTTAAGGTCAAGGTTATAATTTAATATTTTAAGTACTCCATCACAGTTTCCTTTCCGCTCTATAACTTTGCAGCCCGCTCAGCTTTAGTGATGAAACTTGGTATAGTTATTCATTGTTATTAGAAAGTGTCTCGTGTACCACATTGGTGATCGTATCTTCTAGGTCATCGTCATGGGTGAATATGTTAAGTTTTTCGTCTTTAGTTACGATTATTTTAAAATTGAAAGATAAACTTGGTATGCTTATAGATCCATATTAGCAAGCGTGTTGCATACCACATTAGCCGTCGTATATTCAATTCCAAGGTCATCTGTCAGTATTTTAAGTTTCCGTACATTCGTTCCTTTCTAACATTAGAGCCATTTGAGACTAAAGGATGAAACTTGGTATATCTTTCATGTGTCATACTGGGGGCCCCATAGTTAATCCAATGTGTGTATGCCAATATTTTATGTTTCAGTAGCATTTTTAATTACCTTCTGTAAATTTTTAGATTTAAACATAAACTATTGAAATTTAGTAAACCTGTACATTGTAACTAGAAGATGTGTTGCATTCCACATTTTTAGGTGGTATTCAGGGTCGAGGTCACAAGTTTCATGGTTGGTTCTGTTTCTGCTTTTCTTTGAGGTTCAGGGATGAAGCACTGTTCACTTACATTTCTCTATCTTTTGAAAATCCGATATATCACAGTCAAGGGTTTATCTTCAATGCCAAGGGCACTGATTAATTGTTTCCTCTCCATCATGTTATTTATATATGAAAATAATAATAATAAAGAACATCTACAACAAAAGCGACCATTTTTTCCCTTTGCTTACCCAGTCATTGAAACATGTATGGCGTGCCAGTTTAAAGTAAGATATGGTGCTCTGTATTATGGTGTGTTAAAGACTGCGAAATTATATAAAAAAATATTAAATTGGCTCAGTTTACATTCATATTCCATAACGGTTCAATTTATGTTCGAAATTACTGATTCACATGCGATAAGTATGTGTTATAAGCGACATTTGAATCGGTAATACCAATCAAAAGCAGGCAGGCGATTGGAGACAATCTGGACCGATCCTGTCACTTTCTAGTCAACAGCCTGCTTGGCGTTGGTTTCATTAAATATCTTATTTTATCATCAACCTCAAAATATGGAATCAAGCAATCCGTTCGGTTGAAAGTAAAATTGATGCAATCAGATTGCTAGATTCTTGACTTGAGGCTGAGGGTGAATTTATGATGTCAATTGATACCTGAACCAGATTAATAAGTGACTTTGTATATTTCGACTGTCGATCGCTTGTTGAAGTAATACTCCATTGTCTTAGTATACAGTACTCATCGTTTTGCCCTCATTACAAATTGTAGCAAGAGCAATGACGTATAACGCGATTTATTGCAGTAAATGTGTAACATATTATCAAATAAATAAGTCCACACGAACAACACGACAAAAACATCACTTTCGCCGATGAGTAAAGGATAAGGATCAAATACGTCACACACACATCCTGTTTATATTGTTATTTTAACCCGGTCGCCAAACTAGACTGTAACGGCAAGGTCTGCTTGCTTATTTTATCATTCTGAATGAGCAAATTTATTATCTTGCCCTGGGGTTTTACACAAACTATCACTACATCATACACTTGGTTTCTGGAAACGAACAGCTTCTTTTAAGTTACCCACAGAGTTTACCAACATATAATATCAATTATCTATAATGTAAATCATCGCATACTGATGTTTAAGCCAGTTGTTGACAATTTAAAATAGATAAATAGCAACAACAAACAAATAGTAAATTAATTTTAAACTTAAATTATAAAACTTCAAATGTTGTCGAACAAATCGCTAACTTTTGACCGAGGAAGAAAATGATTTCGTATTTCGCGCGAGTCAAGACTTGCAATGCACCAATGGAAGGGCAAAATATAACCCAGTTATTCCGTGACGTTATCGATATGACGTGAAATGCACAGAAGCACATCTTTCCTTGGCGCGTCAACTATGTCTTTCACTCTGTCTGTTTCTCTCTCTCCCTCTTTCACGCACTCTCTCTCTCTCTCTGTATATATCTATATATATATATCTATCTATCTATATATATATATATATATATATATATATATATATATATACATATCGTCATCAAGCTCTGTTTAAACCGTAAAGCACCATTTATCTCCTCAGATTCTTATAAAGGAAAACTGTTATCCCATAATTCACATTACTAAAAGAAGCATTATCGTTCAAACAATTAACTTTTTCATGATCCAATCTCGAGTAATGTTTTAGATTAACCTGCAGGTTACTTCTTGTAACGATGCTCATATCTGTAGTGTTTGTCTACCTGGATTCAATTTCTGGGGCCAGCCTAAGTCTTGCTACACTAACGTTAAATGCGTTTCAGCAAATACTTATATAATTGTTGACGCAATTCTTTTCCAAGCGTAAAGTTCAAAGGGTCAATATTCGAATAATCCAGAGGATGAGCATTCCACATTTCTGACCTTTCTTGACGACTAAGATAAATGGAGAGGTATATAAACAAGGATTTCAATGCGACTCGTCGGCAGCTCCGAATAGAGATCAAGTACAAGTTCTCACGATGAGGGATCCCGTCGCTTTTTTGCTGTTTGTAAGCCTACTAGCGATCGTCTTTCCGAAAGGTATTTATTGATTCATTTCCTGCCCTTATTATCTTATCGTATCTTATCATATCTCGTCTGATTTTGCAGTTGAGTGTTCAGATGAGTTACTACATTTCGTTTTGGCTCGATTCCGATAATGTAGAGTGGAAGCAAGGAATTAACTTGTGTTTGCGAAACTGAAGAATTTCGAGCTAACAGAATTATTTAGAAAACAAAATATCTGAAACCAAAACGCGTTCGTTGGAAATAATATCTTAATAAAAAACAGGTTGATAAATTGTAATGAATAATTGTTGTCCTTTAAGTTATACGTGCAATTTAAAAATTGTTTTTAGTACCATGTGTCTAAAACATTATTTTATTGTTTGAATCATACACCCCTTCACTATCATTAAGCATACCGTGATCTTCTTTAAGTGGTTTGTGTGTATAATCCTTGAAGTTCACCTTTTTATTTTATCTCTGCACTTTGTTTTCGCCGTGGAAATATTAAATTGTCACATTCAAGACTTGCCTGTATTTATTATCTACTCGCATGTGATATATACAAGATTATTTACTGCATTGAGCTTCATTATATACATTTTAAGATTATTTTTTATGGCATAAAATGATGACTATTATCATTAAATGAAGGCCTGAAGACTGACAAAAGCTCATGTCTCAATTTGACACCTTTCATGTGATTAAGACCATTAACCTCTCTAAATAAATTAGAACAGGAGGAAGAAATGTAATCGGAATTTTGATTGCAAAGTAGTAGCTTCCTGAACAAATTTCTTTACGTATTCTAAATCAATTCCTTATATGTTTGAATTCGAAAACCCAATTATAGTTTTGGTTACAAAGTACTTTTGTCCGTGCTCAAAATTGTAATAATGATAATATCCATTGTCTTTTCTCAGCCACCTTGAAAGTTAAACTCTCTGTCGATTTATATTCTCGTCTAATAGTCATTAATTAATACCCTGAAATAAACTTTTGGCAAAGTAAAAAAAAATATTAATATTATAAAGAAATGCAAGAGCTGAAATATCTCTTGAGCTCTTTGGAAGGCTGTTATTTACAATCATTCTAGTCAAGGTCAATATTAAATACTATTTTGAACTCAGTTCATCTATAATTGTATCGTAAATGTCCATTCTAAGAATAACCAATCAGAAAACGTCATTTGTTCATTTGACTAGCCAAATTACTCTGACTTCAGCTTTATTCTAGTAGATACTGAAATAGCCCAGACAGATGTTTTTGAGAAATATTGGTTCTTACTATATTTTTTTTTCCAATTACATAAGTTGTAAGTTAAAATTCAAATAAATCGCAATGCACTAAAATTGGAAAGGAAAACAGAGGGCAATTGATATTGTCTGAGTAAACCAAAATGCTTTCATTGAGCAGAAACATGTCTCGGACACATATGTTAATGTTAAGAATTTAGTTGTCCATATGAAAGCTGCATTTATTCGGTCAGTAGTATAATTAAAATTCTCATTTGAATTCATCAGCTAATGTCGAAAGAACGAAGTTACAGATACTTTTGATTGCAATGAAAGACATATGAATAGGGTGCATCTATGTGAAAGTCGATAATATATATATCAATCACTCGTATAATCCCCATTTCGCAGTCCGGCATAAAGGTTTTACCTTTCTTTTTTTCTTTTCTTTTATATGGAAAACTTGATACAAACATAACTCTGAAAAGTTTGACCAGCAACACTGAGTTTTCGAAGGTTAATGATTACAGGACATTTTGCAGCATATGAGTAAACTGATTTATAAAGAAAAATGCAAAAATAAGAAGTTGCAGAACGGATTAAATAAAATCAATGGTCCATGATCGTATCAAACAAGAACTAAGACAGATGAGAAGTAAACATTTTGAGATAAATTTTTGCTGGTGCTGTTGTTGTTTATATTTGTCTTACTTTGACACATACTTTGAACCAAAATAAGTGCAATTTCTAACCAAATGTTTTTTTCATACCTTAGTGGAAAAATGGTGAAAATATTTCTTACAAACTTTCAATTCGATGACACTTTCTTATGTGCAATGTAACACTAATTCAAACATTCAAATCAATCTACTATTGAATTGTGTTGCTTTTGCACGTTCTCTTTCCAGGCAACCAAGGCTACAATACAGAGGAATATGAGGAATATAAGGACGCTATTACAAATGAGTTCGCTGATTTGGACAAAAACAGGGACAAGCATATTGATAGAGGGGAATTCAGGTGTGTGCAAATCTTATTACCTTGTCTGCAGAAGCATCAGGTTAATCTATGGTATACCCCCGGTGTTAAAAATAATGTCTTTGTCATAATCTTCCTTCTGTCCATTCGTATTTAACATAGTGCTTGTCTCGGCGCTGCTGAAGCAAACCACAATGATTCATCAATTGAAATATAAATGGATACGACAGTCTTGGCATTGAGATACGTAAGGTAAATTTAAAAATCTACAATAATGTCAAGAATTGAATCTCAATCACCGAGGACTTAGCAATATTGTGCTTTTATTTAGTCAGATCAAGATAAGGATACAGGTCGCGAAGGATCGCAGGGAAAAGTACCTTCCATGATCAGCGAAAATTCGCCCATGTTTTTTGTATGTGTCCAAATCTAGCTAAAATAAAGCAAATGCAATAAGAATCAGCTGCTATTGCAGAGACCGCCTATGTACTGCTCCTGCTCACTTCAATCATATTCCCTTTAAGAACCCGTATCTTCCTTTTTAATACTCGCCTAAAGCAGCGAACAATATACAGCGCAGACAGACATGATCTTGAGTATATTTTACATAGGCACGTATGACTTTGTGAAACGTCGTGGACTTTGTAATCGCGCTTTCTCTCTGAAATACTGTGTACTGAGCAGGTGAGTGGTGGCAGCTACCTGGATCTGTCAATTTCATATTTAACAAAGGTGGCTACACTCAATCTGAAAAGATCATATATGGTAATGACGTATACTTTCTATTGTCATTGTGTACTCATAACCTTTTAGGTCAACTTTGCTTTCGTTTTATCGAGTTTAGGCTAGGCCCAAACATTAGGTATCAAAGTTGTTGTCCTTATAGCAGAATTAGACATTGAATTACGCTCTACTCACACAGTCATATTTATTAGAATTACTGTTGTCTTAGTAGACGATGAGAGTGTATGGTTACTTTTGCCTTCGTATTCGATAACGTTGCTTGATTAATCATAGTTATCAATAGCTGTTGTTCGGCAGCTAAACATACACATATATCCAATCACCTATGCTATGAATATTTTACATACCTGGACTTTACATTGTCACTAAATCCGCTTATTCTTTTGGAACTCCATGTAGACACCATGCTTCAAGATAACAAATTAAAATGGTATCTATAATTGATTTTATGTTCCTGCTTATGTATCTAATAGTTGCCATTTTTAGAAGGCCTGCTTACGTACCTAATAGTTGCTATTTTCTATAGGTCTGCTTATGTACCTAATATTTGCCACTTTCTAAAGGTTTTCTTAGGTACCTAATATTTGCCATTTTCTAAAGGTCTTAAACATTAGAAATTTGAACAAAATGTATTGTTGATACTTGCTAGCCAAGAGGTTTAACATTTGCATTAATTTCAATTCAGGCATTTGAAAACTTTCCATACATCTGTAAATTTCTTTTTTAAGCAAAGTGTATTTACCTCCCTACATCAAGTATACACTCAAGACATACGACGCTGATCGTGATGGGAAAATGAATTTTGAAGGTTAGTTATTAATAGCTACATATTGCTAATAATAATAATACTAATAATAATTTTACTTCGGAGAATGGCATTCTGTAGTGTGAAACCCTAATTGTAATAACTTGTTCTCTTCCGTTCACCAGTCACCAATTCAAATGAATGAGAGCAAGGCCATTGGTGTGCAAAATTGCATGAACACATGTTTTCCAATAAAGTAGCGAGATTTGTGGCGCTAAAAGTAAATCATTCACTCAATGAATGTGCATATTAAAGCAATTGCCTCAGTTTTATAATGGTTCTCTGCTTGTTTTTATTTTTCAGTGGTTTGACGATTACATGTGCATTATCAGCTAATTGCGTAAAACAATAAGAAAGAAGTGTCCATGAATGTCTACTCTTAGAACTTATAGATATCAATAAATCCTTGAAAGTTATCTGTTCTTCATGAGTATTTCATGAATGACAAAGAACGAAACAAAAACTAATAGCACTTAAAAAAGAAAGAAAACTACAAGGATCCATATCATTGTGTTCAGTTTACCTGACATCATTCATGGAGAGGACATCTTTGTTAGCCAAGAGTCGTCGATCCACTTTGTTCCACATGAACACATGTCATTTATAGCTAGCCAGGCCAGTATCTGATTGGATGCAGCTGAAAGAAAAAGAGCCAATTAGATTGCTCATTATATTTACCTAGTAAGATAGCTGGGAATAACCGTAGAAGCTTCTGTAGACAACGACGCAAGTAACACGTAAATTCTTCTAGTTTCATACACTTCTTTCTTTCTAGTCAATGTATATGAACACCATAAAAACAACATAATACAATCTATCAGGCTAAGTAATAATCTCTCTAAATGGTCAATTGATTTTACTTGCGATAGATAGTAACTCCTAAACCACAAGAGGGTACTTGCTCAAATCATTGTTTTGCTAGCCATATATGCAGAGGGTTGATGTGGAACGAAGTGGATCGAATACTGTTAGGTAGCAAAGACAGGAGAGGAATACTGCAGTTTATTATTGCAATGTATAGTTTTATTATTGCAAGGGATGGTTTTAGTATTGCAGGGATAGTACTTTAAATGTTTCTGTAAGAGGAAATTATTTCTTTGTTATATATTTGTCCCTCTTTGTATTTGTCGTAACTCAATGTTTATCTTAAATTTACTAGCGTAACCTGAAAACCGTACTCATACATTATGATGCGACACGAGTTGAAAACAAAGGTTGTGTTTTGTACAGTTTAACTTCACGACGAATCATTACCGTGATTTACATATGTTGCTTTTACAGCCATATAGAAAACAAGCCGCGGAATAATTACCATAGTTCATTCAGCTCAGTGAATTTTCACCTGAGCGTCTCGAAATTTAGACATATAGAGCAACACCACTCATTCGATACATGCTGAAAAAAGAGTGGTCTGTGTACATGGGATCCGCCATGTTGGTCCTGAAGTTATGGAAGAGTCCATTTTGACACAAGACTGAAGGTTATATAAGCCGTCGCGTACCACACAGAAACAAACATAATCTACTTCATCTAGTTTTCATTAAGCTGTTTCAAATTTCGACTTAGCATCTCTTTAAGGTATGATTGGTCTAATGAACAGAACATGTTTGTGTATTTGTGGCACGCGACGGCTCGCATAACTGCTCAGTCTTGTGTGAACATTTGGATTCTTCCAAAACTCTAGGATTACATGTACGCAGACCACTCTCTTTCAGCATGTATGGAATTGGGAGTGTTGCTCTGTATGTTGATACAAAAGGTGTTGAAATCTTTCGTGCGCGAAATGGATTTGCTAATTTTGGCTACATTTCGAGACGCTCACGTGCAAATTTACGGAGCTAAAGACCGGAATATTATTCGCAATTCTAAAGAAACTATTATTTTTTTTATATTTTCTTTAAGGAAGTTTGTGTATTATCCTCTTTTTGTCATTTATTCTCTTTACTATATCGCTCAGAACTTTTTCGACTGAATATGAAATAGTAGGGTTACAGATTTTTATTCCGCTAATATTTATGAAATATGAAATATTGTTCTTAATCTGTATTTCTGAGTTTATAGAAATGTGGCTTAAATGGGATAACAAAGGATTTGTTCTGTCTGGAACAAGCTAATGCATGGATATATTGGGGTACCAGAAGTCAGGAAATGAAACTGTGCTAGATATAAAGTGAAGGGCGTGTACATTTCAAGGATTATTCAGACGGCTACATTTCACGAAGAGTCTTTTACAAAATATACACAAAATCAATTCTTGTTAATGCAAAGAATTATCAGAGTCATCAGTGATTAAACTTATAAATAACAAGGCCTATTTTTCGTGGTTTACTCCCCCCCCCCCCCAAACAAAAATAAAAGGTCGTTTTTTTAGAACAAAATTTAATTTCAAGTAAGCAAGATATTTTCATATATTTTGCACATTTTTGAATTGCATATTCTGAATTATTCATAATTGCTTCAAAATCCCCCAAATTGGAAACTGCTACATAATTTCAGCTTACATGATGAATTTAAAAAGACACTGTACATTTTATAATTTTATAGGAGATTTTTACGACTTTAAAGCAATATTTACTCAAGAGCGGAATGAAATACCTCGTCTCACAAAACGCTATCAATTTAAAGATAAGGCTTCGTGGTCATCTGAAAATTGCACTTTGGTAAACCTCGTGTTTAGATTAATTCAGTATAGTGATAGAAAAGCTTTACAGTGGTCGAAGTCAAAGGAGAGTATTATTATCTCTTAATTGCCTTATTAGTCTTTAAGATTCAAGTTGAGTTGTTTTACCTTGTAATAGATAAACAGACTACATATTGATTTCAGTATAATACCTTTTATATTTTAAAAAAATGTGGAGAAAAATAAATTGATATAGCAGCAATTGTTCCTTCCGTCTGATAATACAATATGTGTAGCCTAATACAAGATCCACAGGTGATTTCATGGTCAGGGAGTAGAGCTATAAACAGAAGAAACACGTCAGTTAATGCAAGCACACACGTGAATTCATGGTCAGGAAGTACAGTTATAAATATGAGAAACATGTCAGTTTATGCGAGCATTAGGGCAAAGGGTTCTATCGATTACGTTTTCTCGTCAAGGTGTACCTATTCCTTTTTAAATTAAATTTGATATCATATTTGGGCTTGGAAGAACGTTTTCATAGGCACCGCCAACCACCCTGATCCCGACAACGATGCATTTTTGTAATATGTACAATATATAATATATAAAGAGTAAGAAGTTGGTGATCAACAAATCATTATAATGAAGTGAAACTTTTTCTTTACAAAAATAGTATGCATGTATGTATGTATGTATGTATGTATGTATGTATGTATGTATGTATGTATGTATGTATGTATGTATGTATGTATGTATGTATGTATGTATGTATGTATGTATGTATGTATGTATGTAATTATGTACGTATGTGTATAAAGGGATTAACTACATAAAGCACAATCATGGATATACAATGCAAATTTAGGTACAACGATAAAGAAACAAAAAACAGAGAGAATTCCAAGAAAATGGTCAAAATCATTAGAATACAGAGTTCAATCTTTTGATATAAATCGCATTCTTTTAAAAGGTCCGGAATCTTAACAGCTGGAAAAACATCACAGGAAGCAACTTAAAGCAAATAGGTTCCCTCCATCATTATCATCTTGGAACATGTGGGAGGGTGCATTAGGCATGTTTTACAATCCTGATCCCACATGAGTTAATACTACTACTACTGCTAATAATAATAATAATAATAATAGTTAACTTTTTAAGAGCTGAAATCGACAAATTATGTTGTGTAATTGAGTTCTTTGGGATGAAGTTCATATAAAAGTATACTATTTTGAAGTAAACCTTCACAAGGAGTGACACATGACAAAGAATGAATTACAACTAGTCAGGATGTACTGTCAAAGAAGAGGGGAGGTGGGGTAGGGTCAGCTTGATTTTAATGTGTCAATTGTTGTTAGCTGATCACAAATTAGGGAAAATTAATTGCCGTGAAGCAAAGAAGTTTAAGTGTTACATAATCACGTGATAAATCATGTCTGTTTGCAAAATCTACGAAATTAAACATAAACTTAGATCTCCACAAAATGTGAATGACGCAGAATCAGTATCAGCATTAAGAACATATATTATGTTGTCATGTTGTCGGTGAATAAAATCTACAAAAAGATGTAATTAGGGAGTATTTTAGCGAAGTTTTGCCTCTAATTTTAAAAAGAAAATTTATATTTTGATGAAAATGAGCAAGTATTTAGTTCGCTTAGTCTTTCCTCATTTGTTCTTAAAAATCAGCTATTATGATATGCTCATTTTCTTGTTCTTCCTTAATTCAACCTTGTTGGACATCTGCATGTTTTTCCTTCTTATATACTCAATTTTGTCTCCATTAACTTTACATTGTCGGAATCGTGTAGTATTTCTCGATACTGCACATCTTCATACTGAACGACACGTGTGTATAAAAATAATTCTTGTTTTGAATGTTGCAATTTTAAATCTATCTCCTAGCGAGTCAGTGATGACATCGGAAATATTACGGCATAAAGAGCTTTACTGTTGGCGACAAGCGTTGTGAAATATAAATATCCCTTTTTCTCCATGCGTGGTATATGGATACAAACTGGGTTTGTCCTAAAATTATTGTGTAATTCATCATTTTTACATTATCGAACTTTAATTTTACTTGGCAGCATATCTCCACCGGATCTCAATAGAAGGCATCTATCATGAAATATAAATACCGCTTTTCCTTCTTGTATGATATTGAGACAAAAACGGGCTCATATTTAGAATCACACCCAGAAACGAAATGAGTAAATAATAAATACCTTTCTTTGTTTGAATAGGGACAGTTGCGGCGCGAGGGTTCGAGGCGCCCTGGGGCAATGTTCTCTAGTATCGCCCAAACTTTGCCTACCACAGGGAACAGTTTTAATGTCAGTTGCCAACCTCCAACTCCCCCCGCCCCCATCTGTGTCCCGGCTACTGCTGCATAAAAGCTCCCGAAGGCGCACCCCGCTTTGGCGAGCTGGGGGTCATTTCCCCCTCCCACCCCTCGCGCGGACACTGAATAGGAAATATTAACTCTTTTTCTTAAGCGATATTTTACTCCTAACATCATGAAGCATCGTTTTAACAATAGTTCATATTTTCCCGTATACAATGTAGTAACCTATACCTACTCTTGCTTATTTAAGTTGAATAAATAACATTTTAATATTATTTTCCATTAAACTAGTCACATAAATCTTTTAACGATGCCGATGTCTATTTTCCACATGTAAATAAATTATATATATTTGTGCACCTAAAAATGCATTATGGACCATGTCAGTATATATAAGGTACTATATTAATAGGATTAGTTTATATGTGAACTAGTTTCTTCTTTGGTTTTCAATTATAAATGTTATTTATGTATTAGAGTGTGCTGTATTACCTTAAGTTCAAGGTCAAGGTGAATTCATAACTTCAGGTGTTGCATACGTGTTAATCGTCTGCAAAGTGAATTCCTTCAATTGCTTCTGGAACTAACATACCTAACTTTGAGATCGTGTCTCATTTAGCCTCTGTGTCATCATATTCATCAAATGTGTTTGAAAATGCTGATAAAATCTTCAAGTTCTATCGATAGAGGAAAGCTTTGTTCACTATGAACAACGTATACATATTTCTAAAATCCACGATTTTCAATAACATAAAAACCTTCACTGAACAAAATAGGAGATATTTCATATATAAGGCGGTAGCAATTGCGTCCCATATACTACTTTAACAAAGAGGAAAGTGGACCGTGAACAGACCGATTTCCGACAAATTTATTCTCATTAAGCAAATTCCACATATAGATAAAAACAGAACTAAGATAAATTGGAAAGCTGCTTATGCACGTAATCTCGAATCAGGCTAACACAAAGTATTTCTGGACTAGTATCGCCCCATTGTGCACACAATACGAAGCCATCAATTCCTGGCACCATTGTAAATAACGAGGGAGAAGGCTAGAGACTAAGTATGGCTATCTCTTTAATAAACAATTTACCTCATGGCCACTAGTAAGAAATTCTTTAGTGCTATCTATGCAAAAGAGAATCCATAAGTATAGCATACGGGCAACATGAAGTGTTATTTCCGGTAGGTGAAAACATTCGGTTGACTCGGAACTAATCCACAGTCTAATTCAACTCAGTAAATCTGAACAATATGAAATAAAACTCCTAAAATCATACAAAAGGATGTACTATTGCCTTTAAAGGAAAACATTTCTCCCAAAATGAAAGTACCATTTTTTCGACATTCTATTTGTCATTAAAGTTTGTGGAACTGCAGGAATAATACCGAGTAAACCTCTTCGAACGAACTAATATCAACTTCTGATTGGCTCATGCCAGGAAGGTCAACTTCTGATTGGTTCATGGAGGATGACCAACTGCCAATTGATCGATGCCAGGGATGACGTCTAGGATAAAATGATAGATTTTTTGGAGAGAGATAGGTCGGATATTATTTATTATTCGTTATGGAGAAATAAATTAGGTCAAATATTATTTACTACGGCGCACAAATCGTTCACACGAAATAAAAAATCGCTTTAAATGAATTGAGCATGCATTTTTTCTATCGATACTATACAGGGTATGCATTTGCGTTTTCCAAACTCAACAGTTAATGCCATGCAAAGTAATAAATTCCAATACAATACGAATTTGTTGGGAAAAATTGTTTTAAGTGTCACATAAATGTGTGTGCGTGTTTGTATTTTCGTAGCTATTTTAGAATGGACTACTTTGATCCCGTAATGTTATATACGTCTTAAACAATGCTGAACGTTTTTCTCTCATGTAAATCGATTGTTTTGAGGAACAATTATTACGTCGCACATTTTGCATACCATTCAAATTTGTACCACTCCTTTTTTTTCTGCAACATGAATATCCACGATGGATTGACCGAGGGACTTTTGCCTGGTTCTATCATTCTGTATTATATGATAAAAAGATTCCCATGGCTTTCTCTCCCATTTTATTTCAATCGGAATGTTATAAACTGAAATAACTATTTTCAGAAACCCTGATCAACATATGCATATAATAAACATTGAATTAAGACTGAACATGGTAGTTTTTCGTTTATATTCATCGAGATTTTTATATTATATAAGAATATTACTATTTTGATATAGTTAATATCTTTACGTTAATTTAACAATTATATTTGTTGGTATAGATTTTACAAATTATCAACCATGATACTTGCTTATGGCAGTTTAATTGATAATGTATAGAGGAGTAAATTGAAACATCCCGGACATACACACCGAATTCAAGATATCTCAATATTTATCGCACCTAGGACAAATAGATGCGCAATAATAAAGCACCTTAACTTGTCCGAGTTCTTACCTTCCAGTTTATCTCAGGTAGGTGATATTTAATATCTTTTCAGGTATAGTGATATCCCAGGTAATTGATATTGTATATCTTGTCAGGTACAGTGATATCCCACATAACTTCCACCACCACCACCTTTACTATTACTACTACTGCTACTACTGAAGAGGCTGCAAATACTATTACTACGCATACTACTACTATTTTGCTATTACTACTCCTACTGTTTCTGCTATAGCTACCATTTCTACTGCTATTACTAATACTGCTGATTCTTCTGCAACTACTGTTACTGCTACTATTATCTCAGTTGCTGTTACTGCAATTACTGATGATCATGATAATTATTAATATAAATTAAACTTGAAAGCAATGTCAAAAATTGCAGTCATCATGATTAGGCTTTCTCGGGCTGCTAAATAAGATTGTAGTCGTGGAAACATAGCCAATGCAAGTGTTAAAGGTATGCGGAAACAGTGGTATTTCCATAAAGGAAACGACTCATTAATTACCATAACACTGAAGAACATTTTCCTTTTCATTGAATCTACATACAATCAGAGTTAGAAATAACAATAATTGCAACAAGAAAAAGCACTGCCTCTACTGCAAGTAGCAACTTCTACTACTACTACTACTACTAATAGTAGTAGTAGTAGTAACACTATACCACTATTAATGTCATAACGTTTTATCGTGCTTAATGTTGTGCTTGGATATGGGCAGGTATTTTATAATATGTCAGAAATGTAATTTGTTTAGCTGCATATAATATCCTAAACCGACCGTTCTCTTAAATTGCCAGATCATTATTTTTATGATAAACCTTTAATGAGATGCAATATGAGGAGTACTTGCGAAAGTGGTAAAGTTGACGGATGAATTTAATCCTATATGCTTCCATTCAGCAGAAAGACTGTTATATAATGAAAATGAAAGTTTTTTTCCTGCGTTAATACAAATATATTTCATCTTGTGCTACCAAAAATAATATTTTGCCACTCTGTAAATATGTTACGTTTTTGTACACCTCAGGTATAGCATCGGACTTGTAATCCAAGAGTTGTGGGTCAATACCTGCCCAAACCAGACCAGGACAAGTGCCTCGGTGTGTCCTTGGGAAAGACCCTAGCTCCTATTTAGTCAGCGAGATATAGCCAATACTATGTTGAAAGTGCATTTAGAAACCAACCAACCAACCACTCCTTGAAATACACAGTTCATGATAACGCATTTTCTCAGAAGAAAACTTCTATATTCCGAAAACAATATTGAACTCAAAATAAAAAACTCTTTCAATGCGCCTGTTATTTGTTAGTTTGCTTCAAACACTTTCACATTCTCAAGGTTAAAACAAAAACAAATCATCTAGTTATTTTTGTTAGTGCATTGTTCAAAGATCCAATGCAAATATATTTCATAAACGTCGGTAAAATTTTCCCGATCAATGCTATCTGAATAGTTGGCATCTAAGGAACAATGTGGTAAAATTATCACTTAGTTTTCTAGACTTGTAGGGTATTTTCCTTTTTTTTTTAAAAGTATAAATGAAAACCAAACATTGTCCCCTTCTATGCAACTTGTATAATTTAAATTCATCATAATTCAATTTGCAATGTTTATATATTGAGTAAGATTTATTCTCCTCGGGAACTGTGAGATAAGAAAGAAGAAATGGACTTAGAACCGAAATCGTGTATAGTGCATTGTTTGCCAATTAAAATTTCATGTTGAAAGTTTTACTAAATTTCTAACTCTTCAGTGTTCTTTTTATTGGTTATTGTTGTTTCCTTTTCTATTCTATGACCAGCCATGTAATTGTATTTTTTTGCCTGGAGGGGGCCGGCATTTTTTAAAAGTCGATTTCTCCTCGATAAGCTCCAATACATAAACACATAAGTACGTACCTACGTTGTTTCGTGCAAGCGTACATACTTACATCTATAATAACGAGATCTAACGTCAAACCCATCATCTTTAGACAGGTAATTCAGATTGTAAACCAGATAAAAATCGATACAAAGTCAGCAATAAATGTGCATATTGAAGTAATTGCCTCAGTTTTATAATGGTTCTTTGCTTGTTGTTATTTTTTAAAAGGTTTGAAAATTACATGTGCATTATCATAGAATTGTTTAAAAATACCAAAAAGTAGTGTCCGTGAACGTCTGCTTTTAAAAGATATAGATATCAATAGATCCTTGAAAGTTATCTGTTCTTCATGAGTATATCATGAATGACAAAGTACGAAACAAAAATTAATTGCACTTAAAAAAAGA
This sequence comes from Margaritifera margaritifera, assembly GCA_029931535.1. Taxonomy (NCBI): domain Eukaryota; kingdom Metazoa; phylum Mollusca; class Bivalvia; order Unionida; family Margaritiferidae; genus Margaritifera; species Margaritifera margaritifera. Next base: position 499,735 of record JAQPZY010001048.1, read on the forward strand.
AAGAAAACTACAAAGATCCGTATAAGTTTGATCACTTTACTTGACACCATTTATGGAGAGGACATCTTTGTTAGCCCAGAGTCGTCTATCCACTTCGTTCCACGTGAACATATGTCATTTATATCTAGCCAAATCAGTATCTGATTGCATGCAGCTGAAAGAAAAAGATCCAATCAGATTGCTCATAAGTAGCATATACATTTCTCTAGTTTCATACACGTTTTTCTTTCTAGTCAATGTATATGAACACCATAAAACTCAACATACTGCAAATCTATCAAGCTAAGTAATAATATCGCTAAATGGTCAATTGATTTTACTTGCTATAAATAGAGACTACTCATTCGGAAGAGGGTACTTGCTCAAATCATTATTTTCGCTAGCCATATATGCGGAGGGTCGATGTGTAACGAAGCGGATCGAAGACTGTTAGACAGGAGAGGAATGCTTGAGTTGATTATTGCAAGGGATAGTACTTTCAATGTTTCTGTAAGAGGAAATTATCTATTTGTTATATATTTTTTCCTCTTTGTATTTGTCGTAACTCTATGTTTATCTTAAAATTACTAGCGTCACCTGAAAACCGTACTCATACGTTATGATGCGACACGAGTTGAGAAAGAAAGGTTATGTTTTCTTCTGTTTTGCTTCACGACGAATCATTATCGTGAATTAGATATGTGGCTTTTACAGCCATATAGAAAACAAGCCGCAGAATAATTGCCATAGTTCACTCAGCTCAGCATCACCAATGATATTTCCGTCTGTAGCTCAGTGAATTTTCACGTGAGCGTCTCGAAATTTAGATAAAATAAAATTGCCTAACTCGTTTCGCACAATATCAACATATAGAGCAACACCACTCATTCGATACATGCTGAAAAAAGAATGGTCGGTGAACATGTGATTCGCCATGTTAGTCCTGAAGTTATGGAAGAGTCCATTTTGACACAAGACTGAAGGTTATATAAGGAGTTGCGTGTCACACGGAAACAAACATCGTCTACTTCATCTAGTTTTCATTAAACTGTTTCAAATTTCGACTTAGCATCTCGTTATGGTATGATTTGTCTAATGAATAGAAGATGTTTGTTTATTTGTGGCACTCGACGGTTCGCATAACTGCTCAGTCCTATGTGAACATTTGGATTCTTCCATAACTCCAGGACCAACATGACGGATTACATGTACGCAGACCACTCTCTTCTTTCATCATATATGGAATTGGTAGTGTTGCTCTGTATGTTGATACAAAAGGTGTTGAAATCATTCTTGCGCGAAATGAATTTGCTAAATTTTGCTACATTTCGAGATGCTCACGTCCAAAGACTCGGAGCTAAAGAAGGGGATATTTTTCGCAATTCTAAAGAAACTGTAGTATTTTTTTTTTTTAACGTAGTTTGTGTATTATCCACTTTTTGTCATTTGTTCTCTTTACTATATCACTCAGAACTTTTTCGACTGAATATGAAATAGTAGGGTTAAATATTTTTTCCATTAATATTTATGAACTATGAAATGTCAATCTTATTCTGTATTTCAGAGTTTATAGAAGAATGGTTTAATTGGCCTAAATCTGGATGGCTTCCGTCTGATGCATTCAAATACATGAATATAGATGGGTACCAGAAGGCAGGACATGAAACTGTGCGAGACAAGAAGTGAACAGCGTGTAAATTTCAAGGAATATTCAGACAGCTATCTTTCACGAAGAGTCTTTAACGAAATATACACAAAATCAATTATTTTTCATGTCAAGAATTAATAGAGTCATCACTGATTAAAACTTATAAATGTCAAGGCCTCTTTTTACGTGGTTTCCTTTTGCTCGCAGGAAGCACCCCAGAGCAAATAGGTTCCCTCCATCATTATCATCTTGGAACATGTGGGAGGGTGCAATAGGCATATTTTATATTCCCGAGCCCACATGAGCTAATACTACTACTACTACTAATAATAATAATAATAATAATTAATAATAATAATAGTTACATTTTTAAGAGCTGAAATCGGCAAATTATGGTGTGTAATTGAGTTCTTTTGGATGAAGTTCCTATAGAAGTATACTATTTTTGAGTAAAACTTAACAAAGAGTGACACATGACAAAGAATAAATTACAACTATTCAGGACAGTCAAAGAAGAGGGGAGGTGGGGTTTGGTCAGCTTGATTTTTAATGTGTCCATTTTTATTAACTGACCACAAATCGAGGAAAATTAATTGCAGTGAAGCAAAGAAGATTTAGTGTTACATAGTCTCGTGATAAATCATGTCTGTTTGCAAAATCGACGAAATTAAACATAAACTTAGATCTCCACAAAATTTGAATGACGCAGAATCAGTATCAACATTAAATATAGATTGTGTGGTCAGTGTATAACATAATACAAAAAGATGCAATAATGTATTATTTTTGAAAAGTTTTGCCTTAAATTTTAAAAAGAAACTTTTTATTTTGATGAAATGTTTGCGTTTGAAACTCAAACATTTCTGATTTATTTAGTCAATATCAATGCAACTAGCTGCAGGAGTAACTTTTGTAGCAGACACACTCAACAGGGATGTGAAGAGTTAACTCTTCTCGTCAATATACAGCTTCCTGTAGTCTATCTTAACTCCATAGGATATGTAACTTGTCCGAGTTCTTACCTTCCAGTTTATCTCAGGTAGGTGATATTTAATATCTTTTCAGGTATAGTGATATCCCAGGTAATTGATATTGTATATCTTGTCAGGTACAGTGATATCCCACATAACTTCCACCACCACCACCTTTACTATTACTACTACTGCTACTACTGAAGAGGATGCAAATACTATTACTACGCATACTACTACTATTTTGCTATTACTACTCCTACTGTTTCTGCTATAGCTACCATTTCTACTGCTATTACTAATACTGCTGATTCTTCTGCAACTACTGTTACTGCTACTATTATCTCAGTTGCTGTTACTGCAATTACTGATGATCATGATAATTATTAATATAAATTAAACTTGAAAGCAATGTCAAAAATTGTAGTCATCATGATTAGGCTTTCTCGGGCTGCTAAATAAGATTGTAGTCGTGGAAACATAGCCAATGCAAGTGTTAAAGGTATGCGGAAACAGTGGTATTTCCATAAAGGAAACGACTCATTAATTACCATAACACTGAAGAACATTTTCCTTTTCATTGAATCTACATACAATCAGAGTTAGAAATAACAATAATTGCAACAAGAAAAAGCACTGCCTCTACTGCAAGTAGCAACTTCTACTACTACTACTACTAATAGTAGTAGTAGTAGTAACACTATACCACTATTAATGTCATAAGGTTTTATCGTGCTTAATGTTGTGCTTGGATATGGGCAGGTATTTTATAATATGTCAGAAATGTAATTTGTTTAGCTGCATATAATATCCTAAACCGACCGTTCTCTTAAATTGCCAGATCATTATTTTAATTATAAACCTTTAATGAGATGCAATATGAGGAGTACTTGCGAAAGTGGTAAAGTTGACGGATGAATTTAATCCTATATGCTTCCATTCAGCAGAAAGACTGTTATATAATGAAAATGAAAGTTTTTTTTCCTGCGTTAATACAAATATATTTCATCTTGTGCTACCAAAAATAATATTTTGCCACTCTGTAAATATGTTACGTTTTTGTACACCTCAGGTATAGCATCGGACTTGTAATCCAAGAGTTGTGGGTCAATACCTGCCCAGACCAGACCAGGACAAGTGCCTCGGTGTGTCCTTGGGAAAGACCCTAGCTCCTATTTAGTCAGCATGATATAGCCAATACTGTGTTGAAAGTGCATTTAGAAACCAACCAACCAACCACTCCTTGAAATACACAGTTCATGATAACGCATTTTCTCAGAAGAAAACTTCTATATTCCGAAAACAATATTGAACTCAAAATAAAAAAAACTCTTTCAATGCGCCTGTTATTTGTTAGTTTGCTTAAAACACTTTCAAATTCTCAAGGTTAAAACAAAAACAAATCATCTAGTTATTTTTGTTAGTGCATTGTTCAAAGATGCAATGCAAATATATTTCATAAACGTCGGTAAAATTTTCCCGATCAATGCTATCTGAATAGTTGGCATCTAAGGAACAATGTGGTAAAATTATCACTTAGTTTTCTAGACTTGTAGGGTATTTTTCTTTTTTTTTTAAAGTATAAATGAAAACCGAACATTGTCCCCTTCTATGCAACTTGTATAATTTAAATTCATCATAATTCAATTTGCAATGTTTATATATTGAGTAAGATTTATTCTCCTCGGGAACTGTGAGATAAGAAAGAAGAAATGGACTTAGAACCGCAATCGTGTATAGTGCATCGTTTGCCAATTAAAATTTCATGTTGAAAGTTTTACTAAATTTCTAACTCTTCAGTGTTCTTTTTATTGGTTATTGTTGTTTCCTTTTCTATTCTATGACCAGCCATGTAATTGTATTCTTTTGCCTGGAGGGGGCCGGCATTTTTTAAAAGTCGATTTCTCCTCGATAAGCTCCAATACATAAACACATAAGTACGTACCTACGTTGTTAGTGCAAGCGTACATACTTACATCTATAATAACGAGATCTAACGTCAAACCCATCATCTTTAGACAGGTAATTCAGATTGTAAACCAGATAAGAATCGATACAAAGTCAGCAATAAATGTGCATATTGAAGTAATTGCCTCAGTTTTATAATGGTTCTTTGCTTGTTGTTATTTTTTAAAAGGTTTGAAAATTACATGTGCATTATCATAGAATTGTTTAAAAATACCAAAAAGTAGTGTCCGTGAACGTCTGCTTTTAAAAGATATAGATATCAATAGATCCTTGAAAGTTATCTGTTCTTCATGAGTATATCATGAATGACAAAGTACGAAACAAAAATTAATTGCACTTAAAAAAAGAAAGAAAACTACAAAGATCCGTATAAGTTTGATCACTTTACCTGACACCATTTATGGAGAGGACATCTTCGTTAGCCCAGAGTCGTCGATCCACTTCGTTCCACGTGAACATATGTCATTTATATCTAGCCAAATCAGTATCTGATTGCATGCAGCTGAAAGAAAAAGATCCAATCAGATTGCTCATAAGTAGCATGTACATTTCTCTAGTTTCATACACGTTTTTCTTTCTAGTCAATGTATATGAACACCATAAAACTCAACATACTGCAAATCTATCAAGCTAAGTAATAATATCGCTAAATGGTCAATTGATTTTACTTGCTATAAATAGAGACTACTCATTCGGAAGAGGGTACTTGCTCAAATCATTATTTTGGCTAGCCATATATGCGGAGGGTCGATGTGTAACGAAGCGGATCGAAGACTGTTAGACAGGAGAGGAATGCTTGAGTTGATTATTGCAAGGGATAGTACTTTCAATGTTTCTGTAAGAGGAAATTATCTATTTGTTATATATTTTTTCCTCTTTGTATTTGTCGTAACTCTATGTTTATCTTAAAATTACTAGCGTCACCTGAAAACCGTACTCATACGTTATGATGCGACACGAGTTGAGAAAGAAAGGTTATGTTTTCTTCTGTTTTGCTTCACGACGAATCATTATCGTGAATTAGATATGTGGCTTTTACAGCCATATAGAAAACAAGCCGCAGAATAATTACCATAGTTCACTCAGCTCAGCATCACCAATGATATTTCCGTCTGTAGCTCAGTGAATTTTCACGTGAGCGTCTCGAAATTTAGATAAAATAAAATTGCCTAACTCGTTTCGCACAATATCAACATATAGAGCAACACCACTCATTCGATACATGCTGAAAAAAGAATGGTCGGTGAACATGTGATTCGCCATGTTAGTCCTGAAGTTATGGAAGAGTCCATTTTGACACAAGACTGAAGGTTATATAAGGAGTTGCGTGTCACACGGAAACAAACATCGTCTACTTCATCTAGTTTTCATTAAACTGTTTCAAATTTCGACTTAGCATCTCGTTATGGTATGATTTGTCTAATGAATAGAAGATGTTTGTTTATTTGTGGCACTCGACGGTTCGCATAACTGCTCAGTCCTATGTGAACATTTGGATTCTTCCATAACTCCAGGACCAACATGACGGATTACATGTACGCAGACCACTCTCTTCTTTCATCATATATGGAATTGGTAGTGTTGCTCTGTATGTTGATACAAAAGGTGTTGAAATCATTCTTGCGCGAAATGAATTTGCTAATTTTTGCTACATTTCGAGATGCTCACGTCCAAAGACTCGGAGCTAAAGAAGGGGATATTTTTCGCAATTCTAAAGAAACTGTAGTATTTTTTTTTTAACGTAGTTTGTGTATTATCCACTTTTTGTCATTTGTTCTCTTTACTATATCACTCAGAACTTTTTCGACTGAATATGAAATAGTAGGGTTAAATATTTTTTCCATTAATATTTATGAACTATGAAATGTCAATCTTATTCTGTATTTCAGAGTTTATAGAAGAATGGTTTAATTGGCCTAAATCTGGATGGCTTCCGTCTGATGCATTCAAATACATGAATATAGATGGGTACCAGAAGGCAGGACATGAAACTGTGCGAGACAAGAAGTGAACAGCGTGTAAATTTCAAGGAATATTCAGACAGCTATCTTTCTCGAAGAGTCTTTAACGAAATATACACAAAATCAATTATTTTTCATGTAAAGAATTAATAGAGTCATCACTGATTAAAACTTATAAATGACAAGGCCTCTTTTTACGTGGTTTCCTTTTGCTCGCTGGAAGCACCCCAGAGCAAATAGGTTCCCTCCATCATTATCATCTTGGAACATGTGGGAGGGTGCAATAGGCATATTTTATATTCCCGAGCCCACATGAGCTAATACTACTACTACTACTACTAATAATAATAATAATAATTAATAATAATAATAGTTACATTTTTAAGAGCTGAAATCGGCAAATTATGGTGTGTAATTGAGTTCTTTGGGATGAAGTTCCTATAGAAGTATACTATTTTTGAGTAAAACTTAACAAAGAGTGACACATGACAAAGAATAAATTACAACTAGTCAGGACAGTCAAAGAAGAGGGGAGGTGGGGTTTGGTCAGCTTGATTTTTAATGTGTCCATTTTTATTAACTGACCACAAATCGAGGAAAATTAATTGCAGTGAAGCAAAGAAGATTTAGTGTTACATAGTCTCGTGATAAATCATGTCTGTTTGCAAAATCGACGAAATTAAACATAAACTTAGATCTCCACAAAATTTGAATGACGCAGAATCAGTATCAACATTAAATATAGATTGTGTGGTCAGTGTATAACATAATACAAAAAGATGCAATAATGTATTATTTTTGAAAAGTTTTGCCTTAAATTTTAAAAAGAAACTTTTTATTTTGATGAAATGTTTGCGTTTGAAACTCAAACATTTCTGATTTATTTAGTCAATATCAATGCAACTAGCTGCAGGAGTAAATTTTGTAGCAGACACACTCAACAGGGATGTGAAGAGTTAACTCTTCTCGTCAATATACAGCTTCCTGTAGTCTGTCTTAACTCCATAGGATATGTAAGCATGTATACTTGTATGTGGTGTAAATAAAATATATGTATAGTGTGTTCGCTGTAGCTTCGATATACCACCTGTTGGATAAATCTTTTATTAAAAGGACACTCGGTAAGCCTCAAAAACGTTTAACGAAAGAAATTATACATCTCGTGCTGTATAAGAAATACAGCGTACATTCTCTCTCTCTTTCTCTCTCTCTCTCTCTCTCTCTCTCTATCTATATATATATATATATATATATATATATATATATATATATATATATATATATATATATATATATTTGAAGGACTATGTCGAATTTTGTATCAATGTTTTCATTGCGTAACATAAAGATCTTTGTGTAGGGATTATTATTGTTATGTTGACTTTAAAATGTGTTTTAAAATGACGTCGTTATTAACGGGTTTCCTTTGTATGGAGCGTCAGCTAAGTCTGGTTTCAGCGTAAATTCAAGTGCAGCTAATTCGTTCTCAATACGATCAAGAACAAACCATTAAAAACAGCATTACTACAATCTCCCAAAAATTACATATTTTAAAAACTTTTAAGGGCTAATTTATACATTATATCAGCATATTGATATTTTATTCTATCCAAATTTAGCGCAACTATCTTTTTTATCCAATTTAGTTTCGTCACTCCAGGGCTGCGATGAGTTATCCATGTCTAATGTTAGTTTTGTAACTGTATTTTTGCTTATATATATTGCTTATCAAAATATACAAGTTATCTACAGGTAGTTAATATAACAGCAAGGTCAGATTGTTTAGTTACAAATATACTAAATAGGTATTGTTTAAGAACGTCTATATCATCGAAAATGATGACTTGAAAGCGCAGGAGAAAACTGTTGATAGTGTTTTTGAATAAAGGCTAGCAGTCATTCTTGATCAAATCCGCAAACGGTATTTTGTTTACTTAAATGGGTGTCGCGCTTGATCTTGCACTTTAAGGGCAAGAATTAAGATTGAGAGTCGAATATGTGCAAAGCCTACTGTTCAGTTTTTTATCAACATTATATAAGTTATGTTTAACCTAATAAGTAAAAAATTGCCATGAAGGGGGTACAATTAGCCCCAAATGTCCTTAACAATATTTATACTGTATATTAATGACATAATATACGTGGTGCTAACTGAAGACAGCGGGTTACAAATTTACGATATATAAGGTATTTATTTGCTGAAAACTATAAAGCATTTTAAATTCGAGGCATTTGCTTCCTAATAGTTCTCATTTTCGTAATATTTCCATTTAGACCCTGTCAATTTATTTTAGCACATGGAAAAGTACTCTATTTACTGTTTTGTTCAGTTTTAAGGGATATTTTTCCAAGGAAAACGATAAATATCAAAGTACTATAATTACTGCAGAGGAGACATGTGTCTCGCTTTAAACGTAATATTCGGATATAAGTAACATACTTCCTGGTATGCTTCATAACATGATTAATAGAGTTGTTTTAAAGCACACCAGGCTGTGTATAGAAAGGCTCTACTCTGTTTGCGTCACTTCTGAGTTTACCTTGTGATCAAAGGGAGACAATACTGGCAGACACATGCAGAGCCTTTCCAACAGGACACTGTCAGATCAACCCAGTATTATATCATCTTGTCATAATGCAGAAAGGCATGATATAACTATTTCTATGCATCACATATATATAACACTGAGAGCATGGCAAACTAGGTCTATAATATGTCCGCTGAGCCTTATTACATTTTGTCTTGCCTGTCAAAGTAAAGTTACGCACACACATACACATACATACATAATGCATGCATTAAATCATACATACGCATTGAGACAGCTGCAACATGGTTTGTCACCCTTGTTTCCGTATGGTCATTAATAATGACTCATTATATGGACAAAATGCGAATATTCATATCCATATCTAAATGTTTTGTTTGTTTTTTAATTATGTTTGGAGACATTAAACAAGAAGAATTTGGTTGCTGGCAGCGAGTGTGAGAATCTATAGCTGGATGAAAGAAGGATCTACCGGGTTTAATCTATCCGAGTGGTACGTAACAGTTGTTGGTAGTTATCTGTTTTCTAATATTAGAAACAACCTATTACTGTTACTTTTAATGTGACATCGAAAGTAGTTGCAGTCATTCATATTGTCGTTTAATGCAGTATTAGACGTGACAGCAATTTCGCCCAGAGGATTCCTAATAACTTTTATAACCACATGTCTGCAAACAGTTCATATAATTTGAGGAGATCGGGATAGAGGTTGCACGATATATACTGAAGTTATTTAATACAATCTTGTCCTATGCCGTGAAAAAAGCGACGTAAGAAAAGTTCATTAACTTTTATGATTTAAAAGAAAATATTTTGTATTTCTTTTGTATAGCATTCCATAGAAAGTTGTCCGCCTGAAAGGATCTGTTACACACACTTCAGTGCAGTAGAAAACGCATTAAACTGTCCGCAATGTACCAGAAATACTCTTGCATTGCATGTATAAGTCACCTTTACAGTAAGGACTTGATACTGGCTGGCATTGACGTACGGCTAGTATCATCACCAGAGGAGGCACAGTCGTGAAAAGCTAGTGCTAAATAATTGGACATGCTTTGGATAAGGCTAAAAGTTGTTCTTGTTGTTTTTTTTAACTTAATTCACGTAGCATGCCAAAATGGCAACAAGAACATATGATGAAGGGCTGATATGACAATGCCTTTTGAAAAAATCCTTTGCTTTTTGTGTATAACCTTAGCGAATCTTTCCGCAGGTGAATCCACCAATAAACACTATCACTGATTTAACAACAATTTATATTCTGTGCATGATGATGCAAGCATTGAATAATTGTACGTGCAGATGAGGTGTAAATATTTTCTGACAGTAGAGTTAGATGTCTGTACTACAATACTTTTAATACTTTTTCACTTTTACTGGAAAAAGTAGCATAACAAATTTGAAGATGCTAGTAAATAAAGATGGGGTTCTGTTTTAAAGCTAACATCAATGAGTTTGCATTTTAATATTGCAACTTGGTATATATTAAGGATGTACATTTCTCAGATGCATACATTTCCAAAATTATGAATAGCATCTAAGCCTTAAATCGTTTTCTGATCACCATAATTGAGTCTTAATCAGTAATTGATATACCAATAATGTCATCAAGCTTTAAATAATGTCTTATGCACACATTTAGCCTTTTAGCCTAAAATATTTCCCTTAAGAGGCAAAATTGAGAGTGGTATACGCCCCTGTCACTAATGGCACCCCGTGATGATTCAGTTAAATGTGGATGCCAGCTTGATCTCAAGTATAGCCTCAAAATTATTTTTCGAGCTCATGACTGACTGACTAAGATACCTATAATAATGCAGGGTATGCTATGTATCATACATGCATATGTAACGTAATATATATTGTGGAAAACTCAGTCAAACTCAACCGTTAATGAATAGTAACACATGATTTATAGGTCTATTTACCTGTTGCTAGTTCTTTCTCTCTTCACTTTGTTTAATCTTTGGCAACATATTATTGTTGTTTATTTGTATTCTAGAAGGTAGCTGATGTTAAAACGTTTGTTTTAAGGGCTACTGGTAATGCACAATTCAATACAGGTGTATGGGGGATCCTACTTTGATTGTGAAGAAATGGGTAAAAGTTATGGTAATAGTGATGTCCCATTTCTTTCAATTAAGTATTCTGCAACATTTAGCAGTGAGTGTGTGAAAGAATAACTTATAATAAAATAAATCCATACATTTTTTTCCACAGACTTTGATGCAGTGTACAGCAATATGGAGTCTGTATGTAGTGAAAAAGAAATGTCACTGACACTTGTGAATAACGTATTTAGTGGCAAGGAGAAGTGGATTTTGAATAAAACTTGGAGCAATTAAACATGAGCTGTTTTTCTGCACATACTGTTTGCAAATAAAATATTTCTGCACATAATGTTTGCAAATAAAATGGATTTTTGTCAGTCCAGAACAACGTTGACTGTAGTTCTTAAAAAAATTAGGTAGGCCTCCACTGGCCACAAGCAGCATTTTATGATGAAGACAATGACACAATTCTACATGTATTTTCGTAATAATAATAATGACACAATTTTCAGTCCCAAACATTATGATGATCCCCAAAACGAACAGTCTGAAATATTTTAATATTCTCTGCTCACATGTCTTTCTGTACATGCTGTACCTCTATCACTCTATTCTACCACAACCGTAATTTAGTTTTCTATACTTTATTAATCAATGAGTCTCGAGTTTCAACCTATAATGACTTTGGTATCCTTATAATGGATTCAAGGCAAAATGTACAAAATGTAAGAATTTGGTCTAATATTTCCCTTTTATGTAGACAAGCAAGAAACATTGAGCTGTCTCCTTGTCTCCTGCTTTCTAAAGCTCCCCATGTCTTAGCAAAGGACTACTCTGTACAAAGATAAAAACTAATTTACACAAAACAATACCAATAACTATTTATCACAAGGAATCTTTCAATTTTGAAAAATGTCAGAAGTTCAAGGAACTAAATCTGTGCAAATTTAGGATTTCACCGGCAAGTTTTTGTAAGGTCTGCATCACAAACTTGCATGTGTGTGCGAATGGGTGGGGGGTGGAGGAGGGAGGTACCTTGATGCTAAACTAAGTCACCCTCAGTAGGTCTGAACAAATTTTGCGAATAGACTCACGTATATTTTATTTGATTACTGTGGCATAGTATTGTCCATTCATTGTGTATTTATCTGGTACCATGTGTTTCACAATTATTCCACGTGTGTTGGAGAACATAGTGTTCATAACGTTTCCAGCAGATTTGAAAGGACATGTTGTTATAGACGATGGCGAAAGTGTATGTTTCCATACTTTACTTTGTCTCTTACTGTCGAGTTAAAAGCAGTGCATACAAGTTTCTTCACATGTAATGATCTTATTTAAGACATTATAGGCTTCGACTTTGTACCTGTATAATAATTCCCTGTAGACCTTTACCCTTAATCTTATTTGCTTTTTATTAAACAATATGGACACCCAACGGGCACACACCCTGTGCAGTCATCATTCCTTGCTCAGAATTATTCTGCACATCCACATGAAGTATCCAATTTATCTGCTTCCTCTCGGATAGTAACACGTCTGTCTTCCATTACATATTCTTCCAGAGAAACGACTATTTAGTTTGAAAGTGATATCCTTGGGCAACCTTTTCTTATATCATCTTTAACCCCCACCACCCAGTTCCATCACTAAAACGTGTTATCTATCTAATGATTCCAGATTTAGCAAGTGATTTAGATCCATGAACAGCATCTAAGCCAGCTTTTATATGTGCAAAGTATTTTCCTAATTTTGCATCAAATTTTATTATCACTATCTGTTCGAAAAAGGACTCGTGTTTACATGTATAGCGTATAAACAGAAGACGTCACCAAACTTGTGACGTCATCAACTTATAAATGAACAGTATGGCGAATTGTTACGACACTGAGTTGCTTTGCTTCTGCGATGTTACATTTGTTTTACAACCCTCGTAAAAGTCAATTGATCGTAGCAGGAGATGACAATATATCCATTTCACCGTAAAAAGACAACAGAAAAATATAAGTTTCAATAATTAAATTACTTATATCCATAATGAAATAACTGTTATCACATGGTTGGTACACTTTACATATAGTATGTGCAGTTTAATATTTTTGATATGATATGTTAACATGTTAATATATCACTTTGTGTGAATCTGATTGGTCCAAATAAGCCCATGAAATTCTTGCGCATTATTGTCTTTACTGATTGGTTGCGACCGTTGAAATTTTCTTTACCCCGCCTTCTGGCACTTTGTTTCTTTACTATTACTATCAACATTTTGGCAGCCATTTTTCGATTTAATTGCCCAAGGGGCATTGAGAAAAAAATATATATATGCTTTTATCTAACGAAAACAATGCATGTAATTCTGGTGATGATGTTGGTTCTTAAGTATAATCATTCATACTAACAACTGATTGTAAGTCTGCAGAGAATGATGGGGAAAAGAAAGCATAATTGACGGCATTTTATTTCGCACATCTTTACGTGTGTTGCGGATTCGCAATAGGTAACTTTGAAGAATTCCACAGAACTCAACATGGTATTGGGTAACAAATGATTAGTTAAAAGGCATCTCTAAAGATATACTGTATCATTATATTTTAACGTTGTTTAACGTTGATCAATATCACTATTATTTTATTTTGTTTTATTACATTTTTATTACTGTTTAGGAAACGACAACATGGCCAAGTCTTGCTTTACTCATATCAACATTATATAATTATTGTAATATTACATTGAATAGGACGTAAATGCACCTTTTCGTCACTTTAAGTGATAAAAATTGCAAGATTTGATTGGCCAATCATAAGTTTATATGACTCTGTACATCCCTTGTTTAACGCCGTATATAATCAAAATCTGATGCACGTGCCGGTACGTCAAAAAAGAAGGTAAGTTGAATTGCCATCTCGAATATGCAGCATATCACAAAATAATAATATAATGGATGTTGCCATGTTTGGTATTAGTAATTCCCTTTCATTCATTTTTATTAACTTTTAAATTTATTGGGTATATTTCAGAGTTTAAATTCGCCGGCTTTCAATTTAGAGAGTACATTTAATAAGGAGATATAATTATTGCTATTTTTTCATATGGCATGATGGTGTCCATTACTGAAGAGGTAATCAGTCATACTTAATACAACGTAACAAATCTGCAAAATTTCAAATTTGTCATATTGGCTGATAGACCATTGAAACTGGTGCATATCACCTGCCTGGAGTTTTATACACCTTGAGTCGTATAACTACGTCTTGAAAGATTTTCATCTAAATTGTAATGATGTTCGAATTTTTATTGGTAGAAAATGTATTTTGAATTACAACTACATGCAAATATAAAATAAATATACATGTATACATGTGCACTCATGTATTTACATAGTTTCATATATGTATTTATATGTAGCTTGATGTATGTTGTGTGTTTATATATTTGCATAACAATTATACTTTGCACAAATAGCTGATCTTCCACAATTTTCCTAGCTTTAAATTGTAATATACCCAACTGGCAGAGACATATAGATATGTCAACACGACCATATTTACACGAGACACATACATATAGACATGTCAACACGGCCGTATGTACATGAGACACATACATATAGACATGTCAATACGACCATATTTACACGAGACACAGACATATAGACATGTCAACACGACCATATTTACATGAGACACAGACATATATACATGTCAACATGACCATATGTACGCGAGACACATACATATAGACATGTCAGCACGACCATACGTACACGACACACAGACATATAGACATGTCAACATGATAGTATGTACCTGAGACACAGACATAAAAGGCATTAAGCATATTGTCATTATACAGTGATGTGCCGACATCACGAATGTAATTAAGAAAGTACTCAATAAGAAATCGTTTTTTTATGGTTTATTTTCAAATTCACAATTGATATTTCAAAATGATAATTCACACTACCACAATCCCGCACGGTCTCGTCCTTGAAAACAGAAAAAAATAATATTGACAAACTTGCTTTCTGATACACATTTCTTACGCTGATCGGACAGATATGGTCCTCATAATAGCTGCCTGAAAAGTCTATTCATTGCCGTTAATTTTATTTCAATCTTCAGTCGTCAACTTATAGACTGAACTAGTCAAATTTCCTTATATAGTGACTTATCTCGTCAGTTGTTTATTAATTAATTTAACTAGCTAGTTAGTTAGTTAGTTAGTTAGAAAGTTAGTTCATCAATCAATTAGCGCTTAAAAGGCGGTAACATTTGTATCACAGACACATACCAGAGACATTTAGTTATTCCGGGTGATTTCTTAGAAGTTATCGTCTTTTATTTATAAATATCATCATCATTTGATAAAGTAAGTTTTGTATTCCCTTAAATCTTCATAATTTGAAATGTGTTTGCACATAAAATTGATATTTTTCAGATATATATCGGTTCTTTCTTTTAGGGGGATTCGGAGTATACCAAATTTAGCTTTCCCGAGGCAAGTGTTGTGAATCCTTGAATTTTTTATCATTCGCAAAGGTTTCGTATCATACATTTGTTTATTCTTAGCACATAGTGTTCAAATTGTAGCTTTTGTGACTAAGGTTTAGTAATTCCAGAATTCCCTGCAATTTACCCTAAATTGCTATGGGTTTGTATTACAAAGTGGACGAATGTGAAATTATTTGTATTGCAAGGTGTTTGCAAAGAGTCGCTTTACCATCATTACGATTATGATTCCTGCAAATCTGTATTCATTTCTACCTGATTGTATCATTCGACTAGATTGTATCATTATGCTAGATTGTATCATAATTGTATTCCGTGCAAGATTTCATTATTGAGGTGACATTAGAAAATTTCACTTTCTAAATCTATGTTATTTTTTTAATCCTTGAATATTTCGTCATTTACAAATTGTTTGATCATAATTTGATGATTGTTTAGACCTTTTGAGCATGTTGTTTACATAATCTCGTATTTTGACATAGGTTTCGTTGTTTTTTGAATGTATCAAACTTTGTAAAGGATTGGTATCACCAATTTTAGGATTTTAATATTTTCTTTTCTGAATACCATTTCAAATTGACAATTGTTTTAGCTAAAGATCTGATATTTTAAAGTACCTAAGAAAGAAATTAGACTGTCTTGTAGACCTATAGTTAAGTGCCAGGCTCTAAGCCATAAACGCTGAATCTTATGTAGCAGTCGGCTACATGACTGCCACTACAACTTAGGAATAATATGGATATATATTCAACGCAATTTGCCTGTTAATATTGTTACTTAACTATAGCATTATATTCGACTATTTTTTTATCGATTTATTTCTTTATTTGCATACAATTATCATGAGTGTAACAAGAATAAAATGCTTACTACATTCTTTCATTGAAAAAACACTGATTACTGGTTGGAAAAAACAATCAAACATATTTAAAATATATATCTTTTCCAATATGTGATTCAATCTACTCCTCTACCAATGCGCGAAATTGTGATTTTAGTATTCTATGTTTAGTCAGTATGCCAAATTTGATATCAGTGTCTAATCTGTCTCTCTCTCTCTCTCTCTCTCTCTCTCTCTATATATATATATATATATATATATATATATATATATATATATATATATATATATATATATATATTTATATATATATATATATATATATATATATATATTATATATATATATATATATATATATCCGCATTTTACACCCATGCTTCGAATAAATAGTTCCATGATGCTGATACAGTACTGAGAAACGAGAAACATTTTATATAGCTTTTAGTAAGGTCTTAAGAATGAAATAGAAATTTATTGGTGAAATATCTTCCATGTGTGTAGAAACATATCATTGCATTATCACATGAAAAAATATGATGCTACATATCCCATCATGCGATGAAACACATGGATGTATACTCCTATAGGAGCTATATTGTCTAGAAGACAACCGAACATCTTATGACCTAGAATAATAAATGGAAACTGTGCTACCTTTCAGGCATGGAAATTATATTTTGTCTAAGGTATCTGACTCACCATCGTTCTCTTCTTATATTGTCAACAACGTCAAATGCCGATGTTGTCTCGTTTGATTTTGTGGTTCGATAACCCACCGTTCCCTTGCACTGCTGCTATTTTCACGATAAGCCTCTGAATGCTATTTAAGTTGAAGTGAAATTTTAGAAACGGGTGGGATTGAAGGGTTAATTAAACTTTCTAACCTTCGTTTCTGGAGAAAGATTGGTATATAATAAAAGGTATATTTTCCTGCCTTAATTCAAGAATTTAAACACAATTTTCTTTACGTTCCTTTGGATGATATGGGTAATTTTTCGCGCTTTTAATTTTCGCTAAATTCCTTTTTTTTTGGAGAAATTTCCGTGTGTTTAATTTTCGTGAATTATTTTATTCTATTCTTTTCTGAGAGTTTTAAGAGTCGCGGATTTTCGGCTTGATGAAGAAAGTCGTAATAGAAACACGTAAAAACAACTACACGAACATTCCCAATATTCGGTAAACACTTTAAACACTCCTTACATTTTTCACTTCACCCTCCTCAACACTTATAAGGCTAATTCGTTCAATCTTCTTGTAATGTGTTATTTGATTTGAAAATTGTGAGTCACATACTTTCAAATTTTAACTTTAAGAAAAGTTTCTTCTACAAGTATTTTTGTTCGTGTATTGTGAAAATATGCAAATATATTTAATTCACCCGATAATAGCTGTGTTTATTCTTCCCAAATAAACTATACTGGAATAAATTATATCTCATTTTTTATGACCTTTCAATTATATTACATAAATATTTGTTAAAAGCAGCATCAGTTGAAAAATCAATGAACCCTTCCTTTCTAACATAGAAATCGGAATTTCCTCTTAAATTCGATCAATATTTGTAATGGTCATATTTACTTATATTTGTTTCCCGCGGGAACCCACATAAGCAGTAACTTTAGGCGGGGCGTTTACAACACATTTCAATAAATGAAATTATAAATAAAAGTTATGATTCAAAGGCGTTCCATATTTAGCATTATCAAAGCAAAATCTGTACGGGCTGCTTCGTTATTGATGCCTTTTTTCCCTAGTATTAGCAACGTTAATTATTGTCGGACTTGGATGTTTGCAATAACAAATAAAAATGCTGCCAATATTAACATTGATAGTGCAACACCTATTGCTGCATAAAAAAGTATTGAATATAGTCAATAACACGTGCGGTTGCCTTTTTATAAAACGCTCACGCAAGCGTTGAAAAAGCATGTTGAGGACCCATCCATTTTGCCTCAGATGATAATATACTGCTGAAAGTTATACAAACGTTCCAAAGAACGGACTGTTAGCGGATACCTCCATATGTTTATCAAGCATATTGCGACGGGGAGGGGGGGAATCAATATATTGGGGAAACAAGATAAGTAACTCCGTTCCATGCTGACGGTCTGGCTAGGTTTCTAGTGTAGGCACCTTTCATGTTTTATTTTGTGTTCCAGCCGTTTCCGCTGTTTCTGTCGTTTTGACGGTTCTGCACATCAGACACAGCTTATTGAGAATTTCCAGCGAGACTTTTCGTAATCTCTGTGCGAGCGTCCGTTATCTCTCTGGCCATCAGTTAGTTTTTGCCACCTCGTTGATGACAACTGAATCGTGTGCCTTGTGCGACGCAGACCGTATTTCATTTTTCATGGAATTGTATTTGTCAGTTTCCCCGAAGATGAGCTTGAAGTCTTCCATGGAGATGGCGTTGTCATGAAGCGTCTTACATATGTGGTCAAATATTTTGCTGAGTTTTGTCTCGGCGGGCACACGAATTTTGTCGTGCTTTTAGTCGTTCAGGGAGAACCGAGGGCTAGTAAACATTTTCGGCCATGGAAACCAGTCCGAAGTCCAACGATGTGATCTCAAGGGCAACTACAATGGGGTCGGCAATGATTGTTGTCAATATACCACTCCATGCCACACCTGTGCCCACATACACAGCCGTAAGTGGCGTGTCAACGCCATTACACACGTTTACCGGGAGTAAGTACTTTTTGTAGAACGCACGCCGCTGTTCAGCCTCAACCCTTAATAAAGTCTAAGCCTAACAGACTTTTTTCAGGTGACAATTTAAAAGCTCCAGTACATATATACAATACATACATACATACATGCATACATACATACATACATACATACATACATACATACATACATACATACATACATACATACATACATACATACATACATACATACATACATACATACATACATACATACATACATACATACATACCTACGTTGTTTGTGTATGCGTTCATATTTACATATATGCATAGCGAGAGTTACCGTCAAACCTATCATCTTTAAACATATACTTTCGATTGGAAACTAGATACAAATCGATACAAATGTCAGCAATGATGTAGTGGACCATATATATGTAAATTCAGATATCATTTCACAATAATGGGCATCGGATCTTTGGAGTTATTTACTGAATATTGAAATAAAATAACACACTAAAATAAGCATAAAATGTAACATAAAGCACTAAAACTAGTACTCTCTTATATATCTAGTAAATGTAAATATAAAATGAAACTTTATTATTGATCCAAGATTTCCATTATAAAATTACTTGCTCGAATACATGCAAGAGGCGTTGAGCTATAATATAAACATTTGCATGCATAAATGTAGTCTATCAAGTGTGATGGCCTATACTATTTGAAGTTATGTCTCTAGGGTTAAAGTATTACCACGATCATATATAGAATGAGAAAGAGGAGAAGAGAGACAGACAATATTTTGACTTGTCTCTGGGAAACCTCTGGATATGTCGTTGTACGGCACAAACTTTACTCAACACGTCCGTGTCGGTGCTTTGGTAAGCTTCTATCAACATGGAATATTCTTAACCATATTATCTTGAATTAAGATGAGATGCGTGTGAAAAGTCAGTCTCTGTCAGATTATTACTAAATGTACCTTAACGAGTTGCATTACTTTTCATTAGGGTCAGCGGTTATTCAATATATAAATCTTGTCTCTAAGGGCATATGTTACTAACAATAGCCATATTTGTCTTCATTACATTCCATACTAATCACAGTCCTCTCACATAACCTGTCTTTTGATCTCGGCGAGTTGAACAACTGGTTAATCCAGATATTGTTTCCATGTGTGAACAGTTGTTTCTAATCACAATTATACAAGTTTGCTGAGCAAAGCGTCAGTCCCTTGTAAACTGTCAGTTAATAGTAACGTTAGTGACTTACATGGTGCACAAAACCTTGATCAGTTAGTTTATTTAAAGGGTCAGTGACGATGTAATTTATTGCATGGATTGAAGTGAGCAGAGTACATTCATCTTGTGTTTAACATAAATTTGGAAAAGAACAACATATACCATCCCAACAATCATGTTGAACGCGGACAGACCTATAAAACATGATATGTGGATTCTTGTAAAATGCCCAAGTGTCTGCTAGTAACGATATATTTATATTTATGGACTGATGACTTCTTTTAAATATCTTTTAATCTCTGTCAAATGGTCTGTAATGAAAGGCACACTTTCATTTCTTTTGTTTCTTCAACCATATATCTAGTAGCAAGTTATATTTTCTGTACATCTCTTCCCAAGTTCATTGAACTCCATTTACATCTGTCAACATCTCATAGCGCATATAAGGCATGAGCCATGACGTACAACTCATTAACAAGTGCACAACATTATTGACGAATGCACGTAATATTGCCATTTCCTGAAAATGGTTTATTATATATTTAGTGAGAAATATTTCTGAGCTGCTAAAATTAAACTTATAATGCAAATGATGATTGGAAAAGGTGAGACAAATCAATTGTTATTCAAGTGTTCTGTTTCCATTTTGGGACAAATTAACATGGTGATGAAAAACATTAAATAAATTGTCTTTCTTTAAAGTCAGAGAGAGAGAGAGAGATAGAGTTGTTTTGAAAAGTACGGGATAAGGAATAAATAAATGATATTGAGCTTGTATAAATATTTTAGTTTGTATTTACATGACTCTTTAAAAAGATTGAGATGTTGACAGAACGTGATTGTTGCATTGGAAAACAAAACTCAAAACAAAACAAACAAACAAACACAACAAAAACCGAAAGACATATTCTTAAATAAATATATGGAAAGATATATTCTTAAATGATACAAAAGTTTTGACTTGAATCATCCACCTTATAATCAATATATCAGTCTTGGAGCAAGGTCAGCAGTATACTAATCAACCATAACAGTCTGCATGGCAACTATATTTTCAAAGCTGGGTTGCCTGAGAACAACGAAGTTTTTAAGAAACAATCTACCCCTTTGATCCCTATATTTGAGAAACACTCGCCCCATGTCGCTACTATATCTAGGGTGCAAGCAGCACTGTTGTACACACATCTGATGCCGCATCAACCTGCCTAATATAAAAAGTTATAAAAAAAACACAGTTCACTAGTACGGACAAAAAGGTCCATATTTTTGGATAACTGTAATAAATCAAAACACAAAAATATCATTCATTTGCTCTGACAAGTCAATGAAAGCTCATAGTTAAAGAAGTTTGTGCACCCGAGACCAAAATTCCAAAGGTCATTTCTTACACATATTGATGCTCACAGTGCACATTCAAGCCCGTTCCCTTCATGATAAATGTGGGAAATGTTGTGTACTAAACACCTTGATGCATTCAAAGTAGTGGCCATCAAGATAGATTTTGAGATATTCTGCTTGTCCTGAACCCATCGTGCCTTCTGTTATGGGTGGGTAGTTCTGCTACATAGCCAAATATTGGTGTTTCGCTGTCTAGATACTGTCAATTAACTACCGGAGGTGTATGTCTCACATCAACGTCAAGAACAGCATAATCCCGAAACTCCCAATTCAAAGATATATCAATATTTTTAATTACCAAACAATAATAGTTGAAAAAGTCACACAATTGAATTAAGTTAATAAATTTGACAGTGGACAATTACGAAACTATCCCCAGCTACCTGAAGTTTTTGAAAATAGGGCTTAAAACGTGGAAACCAGCTTTTGTTAATTCAGAAGGAGATTGATGCGGGTCCAATATTCAACCTGTCCAATATCTCTAAAAAAATACATTTAGACACACATATAACATGAGGTGCAGTTTATAATTACTAGCTCAATATGTAAAGAACAAGTATAACTACATTTAGAAGATATATTGCTTATTATTTGTTGTTGATGATATTATTCAAAGCTCTTGATACAATATACATACAATTATAACACGAATTCCTTAGGTAAACCTTGTCATGCGAGAGTCCATTTACCTTTAAGGACTGACTTGCTGTTAAGAAGTTTGGTGCTGCATGTCTGTTTTTCTCGTTGGGGTGTGGATGTGTGTGTGTGGGGGAGGGGAAGATATGTAGCTGGATCACCGGGAGAAATAAAAAGGTTCACAATACTTTGCAAACATATATCGTCTGCTTTCGCTGTTAATAACTTGGCAACGTACACATATTCGTGTCACTATCAAAATAGCAGGGGAAGTATACGCAAGCTCAACAGCGCAAACAGACTGTTTGTTAAGAGATGAACAACAACAGACAGGAGTGTGAATTCGTGAAAATAAATCAAATATTAGCACAATATTGTGACATCATGGACATATATTAAAGAGTTATGTTCGATCCCAAGCCGGAATGGAACCGGTGCCGCGTGTAAAGGTACCTATCTTCTAGATCTTATGCACCAGGGCTCAAACTCACAAAATGATTGATGCAAAGGACTCGAGATTCACGAGAACTTGCTCGCTAGGCAATCGTAATTTAACACTCATCTATATGTACAACATTATCTGCTTTATATTTAGAAATGCAATTGATATACATGAAATTATTATAAAGTGACACTTATATATCTTACGGTTTGACCAACATAAAGGAAAGAGCCTGTCTATATCCCTGGATCATTTTATAACAATTCCCAGCGACGTTACTCCACCATTTTACTGGATGAGTGTGGTATACAGTGTAGTATATATAAACGCATAATAAGATACTTTCCGATATTAGTGATTTCATTAGTTTAGTTTCACCTACATAGACTTATACATACAAAGATGTGCGTGTATGTATGTATATATATATATATATATATATATATATATATATACGCGCACACGCACACACACAATTTCATATTGATAGGTAAATTGACCTTGTGGTTTATGGTTACATTTGTAAGGTATTTTATTTTACCGTCTATTGTCTGCATTTACATAGGGATATGTTGAAACAACGACATTGTAGGTTGCAAAGACTTAATATTCAAGTTTTTACATGTTTGGCGATATATAGAAATTACGAGATTTTATTATAAAGTTCTACCCATTGTCCGCTTAAAACTGTTGATACTGAATTTTCTCAAAATCTAAAGTGACTATTTGGTTATGTTATCATATCATAGAACGGCTCAAACGGGATCCGATTTCAAGATTTGAAGTTGGATACAACATCAAATGTTCCGTCTTTAGTGGAGAATCTACTGAAGTCATTTATGAAGTTGAGGATTGAAGCAAAAAAACTATTTTAAATGACATTACCAAAAGTTTGTATCACATTTATTCCATAACATTCGTGTCATTTTTAAATTATTAACATGTTAAGAATTGGTTGTGACTTTCTTACTTTATATGTAATTATTATCGACATATGAGTGATCCCCCTTTAGAAAGGCCACCCCTCTTAAAAGGTCACTTTCTTGCTGCAGAAGGGGTAGAGCCTGAATACTGATCCAGGCTTTTTTTATCACATAGTTCAACATGCTGACATGTTACAAAGCCAGACAGTATACAACAGTGGTTGAGACGTCATCAAAGGTTACATATGCTTTTTAGTAAATGCTGACGACAAAGAACTTGCAAAGATTTCAGTTGGTGTGGTATACTTTTATTGTCTAGTAAAGTACACAAAAGCAAAGTAAGCTTTGTATGAAGCAAACACAAAGAACACTTTGAAAGTTTAGGTGAGAGATTAATGTGTTTTTATGACATGTGCTTATTAACCCTTTTAATAAAATGAAAAATAATGAGCTGAAACAAATCACTGAACTTTTGAATCCATATACTTTTTCGTGATATATTCTAGTATAAAATTAGTATTTGCTTATTCATTTGTTTACTTAGTGAGTAGTGACACCTCAAACCAAATTCAGCAGTCAACCTGTTCGGTTAATCTTTAGTAAATGAGTCAGCGTGATCTTGCCAGATGCCTTTAAAAATGTTAAAATGTATGTCTAATTGTTCAAAGGGTACTTGGAGGAGAATATTATAGAATGTCAGTACTCTCCCGCTTCTCTCTATGTCTCTGTATGTCTGTCTCTCTCTGTGATGATATTTAAATGTTTAATCGATCGTGCCTTTATCTTTATATTTTCAGCCTTTAAAAACATTTTTAATTTTGAATTAAGCATCGCCATTCACAGCATTTGTTTACACTGTACCCAGGAGCTGTAATTTCTAATACATTCCACTCGTAGTCAATGTCAACAAACATTAATTCGCAATTTATTTTACCCACGATTCTCCACGAATTGTCCGAAATGTAATACCAGTGGGAGTGGCCAAATGAAATGCAGTTCGTGACTGACATTCACTATGCCCAAGACCTATGAAACTGTTCTTATTAAAGCAGTATTCCGTAAAAGTTAAATTATATCTGTATACTCTATTTGACTAAATTATATATGTCGGAAAATGAAATTTGAATTCATTATGAGCATATTTTTCAACATTTTCTTTTTCCTGTAATCGCAATTTATATTTTCATATGAATATATATATATATATATATATATATATATATACATTTATTTATATATATATATATATATATATATATATATATATATATATATATATATATATATACTAAACTAACTGTCAAGTCTTCGCAGAAGCGAAGCGAATGGGAAGTCGAAGGTGTTCATGTGGAAGTGACTCGGAAACCCATCGAGGAGGGAAAGATAGACGTCAATAAATAACTTTGTCAATCTCAATTCCATCCCCTGATGTTTCTATTTTAATAGTCTGCATGTTTGGTTTGTTTTTATTTTAATTTTAATTTTTTATTGAAAAAAAATGACGTTTGCGTGCGATCATGATTGCGCAAAACGTCACTCCGAGTGCTATCCGTGATGAGAGAGGACACAATTTGAGTGAAGGAGTCTGCATACTCCAGTTAATGCCCATGAAAAGACAACACTAAACCAAGTTTTATCTAATTTCATTAAAAATATACTTGTTTAAGCAAACCATTAACTGCCGCATTGTCATTATTAGCATTATATATATATATATATATATATATTTAACCGTCCGAGAGATTTAGGGGTTACTTAATAATTTATTTCAAAAGCTTTATTCATAGGGATCTATATATATATATATATATATATATATATATATATATATATATATATATATATATATATATTTGCAACTTATACATTATCTCTAAGTGTGTTTAGTTTACTTCTCTGTACCGTCTTTTCTGATCTCTTCTTGACAGCTACTTATCTATGTGTCAAAGTCAGTGTTGATGGGATATGTTTTAGTGGTTGCGACCAAAAATACAATTATGCCAGATCACAGTTTAATTGTTTCGGTGACATTTATCAGCAAAATTAAATTATATGGTAGCAGGGTGGATAGAGTTGAGATTAATGCAATTAATATTGACCCTAACCCTGGTGTGGATAAACATATATTCAGAAGGATAATCACATGGACGCCAAAATGATCACTATGTAGAACTATGTCGAACCGCTGCCAAAGTGGATTCGACAGAAATGAAATTCATATTTAAGATCATGCAGAGTAAGATTTGCAAAAAATTCACAAAATCTTGTTTCTTTTTGAACAATATACGTATGTGATGAAAAGATATTATACATTTTGCAGATCTTTTCTAATTTTAAAATTAACAACATAATCTAAGAACTTTTCAAATCCGAAACAAGTTTAATTTTCCCTATCAATAACCAACTTTTCCTTATAAACAAAATTTCTCCCAATTTCACTTTGCAAATAAGTATCAATAGGCCTTTCTTTGAATCTAGATCTGAAATTATTCCGAATCACAAAGTAATCAAAACATTACCGAAACCATGCATATTTTCGACCACATGGTTTTCCCCAGCAATTTATCACTAAATTACATAACTCAAAGGAAGTATTATCCACAATTTGCAAAACGATATTCTTTTTATTTAACAATTTACACGAACACTGCAACACCCACACATATCTTTTCTTAAAAAGTGTGCAAGGACCTAATCTACAATAAATTACCCATTATTGGCACATTCATTTATGAACAAACAATATTTTTTAAAAAAAATATTAAATGCACACTTTCAATCTGCTGATATTTATAGAAAAAGAAAAGAAAAAAATACTTCACATTTCAGACCCATACATAACTGACAGAACACATGCATCAAATACGTCACAATAGGATTTAAATTTAAAATTGTACGATTTCGTATTTCCTAATATACTATTTTGGAGCCTTTAAACCCATGCCAGTAAGTGCGTTTATATCCAACGAAAAGTTTCCAGTATATATAATTACATTTCCCAAACAATTAAAATTATCAAGAAAACTATTTTCATGTTTTATCTGACTTACAATTTTATTAAATGCCATTAACTTTTATATTGAAACGTGTACTGTATTTATACAACATTGACTGAATTAGTACAATATCATCAGCAAATATAATACAACAAGTATGTGTAAATATTCATATATTATTCATTATTAATATTTTCGTGCGAAGTATTTTCTAAATTTCCCATAAAAGTGAGAAATAATGTTTGGGTTATTACTTATCCTCGCCACACACCAACTTTTCAATACATAATTAGAGAAATAACCCATACAGGACTTCCCTTGATTATATTTAGATATAATAACAGTGAACATTTAACCACGAACTTCAGATATATGCAATTTATCAAACCAATCATTTATATGTACATAGTCATAAGCTTTCGCAAGTCTCTAAATGCTCAATAAAATATATTTTTCTTCTCTAGATATTTAGTAATAGGAGTATGCTGAGCAAAGATTGCATTAACAGTTGAATAATCATGTTCAATGGAAAACTGTGCGTGAGAAATTATATTATATTGCTCAGACCATTATAATATTCTATGTGTCAATATAATTGTAAACAACTTTATAAAACAAGTTACATGCGTAATTCCGGCGATCATTATTTACATTACGTATGACACCTTACTTAAAAATTGGAATGACAACACTCTAGAAACACTCATCGGGAAAGACTCCATACTTATATACTGTATCAAACAATTTGACTAATGTATCACCAATCAAATGACGTGTAACATAAATTCGTTTAATAAATTATATGGAGATTTGTAATCAAGAAAATCAAATGTTTATACGCAAGAAAAGAAAAAAAAAAGAAAAAAATACAAAAATTAAGGTTGAACCAATTCAATCAAAAATGAATATGGATAATTAAAATATATAATTATGAAAACAGGTTTGCATGATAGTCTCAGTGGGCAACATGCACGTTTTGTTTTTGCTTGAATACATCAATACAAGGGACTATACTAGAACTATTTACGGAGGATGGGAAAACAATTTTTAAATTGAAACTTCCTTCCCAGCGTCGGCTGGCGATATGTTTGGTTCGTATTATACGCAGTTTCGAGATCTCCGAGTCACATAAACGAGAATTTATAGTGGCGGAACTGAGCTAGTAATTCTCTTTTAGCCATTTATTCAAGTGTTTGATGTTTGAGTTAAGTGAACGGTTTGGACGCGAATGTTTTTTAATTCACTGACCCGTGATAATTCAAAACATAGTCTCGCACGAAGTCGACGCATTTCAAAAGAAGGAAGAATCTACATCATTCGTTTGCATGCAGTCTTTGCAGTCTTTTCCATGCCTTTTGTGTTATAGCAATAATACCTAACTGGATCCAATCAAAGTTCAAATTTACCTGACATTTGTCATTTCCATAGGAATATGGAAAAAAAACTATTAAAATATATTTTTCTTATTAGATTCGCAACAGTCATAGAATGTATGCACAAACAAAATGTAAGTAACGCTAAGCTACGGAAAGATGGTTTTCGTTTTTGCGGAACAGTTTTTAATATTTTATCTGGATAATCTAAACACTATCATCAAATCCGAGCACATTAAGTGCCTATGTAGACGTCACTTAGCGATGTATATTATATTTATATTGTTAAATATCTCAGTCATCTTAAAAAAGATTCATTATAGAAGAATATTTTATTAGAAATTATACGATAGTTTGATTCCTACACAATTAAATTTCAAAGGAATACGTTTTGTTCATTCATATTTAGGTCCTCATTAATATTTGTATTTTCTCATCAAGCGTTTTTCTCTTTTGCGTGAAAGTTTATAAAATTGTTGTTATCAGAAATCGATAATTGCATGACACTCAGATGACCCGCATAATTGACATAACGCGTTAAGGGTTGTTTTCTCATAAAGCGGCTCATATCATATGAAAGTACGAAATCATCGCTCATTCTACTGCTGATTCAGGAACTATTTATGGCTTAAAATTTACAAATAAACAAGCAGGATAAACACTCGTGGACGTCTTCCAGCAAAGTTCAAGGTTATGTATAGTTTTCTTGTTGTACGGTACAGTAACACTTTTAAGTTAGATCGTGCCGAAGCAAATAGAGTACAGTACCTTGCTCTTGCGTACAGTACTGTTTCCAATCCGTTCTGAACCAGTCTGAATAATCCTGTCTCAGCGGTCGTCAAAGTTTCACGAGAAAATCTGGCTCAATAACCGTCAATTTTATTAGCAGAACAGCCTGGTTCAATGACCGTCAATTTTATTATAAGAACAGCCTTGTTCGTTGGTTCTTAAAGTTTCTTTTAGAACAACCTGACTCAGTGGTCGTCAAAATGTTTATAGCAATACAATCCCACTGACATTTGAAAAAAGTTACTATATCAACAGTGCCACCGACACAGGGCCACATACACTATTGTGGTCGTTTAAATGTTTATAACAAACTGAACAATTGAACACCTATTCTAAAGATTATCCTTTGGCTCCTGAAAAAACATAGTTCCTCGTATGGATGATTTATCTCTACTACTGAAGAAACTGATAGATGATAAAATGGGTACAAAACATTCAGTACCCACATTATAATATAGGTTAAGAAGAACACCAAGAAAGATGTGTTTTAACGATGACAATATGAACTTGTATCGTCAATTAGAAACACAACTAAACATGATTCTTTTAGCAGTTATATTCGATCAAGAGCCATGACTTAAACCATACATTAAAATTAAAACATTGTTGAGACATAAAGTGAAAAGACGATTTTAAGTTAAACCGATAAAAGAGGAATAACTCTGTCTTCGTAAAACAGATGGGAAGCTAAAGAAAAAGAACTAACGTAAAAATATGTACTGATGATATTTTATTTGCAAGAAGAACAATAATAGATAATAATAGATAAATATAGTGTATTAGTTGGTTGAAAGATCATAAGGGCATCACTCCAAAGCCACAGGCGTGAGGTTGTCGGTAGTATAGGGCGTCCTTTGGTTAAATGACCAGGCATGATAAATTCCGCACCAAGAACAATATTCATCTGGGCCCCGATTGAGAGTGTCGTCGCGTGCTCGTGCTGCAAAGTTGTTATGATCGACGGACGCATGCTTGTAAGAAGCTTCACTGCGTTTCTGCCTGGGTTTTGTACACGCGTGGGATGATTGCATCATAATCTTCGAAATCACCAGCACGCTTGTATAACTTATACTTGGGGACTTCAGTCATTTGACGACCATACGCGACAGCCTCAGCGGCGATAACAGCTGCGATACGGCGGCAGTTTTGTTCATCAGCAACCACGCGTGCGATTTCGGCCCCCTTGGCCCGTGACGGAATTTGAATATGTAACTGCATTGCCGTTGCACGAAGCTGTCTCACGGTCGGACACGGCTCATCCGTGGGAAGACTTAATAGGGCTGGTAATTTTTTGTAGTTTTTTTGCACCTCTTGGTATCCTTATTCCACGGTCTCGTGCGAACTGTTTGAGATGATTCACAGTTTGCCTCGCAACCAACTGTGGTTCATCTGGAGGAATTTGCCTCGCAACCGGCCGAGGCTCACCTGGAAGGAGTCCCAATGGTGCAAGTATATCTGCTTTTCTTGCAACTCTTGGTATCCTTATTCCAGGAACTGCTTGAACTGCTTCAAAGTAGGCACACTTTAATAATACTCATGTATCTAACTGCTTATCAGGTAATTAAGTTTTTGTAAAATTAATTTTACTTTATCAGGATCGCAAACCGCAATCGCCTCTATCCTGGATATTATTTCGTTAACTTCTGTGCCTTTTTCGACGGAGTTGTTGACATTTATTTCGTCAACAGTATTATCGGCTCTTTCCTCAACGGCGTCGACGCTGACTGTATCGTTGGTTTTTTCCTCAAAATCGACATCATTCGCGTTGGGGAGTCTTTGCCGGCGCGCACAATAATACTCGCGCACACAATAATACTCGCGCACAGATCCGCTTGGCCGGCATAGCTAATTACCCGACTTGACTCCGATACCGCATTGGAGGCATGGTCGAGCGCCGGTACCAACACGTAACGCGAGCAAGTGAGATTTACAGTATTCGTAATGGCATGTTTTGCAGCACAGTTCACGTCGTCGACCAAGGCCAACAGCCTTGCATCGATTGCGTCCCTGTGCCGTCACACTTGTTATATGTATACCCGGATTGTATTTTTGAAAAGGATCTCAGCCAGTTCTTTTCCTCGTACTCCTTTCTCCTCCCAGTTGCTGCTTTGAGCAAACTGTCCTTTATTTCAGACGGTACTTCATGTTCCAGAGTATACTGTAGTGGATAGTACTTGAACGTACGACCGTTAACCGTAAAATATCTTTCACCCGTGATAGTAATTTTAGAAATCAGGGTAGCGTCTAGTGAGCAAACTGTGTAACAAGGCTGCATAAACTGGGTATTAGCAAATAATAGCTTTTCTGGCTTGGATAACATTTTCTTCAAGCCGATATTTGGCCAAATCACTGCATACGTATCACTACCAATTATCACACCAGCCAGTAAAAGACCATTTATTCTGCATTTACACCCAATGATTGTGAATGTGTTGCAGTGTTTGTATATTGTCTCTATGGTACTTGTGTCTTTTAACTTGAATATTTGCTGACAAAAATGAACCATATTCTTCCCTATAATGTTTCTGCCTTGTCTATGATTATCTGACATTTTTTCTCACTGATAGTGAATCTATCATAAATACGTGTAAGTTCCACTGGTGTTTTAATATAGTATACGCCGAAAGCATCTCTCTAATTAATTCACTCTTGACGGTGACTATGAAGATCTTCGCTGTTTCTGTCGTCTGTAAAGACTCACTCCGAAATAAGTACGGAGATCGTATACGTACGCAGGTGTGCACTCATAGTCACGGCTTGGTATGACAAGTCTGTATATCATATTATTAAATTGGCACACTCACCAACAATAATTCGATTCATTTTCACATCAGTGATGGTTAAGTTAAACTGCTGTAGATTTTGATATAAGAAATCTTCGATTCTTCTTTGAGAATCAGACACGCAGAACCAAAGATTTATTAGATTACTATTCCCTACAAGCCCACCACACTTATGCCCATCCAGCTACAAAGAGACTTGTAATCTATAACAGCACTAGCTTCCTGCGAGAGGCGCCGCGAGAGGCTCACCGCGGGGGTGACCACGGACTTGTACGGAATACACTTACGCTACAAACGCGAGTGGAACAAAAAATGTAAAGTCATGGGGTATAGAAGACGCTAAGCAGATCAGTAAGTCCGGTCTCAAACCCTTGCTTTCACACACACTATATATATATATATATATATATATATATATATATATATATATATATATATAAAGACTCGTGACTGACGTTCACTATCCCCAAGACCTATGAATATGTCCTTATTAAAGCAGTATTCCGTAAATGTGAAATTATAAATTTATACTCTGTTTGACTAAATTAAATATATTCTTGTGTCGGAAATTTGAATTTGAATTCACTACGAGAAAACGTTTTAACATTTTCTTATTTGTCGAATTGTATTTTCTATTTTTCTATGAATATATATCTTCCAGATCTTCTCATTAGCAAATCGAAAAGGGACGTAGAAAGGGTTCTTTTGGAAGCGACTGTGAAGGATATCGACGAAAGAAAGTTAGACTTCAATAAGTAAGTGTTTCAATCTCAATTCCATCACCTGATAATTTTTTCTTTTAGAAAAAAAAACATTTTACGATCACTCCTGTGTATGCGTGCGCCAATGATCGCACAATGTCAACCGTAGTGTTAATCTTGATGAAATATCCATACCCCTTTTATCGCCACAGTGACAATATCTCTTTTTGAACTATGTTTTTTTTTTTTTTTTCATTTAGAAGCATATCTACCTTTCTGTATGTTATTCAGAGCTGTATTTCCATATTTAGTCCTGTTTCATTCTTCTTCTATTCCCCCACGCTTTCTCTCCATTAGGATGAACAGATCTTAATATGTGTCAAGACTGTTGACCATTTAGTATACAAGTAAAGGCCTTCCCCCCCCCATAAAAAATATGTGTGTTTCCTATTGCACTGGTTTTAAAATTAGGGTATGCAGGTATTTTTTTTAAACATTATATATAAACCAAATAATTGTTCAAGCGCTTCGAAGTGCTGGGCAAAACCGACTCAATTAGATGCACAAATCAATTCCGGTCATGTGATTTGCTCTTTTTGTGTTTTTTTGTTTTTTTTTTGTTTAATACCATGGGGGAAAAAGGTGGCAGGATTGTAATGAGAAACAGGGACAGTAGGCTGACCGGAAACACATTTTTTTTTGTTGGCCTAATCAGCAAGGAGGCGCTATCAAGAATGCCTTAAAATGAACCCCGAACAACAAAAAGTAGGCTTTAAGTATTAACCTTTTTTAATAAGTTTTCCACATATATCATAAAAATTTTCAGTGACTGAACTTTCATGACTTATTGTTATTCGATATTCTGTGTCACCAATTCACCCATACAGCATTGTATACCTCTTACACTCAAGGACAAACGGTGAAACTTTTTAAGAAAAACTCTTGAAAAAATATAGTGATAAAATTGTATAAGTAGCGATATTAACTCTCATCACGATCATAATCATGTCTGAAGACGATGGAGAAATCAGGCATTGATGAGTGCTGATTGCAACCTGAAATTAAGTGACAATTGAAATATAGGTACAGCGTATGTTACCGAAATAGACTACAATATAGGCAACATTCATGTTTGAATGCAAAAATAAATAGAAATAGGAATCCAAATCCTTACAAGTAAACTTACAATCATTAAAATTTGTCCTTCGATGATGTTACGCTTTGAAGTCTCTTGAACCGTTGTACAGAATCCCCACCTCAACTATGTTCACTGTATCAATCAGCGCAAGACATGTGTTAACGAAAATAACAGTCTCTTAATTTTCGTATAAAAATAGTCATTTTTTGGACAACATACACAATTTGAATCATTATATGTAAAATCTAAATTTGAAAAAGATCGCTGTCCTAAACTTATTGTAAAATTATTTCGGAACTTCTCTTTATTGATGTAGTCAAGCACCCGTGAATCGATTTTACACAGAACGGGAATCAAATCCACGCAGATCGGTGGTTTTTGCCTTAAAAATATATAATAAAAATAATATCTACTTTTTTGAGTAGATATAATGATATAGTTCACTTATGAAGTGGAAAGATTTTGTATTATCACTAGTGACTTTGCCACTTTTGATAATACAATGTTTCCACTTCGAGAGTGAAATAATTCCTTATATCTAGTCAAAAAAGGTAGATAGTCACTGTCCCGTACATTTAAGGTTATGCTATATTTTATTTAAAAAGTTTTATTCATACGGATCTATGTATTTATATTAGCAACTTGTGCCTTATATCTAGGTATGTTTTTCGTTTATTTATCTGTACAGTATATTCTGATCTCATCTAAACAGTTACTTCTCTATATGTCGTAGACAGTATGTTAGAGGAGTACATGGAGTGCGTTTTAGCGCTTGTGATCGAAGATATGATTCGGACAAAATAACCATTTGATTGTTTCGGTGAAATAAAAATCTATAATTGAGCAAAGAAACGTATTCATCCAGATGGTTAAAGGGTGGACAGAGTCGAAATAAATAAAATTAATATTGATCCTAACCTAGGCGCGGACGAATATACGTACATACGGACACGCATACCGTCTCTAAAGTGATTTATATGTCCAGCTTCTGCCAAAGTGGACTCGACAAAAATGAAATTCGTATCTAAGCACCGGTATAGTTAGATTTGTAAAAAACTCACAATATCGTGTTTCTCGTGGAGTGCTGTGTGTAACTGATGAGAAGTTTTATACATTTTGGCAGATATTTCCTAATTAAAAACTGTTAACATAATCTAAGCGCTTTTAAAATCCGAGAAAGTTTTACATCCCCCCAATTCCACTTTGCAAATAAGTATCAATAAGCATTTCTTTTGAATCTATATATGAAATTATTTCGAATCACTGAGCAAAGATTAATGCAAACGTTACAGAAACCCTACATAATAAACATGTCGTTTTATTTGCCCAGCAATTTTGTCATTAAACTATATCACTCAAAGGAGATATTACCCCCCCCCAATTTGCGTCACCTGAAATATAATACAATACGTATCTGTAAATATTCAAGTATTATTCATTACTAATATTTTCTGGCGAAGTATTTTCTAAATCCTCCATCAAAGTTGGAAATAATGTTTGGGATATTACTTCTCCTTCCCTTACACCAACATTTCAATACAAAAATCAGAGAATAATCCATATTCTTAACACAGGACTTCCATTGGTTATGCTTAAATATAATAATAATGAACATTTGACCACGAACATCAGATAAAAGCAACTTGTAAAACCAACAATCTATACGTATATAGTCAAAAGCTTTCGTAAATATATAGACGTGCAATATATTTTCCACATGTATATATTTGGTAATATGAGTATGCAGAGCAAAGATTGCGTTAAGCGTTGAATAATCATGTTCAATCGCAAACTGTGCGTCAGAAATTATGTTATATTACTCAGCCGAATGTAATATTCTACTTGTCAATATACTTGTAAACAACTTTACAATAAGTTACATGCGTAATACCGCGATCATTATTTACATTACGTATGACACCTTTCTTAAAAATCGGAACGACAACACCCTTGACACACTCATCGGGATGGACTCCATACATATATAGCCTGTATCAAACAATTTGACTAATCTATCAACAAGCAAATCACGTGTAACTTAAATTTGTTTAAAAAACTATATGGAGATTTGTAATCAAGAACATCAAGTGTTAATTCAGTTTTTAAAAAAAAAACAACAACAGGAAAAAAGTGAAACAAACAAACAAACAATTAAGGGTGAACCAAATTTTGTATTGATCAGAGCGCCAAAACACAACCCTGCATATGCATTACTAATTTGATAGTATAAATCATTTCAAAAATATATAGGGATGATTAAATAATAAAATTATGAAAACAGGTTTACCTGATAGTCTCGTACAGTAAAATGCGTTTTATGTTTTGTGTGAATAAATAAATGCACGTGAACATGCTGGAATTAATTCTGGAGGAAAGGAAAAACATATTTGTGAATTAAAACTTTCTTCACAGCGTATATTTGCCCTTGACACAGCGTCTATGTGTCCTTCAGACGGCATATATTTGCCCTTGAGACAACGCAGTTACTGTTTATACTGCATAAGCGGTTAATGGAGTAAGATGGCATATCCTTAATACAGGTTTTGTGCAAGAAGAGTCAACTTTATTATGTGTGTATACCTGCAAACTCAGTTAAGATTTACTGTGTTAGGAGATGGACACAACCCACACGTACTGCGAGCATACTTTGACACTTTAGATACAGACGACTAAGAAGCAACATTGAAGGAAAGAAAAAAAAGATCAAATTTATCTTGAGTAGGTCTGCACACGTTTAACCAAACAGTATGGTATTTAAACTTTGCTACGTTTCGCAGATTTTGGGAAGAAAGGGGAACACTGTGATACAGTAAGATTCCAACGGATTATATATGTGCGCAATAAGTTTTACGGTCTCTATGTTTGAGTTAGTGAATGGTTTGTATGCGAATGTTTTTAATTCAATGGCCTGTGATAATTCAAAACGTAGCCTCGCACGACGTCTACCCATTTCAAAAGCAGGGAGAATCTACATCCTTCGTTTGCGTCTGTTCCATGCCTCTCATAGCCTAGCATAAATAGCTAAATGGATCTATTGCAAAGTTGAAAATTACCACATAGTTTTCATTTCCATGAGAATATCGAACAAACAAAGTGTTAAAATAAACTTGACTTGCTAGAATTCCCATACAAGCAACATTTAAGTAACGCTAAGCTACGTTTTGTCACGGAATGATGGTTTCTATTGTTGCTGAACAGTTTTTAATATCTCACTATGTAATTTAAACGCTATTACAAAATCTGAGTACTTTAAATGACTATGTAGTCACCACTTGGCGATGCATTTTATATTCTTGAATATCTCCGCAATCTTAAACGGGATTCATTTTAGAAGGCTGTTTGAATTAGAATGTTGCTATATTTCGAGTAATACACATATACATTTCAAAGGAATAAATTTCATTCATTCATATTAAGGCCATCATTTTGTGACAACAACAATAATCTTATCTTCTCATCAAGAGTTTTTCTCTGATAGAGTGTCTGCCTCGTAATCCCAGGTTAGCGGGTTCGATACCCTCCCATGATAGTCCGGGTCTGTTGTCTCTGGGTGTCCTTGAGAACGGAATTTAGCTCCATTTACATCTGCAAGATAAAGCCAATAATGTGCTGAATGTGCGGTTTGAACCAACAAAACACAAATAAACTACAAGCTGATATACTAAAATAGATTTCTGGTACTTATTTTTATCATGAATACCGAGCAAGTCCAATTGCCAGATGAACTACGATCATTATGCTAACTGAAAATGACGACGGCGAAGATGATCATAACGACGATTATTATTATTATTATTATTATTATTATTATTATTATTATTATTATTGTCAATATGTGAAATCAACAGAGTTGAGAGTTTGTTTGAATAAGCGACAGTACGTCTATTGTTTGTTTGTTTTGTGGGTTAAACGCCATTTTCAGCACATGATAAGCTATAAATGGCGGTCAGTATATTTGGTAGAGGAAGAAGCCGGGAAAACCCTGGGAAGAACCACGGACTCAGGGAAAGCTACTGGCAAGCTTTCTCACATACCCGCACTTGCCGAACAGACTCAAACTCACGCGGACAGAGGTGGGATGTCAGTGGTCTGTAAAGACATGCGCTTTAGACCACTCAGAAGTACGTATAGAAAATTGTTGTATTTAATATTTTTGGGGGAGATATCAAAGAAATCCCATGCAAATTTAAACTTTTATAAACTTTGGAAACACAAAACATTTTAGGTGCATTCTGTTGAGAAAAACTCGTCTCAATTTAAATATGTTAGTTAAAACGTTTGAAAATCTAGCATGTATACCATGTGTTCTTCATCGCTATATTATAGAGGTAAAAAATGTATGAAGTATAAGTGAAATATTTTCATAAAATAAAATATGTACCTTCACTAAACCTCAAGTTATGTTTACTTTAATTCAGTTATGCCTTGTATATCCAACCAGTACTTAAAGTTTGTGAAGACTCCATACCCGATTGAAAGTAGCAAGACAATGCCGTGCTCGCTGGAGCTATCACATGAAAACAGATACATCATGCTTTATCTGATACGAAAATAAAACCAACGGCTCCTATTTTAGCTTCAGCACCAGCAATGTTTTACTAGCAAGTACATAGTTTGTTATGAGAGCCTTGGACATATTGTAATAACGATTTTCAACTGAGTATTACATAGTCTTTTTTTTAAAGAAACCATCGTGATATCATGGACAACTTCTAATAGCGACCAGCAATGACTACGATAACACGATAATTTTAAACGATTTATTTCGCATAAATATATAAATCACCCGTTCAGGTGCAGAGATTATATAAAATATACCACTACATTCCACTTTAGCCACTTTAGCCTAACATTCTGAACTATTCTCAGAAATTATTGATGAGAGTTTCGAACAATTCTCGTCACTGCTAACTGTATCAAAACCATGTTAACTTAAAAACGATTCTATTTAAACTAGTATACCTGCCCCTGTGCACTTTTAATTATAACAGCAACAACATGCCTATCATCACCACTAACACCAATAACAGGATCAGTAGTATAGAAGGCGTAACCCCTGGCTCATATAACCATTATCCCTTAAATTGTGACCTTTACCTCCTAACTTCTGACCTCTATTTAAACCATTGGTCCTCAAAAGTGTAGTACAAAACCTAGGCCACTGGCCTCTTGGATACGTATATTGCTATCTACTCTGTGCCAACTCGACAACCTAACTTCAAATCTTTTACGAGAAAATCTGGCTCATTGATCGTCATAATGTTTATAACAACAAAACCCCATTAACATTCACAATATTTGTTATAATAACAGGCCACAAACATCAGACACACTGGATAAAAAGTCAGCGCCTACCCCCCAATTTATTAATTAAAAAATCACTTGGAAGTCATTACAAATTCACTTTGAATACAAATTAAATATGCAGTAAATACATATTCACTATGAATACAAATTAAATATGCAGTGCAAAGTGTCCACCCCAGCACCGAGAGCCTCTCCTTGTGGATTGTAAGTAGGAACAAAACCAATTACCACCCACAGGGAGAGGCCGTATCTAATTTCCATATATTTTTATAATCTTGTTTATCGAAAGTGTTTGCTCCTTATTTGCATACACTTAATTATATGTCATGTTTTATAATGCATTAGCCGTATTATT
The DNA here is from genome assembly GCA_029931535.1 of Margaritifera margaritifera. Lineage (NCBI taxonomy): Eukaryota > Metazoa > Mollusca > Bivalvia > Unionida > Margaritiferidae > Margaritifera > Margaritifera margaritifera. Next base: position 538,955 of record JAQPZY010001048.1, read on the forward strand.
TATTTAATTTTACTTTTGCACACATTTGGTAACATATTTCGACTCACCTTAGTAGTATTTGCTTTATTTTATTTTATTTTTATTTGGATCATTTTTATTTCTGCTAGAGTTCGGTACAGAGAGCTATCCCAATTGTATATGAACAATATTTTAGGCTTAAATCTGGGTTCGACTCCTAATCCTTTGGTTCACAAGTCTGACGTTTACTGTGATTGCTCCTTCTCCCTCAATATTGAAAACAATAATGTAAAGTCTATATAAGGATTGAATACAGTTCCAGGCTGTTAACTAGCTGTAATGAATAGCTTTTTTAATTAATAATATCTACAGCGAAGCAGTACTGAGGTCCCGTACAATCATGCAATATCTATGTCTATAGCAAATTATTACACTAATGTAGGTTTTTACTTTATTATCGAGATAACTTTCCACGTAGAGTGAAACCCCACACACCCCAGTATAGGTCAATGGTAAAGGTTTTGTCTCAAGTTAATTCCCAGAGTGAAGCAGTCCTGATGTGCCATTCTGTACTATATTTTATAAAAACAATTATAAGGATCATACATATATCCACACATCACACTATACATGTACTTTGATGTACTTTACATGTATTTACTACCGTACACCTAATAAAGAAAATCCAAGGTCAATTTTACCTATGCCAATCCTTGTAAACAGATCAAAGGCATGGCAACAGGTATAATTATCTAACAAACAGGCTGATATATAAAACCACATGGTCCATCGATACATCTACGCTAATTTTAAAATAAGACCAGACCATTCAGGATATTATCGATATTCATAAATTTATACAATTTAAGTATCGCCTAGTATAAATGTATTTAGTATAGTTCACATACTTCAAGACTGAGCGTTAACAAGTCAGTAACAGTGCTACATGCATAAATTCTAGCAAATACAGATCAATTGATGAGACACATGCTTCATTAAATAGATAACCCTTATAATTAACAAGAAAGTTTAATATAAACAAGTTAGTAAGACTATATAATCAAATGACTCAAGAACAGTTTTTAAGGGGTTTATACTACGACCCTAAAGGTCACATTGCTTTTATGGATATTAACCAATTGCGGAGGCCAATTAAACTTGACAAGAATAAGGCAGCAAAGCAATGTTTAAGTCTGATCAAATATTCTGAATTTAAAGAATGGCTGATAAAAGGTCTACTTACACATTATACAAGAGTAACCCGTATACACCTCAAAAATATACACTTCATAAATATAAACACTTGCTTAATAAATGTGCAATAAAATACAGAAAATTAAAACATCTGAAAATGAATTTAAGGCAGATATATTTACTATATTCAAATAAATTCCAAGCGAAACATTCCTGATGTCACATCCTGTATACATGTATTTAGCATAGTTCATATTCTTCAAGGCAGATCGTTAACAAGTACTACAGGTTTACATTCTAGCAAATATAGACCAACTGATGAGACATGCGCTTCATGAAATAGATAACCCTTATAATTAACAAGACATTTTCAATATCAACATGGTAATAAAACCTATATAAACTAATAACTAACAAAGAATAGCATTTAAGAGGTTATACTACGACCCTAAACGTCTCGTTGCTTTTATGAGTATTAAAAAATTGGGAAGGCCAATGAAACTTAACAAGAATAAGGCAGCAAAGCAATGTTTATGTCCGATACAATATTCTGAACTGAAAGATTGGCTGATAAAAGGTCTACTTACACATTACACAAGAGATATACCTTATAGAACACAAAATATAAACTTCATAAATATAAACACTGGTTTAATAAATGTGCAATAAATATACAGAAAATAAAAACATCTAAAATTAATTTTATATACCCGCCAATGTCTATGAACCAGTAGAAAATCTTATAAGGTCTTTGGAATAATGAAAAGTGAAAGAGACAGATCTTTTAATTATATTTTATAAAATAAAGATAATTCTCATTATTGTGGAATAAAGGATTGATCAAATTAGTTTCATCTAAAGAAATCATATAAGGAAAAAAAAAATTTTGTAAGAAATGCTTCAGTTTTGTTTTTTTACTGAATTAAAATTACAAGAACACAAAAATGATGCAACGAAACGTCTAACACAGTCGACATAATGCTCAAAAGAAGTTTCCATCGCTAAATGTAAAAACTACCAAAATTAACTCCAGGTTACTTTTATTATTTATTCTCATTTTGAAAGTATTACTGAGACAATAAGTAATGAGGCTGTCAAGACTATAAATGAGGCTCCAAGAAGTGAGGAGTCAAATACGTCATGGAGAATGAAAATAGCAAAACACTTACCAGCAGTATTTTGCCTTGATCTTAATCAACTCATAAGTAGTATGAAGAAACAATTAATAGAGGAGAAGACTGAATAGTTAAAACGTATGAATATTTAAGATCGGTTGCAAAAACTGTTTATTAAGAACTAAGACCAAATAACGCTGTTCAAATGATATTCAGTGATAAAGATACCCAACCCCAACCCGAAAGAAAAGAAAACAACAATTCACCGATATATGCCATATCAGTGGAAAGGAAATTATATGTTAACAACTACCAATAGATCATGATCACTTTACTGGAAAATACAGCAGTCATGCACATTTAAATTCTAAATTTATTTGGACATAAGTCTCATTTGATTATAAAAGCATTAGTAAAAACACATATACATCCTGAAGCACTAATAATATCAAACAATGATGGAAAATAGACTTTGTCTGTAGTCAATAAAAATGCGAAAAAGAAAGCAAAGCACTAAAGGGTCTCTTTTGTTAAAAGAACATGGAGATTTCTAGATAGTTATGTTTTCGGATCAATTGCTAGAGCAACTTGTTTAAAATCTAATGACGACAGATTCACAGAAACAATAAGATATTTTGGGAAATGGAGAGTGAGGCAAACAAGTTCCCTAAGTTTCTGAATAAAGATAATCCATACAAATCCATGGATTCATCTGAAAGATTTGATGAAATTGACCTACTACCATTTGAGAAATTGTATTTCAAACTCACACGATCAGGAATTTGTACTGCGGATTACCAATATGTAAAAGATGTTATGAAACATTTCAAATTAAATTATCTACGCAATCTTCACTACTACTATGTAAAGAAAGACGCTTTAATGTTATGTCATATTTGTAAAGAATTCAGGTCTATCTATATGAATACTTATATACTAGACCTAGCACATTATTTTCGTGCACCTGAAATAGCTCATGTTGCTAGTTTGAAAATAAATAAGGTCCCTTTTGAAAATGTGGATTATTTCGCTTACCATTCTTGTTTATGAGACCCACGTTTGTGGCTTTTTTGTGGTTACTTAACTTTTTGTATGCAATGGAGCATTCTGGCTAACAAGCCAGAATGTTAGCCAGAAGGTTGATGGCAATCTTTCTGGTTACTTATATATAAATAGCCATAAAGTTTGCCAGAAATTGTTATGGCAAGCTTTCTGGTTGTTGATTAGCCACAAAGTTCAACATTGGGGGCAAATATTCTTGCAATGTTAGCCAGATTCCATATCAAATTGCAATTTAAGGCAGCTAATGTGTGAATCAATCTAAAATAACACAAACTGCATGATGCTCAAGTTTACATTTCAATTTAATTTTTTGTGTTTTAGCGTAGTACAGCGATTTAATGTTGTAACCTTCTGGTTTATGGCAGTAGTGAAATCTGATGCCTTCATTCACAGTCTGTTGATAGCAAACACTACAAATAAATGAAACAAAAATCAAGCTGAGGAAGAAACAAAACCATGTTTAAATTCCATACACAACTCACATAATGTAAAAGTAGTTCCACAGTTATTGATGTAACAATAAAGAGATTGAGAACTTATTCAAATTTATTAGCAGGAAAATATATATATATACATATACATACCACTATAATCTATATGCTGTTTGATGATTAAACATATTTAATTGTGCATGCATTCCATCAAATTAAATAAAAGCAATAATTGTATGTACTAATTTCTCATATCATAATGTATGTTCAATCATAAACTGATAGCAAAGAGAACTAGAGCAACTTAAGTGACACTTCAGCACAAATCTTCTATGCATATTGTTACATAATTAGATATCCTGCATCATTTTAGAACTCTGTTGTAACCAGATATCACCTCCATGACCACTCAACCTTGACCCAGGGGTGATAACCCACAATTTATTACATTTATATTGTACATTTTCCTCACCTCAGTGCAAATACATGCATTCATTTAGAGAATTTTATGTTTGGAAAATATATAATAATTTAAATTTCAGTACATTTGACTTTTTAACTTATCTCAGGGACACAAGTGGATGGTTAACATAATTTTCACTTGGTCATTTATATCCCAAAATGTGAAGGGATGATCATATCTGGTATGATGTTTTTGCAAAGATGAATATTAATGACATCCCTGGGGAGTGGGGAAGAAAGGAGGAAGGGTTGGTTAAGGGTCAAATTTTAAAAAGTATAAACTCTCTCTGTACCACGAACTCAATCTACGTAAGTAGATGAAAACTAAGATTTCAGATCCTTTATGCTGTTCTTGTGATGAGATGGGAGGGAGAGATTTTGCATGACAAAATAAAAATAAAATGTGGATATTTGTAATGGCTTCCATTTATACTTTACATTTTTTTTTCTTCTTTTAAGTTATACCAACATTATTCCTGAGTAGGTTGTGAAAGATACAAAAATGTAACTTTTACCCAATAATTGCATTCAATTACAAATAAGAAAGAATGTTCTAAATTGTTTCCATTTACAAGCACTTTTGCTCATCTTACATTTAATATTAGAAATGAAAATATTTAAAAAATGTATATTACAATTTAGGTCGGTATGTACTATTACTGTGTTATTATTTAGAAAACATACCAAAAAGGAAGTATACTAACATTATCCGAAACCTCAATTGATAATGAAAATTTCGTGACCACATAAAATCGAATGTGTTCTTGTATCAGTTTGTCTGCATGATGTTAGCTTTGCTAGGAAATGAAAAAAACTTAGGTAATAGGATGTTGTAGTACATAAAAAAAAATATATTGTGTACATTTTGAAAACAAAAACGTACAAGTATAATTACTCTTAAGAGTTTTCATGATAGCTGCTGGCTGCATTGATAGTGTAGTCTTCTTGTACACTTGTTCTGGCTCATATAAACCATCCATAATGTTTTTTTTTCACAGTGAAGAATGACCCCTTTCTGGTACATTTAAACTGCGGCTGCAAGCCTTGCCTTTGACACAATTATGGAAGCACTTGGATTGAGCTTCTCAGAATCATCCAGAGTAGTCTTCTCCTCCTTTGGCAATCTCTGGATGAGAAATACTAGCAACATTAGGGCTAATATCGTGCATGATCGCTCTTATATTTAACTTGCGCTATTTTTAATATGATGATTGTATCGTACCGGCAGATATGTACATGGTCGAGTCGAGCACAACAATACATTACTAACTTAAAAGTTTAAATACATTTTTGCATAAGATTTTCAATCTTCTGTTCTTTAAATGCACACGAAGAATACATGCACATGATCTAAATGAAAAACATTATATACATTTGAAACAAATATTGACAAAGAACAGACCATTCTGAAAGATTTAATTCCTATCTAATTCTCATGCTGATTTGGTCTCAAAATAATACAGTGAGCATAATTTAAAGTACACTAACATCTATATAAAAATAAACTGAATTTATTCAACAACTTTATAAAACATAATGAAACTATCAACTGGATTCTGAAGATTGATCTAAAACTCAGATAATTTTATCACTCTATCTGTATACCCCTTTTGGGAATTAAGTGATCCACCAGTTCTGTCTCAGACTAAATAACCGTACAATCCAGCTTGACTTTTATCTGATCTGTAATATATTACAAGTCAATATTTTTTTAAATAACTTTTTAGAATATTCTGGCCGATTATTTCCAAAATACAATTTTTCTTCTGTCACCAACTGAACAATTTGAATTTGGCGAGTACATTGCATCGATACTGAAAAACTTTCATCACCGTCTAAGGGTTGCGCAGTGAAAAGTAATCGGGATCCAGAAAAGTCAGTTTCAACATGACGTAGTCACCCATAGACGCGATTAATTTGTTTTGTAACATTTTCATATGAACTCATTGAGTAATCAGAGTACACTGGTATACATTGTTTTTAAAACTGCCTTTGTTGGGTATCATGAAAGTTTACATAAGCAGTCCTCATTTTGTGTGCTCCGTGAATCAATTCAAATTATACTGATTTTCAATACTTTAAATAAATTTTTGGGTAAGAAAACTTTTTTCCCCATATTGCCATATTGTTTTTTTTTCCTGGAATGAAGGAATTGAAAACTACAACATTGTTACCTTTTACCATTTCTAACTCTAAAAAGATAATTCAATTGGAAACTTTAACTGAAAATTTACAGATGATATTGTAATTTAGCAAACAGTTATCTAAGTGCATATGATTCTCATAGGTCTTTAGTGTAAGCTATTAAGATGTATACAATTTAACTAAACTCATACTTTCTACAATGTTACACGTTCATTTATATATGCTACATAGAAATTAGATATTATTTTAACTTTGCTGTTTTCCCTTTGTTTGCAATATTCAAATTTATTTCATCTAGGGAATGTCAGAAGTGTACACTTCCAATATCAGTTTCAAAAACAAAAAGGACAAATAAATAATAATAATAAAGGAACAAAAGTAGTTTATCCTCACTCTGACAGTGTGCAAACTATTATATTTATTTATTTTACTACTAAATGTATAAATGTACAATGTAGTAATAATAATAACACACTAATGAATTATTATTTACCATATTTATTCTGAAGATCAAAAGTATCTAGACTCCAAAAATTTTTAATCTTTCACCATCAGCTGGTACTGTGACTGCAAGCTTTCAATTTGATGATCTCGTGTGGTGCAAGATGGGTACTTTTCATTTAGAGTACTGAGTGCACTGGATACAGCAGATGACACATCTGAAGGATAGGAGCTACTATTGGTATGGTTGTTACAAGCAGGCATTATTATATATGGGGTTTGGTTACAAAGATTTAGTGGGTAAACTGTATTCAGAAGCAGGCATCATTATGTATGTGGTGGGGTTAGAATGATTTAGTGGGTGAACTGTATTCAGTGGTAGAGAATTGTGGCTGCACGCAAGTTAATGTTATATGGAGCTGGCTGGATTGGATCAGGAAGGGTAGACGGAACATGACTGGATGAGAGACTGAGCATTGTGAGTGTATAATGCACTGGGGGTTGTGACCCACGCATGTGGACTGTTGTGACCCAAGTCCAAGTTGAAACTTGTCATTCATGGCAATGGTTGGTACTGGTCCAGGTCCAGTCGGATAATTGTTTATGGCCATAGACGGGATTGGTCAATGTCCATTCAGGGAATTGTTTATGGCCATAAATTGTATTGGCCCAGGTCCCACCTGAGAGTTATGGCCATAGTTTGTGATGGCCCAGGTCCAGACTGAGTAATGTTGATCATGGTTAGTAATGGCCTAGATCCAGTCTGTAAGTTGGTTTTAGCCATGGTTGCTACTGGCTGCAAGTTGGAAATTACATATGTGGACATCATATTAGCACAATTATTAATTTCATGAATTTGTGATGACAACATCTGCTGAGCATTCAGCAATGTCTCTTCCATGCAGCACTTTTTCTGCTTCTTCTCAGTAGAAGCTTCTGAAAACAAAACAATCTTTCACTAGCTGGTAGATACATTCCTTTTTTGTGTTTAGGAACTGTCCAGCAGTCCTAGTGTTTCCTACTTTTTTGTTAGACTCCCTATTTTTCCTTATTTTTTCCAAAATGACATTACTGTCCCTACTTTTATTTTAAAAAGTAGCTCTACTTAATCCATACTTGTTCACATATTGCTGCTGGAAATATTGTGAAGGTCTTTAAGGTGTTAATGGATGGTTGTTTGCGATCATATTTGTCAGTTCCAAATGTGATATATGAATGTACTACCGAGAAAGATCCAAATTTAAACCACTATGTGTATAAATTATCATTTGACCAAAAGGAGTGCCACATCATGATATTATAGACAGCAAATGTGTGTGGATTGGGGAAATATTTGTCCATTATGGACATGTGTCCTTTATATCAAGGATCAATATGCAAGTCTGTACAAGGATTTCATCTTATAGGTATCGGACAACTAATTATTTCACAGCCAGGGAACAAGTCTCCTGGGGTGCGGGGATAACAAAAAAAATAGAGTACTAAATATTTTGAGATGCGCCCATTGAGTAATAAATGGGTTCAATTTTGTTCAATTATTAATTTCACAAACTTAAATATATGTACTAAAGCTGACACAAAATATTTTCTTTTACTTTGATATCCTGTATTAAAATTCCTACTGACAAAATTGCAGATGTACTCTTGGTGCGAGGCTATGTTATTAGGTGCAGACCAGGGAGTTCCCCTGTATAGCATCATGAGACTAAACAATATGCTAAGAGGCAACTGTTTTTTAAGGCTGAAAAAATGATCTAACTCTAATGAATGGAACCATGTGTGGTTTGTATACCAAGCTAATGAAGAATTTATTTTTATTTTTTAATATATTAACATTAAGTTCTATGGGAAATTGATATAGGGGTGGGGGCAGTGTGTGTATCCATGAAAACTACGTGCATCTGAGCATACGGTTCAGTATCATTGGTTGATTTAAGAGTAATTATAGTAAAATGGATCATTTTTGGAGTAATCTAGAGCACATATTAGTAAGAAAGCAAAGAAGTATGGAAAACAAACATAGTTGTGTAATTTGGATTGGGAAACCCGATCAAGCTGGCAAAGAGAGCTAAATCGAGATGATTGCACTATTTCCTATTTAACTACAGACTTTCATATATACACCTGACTTAAACTGGAAGAGAAAAGTCAATCTCTAAATGTTTGTCAATTGTGTCATGAAAAAATGTGCGTGAACATTGACCATTTAGTTTTGAAACCCCATTCTATCGAGAGATATAGACAGACAGACAGACAGACAGACAGAGACAGAGACAGAGATCACTGTATAGACCAGGGATAATAAACAAAATGCCACAAACCCATATGTTTAATATAATGGATCTTATACAAAGTAAATCTTTATACTATTGTCATTTGTACTGTGAGAGTCTTTCTAGTATTACACAACAATTAGCCTTTTGCAAAATTCGTCTCCTCCTGATATTTCTCACTGATTCTGAATAAAAGTGCTCTCTTTTTATATCTATTATGTTTGTATGCTTTCTTTTTCATGCAAAATGTCTTATCAATAATATGTTCTCTATGTCTTCTTTTCAGTTGCATAGCGACTTTAAAGTTTGATGCTATGGGGCACCCAGAAACTCCGCACAACTTTACTATAGACTCCGTAGGGTCATTGTTGCTGTAATGGACTGCGCTATAACATTGTGTATGGAAATTCTTCATACATTTACATTTCAAGGTAAACTTCTTTGAATTATTTTATTTACACTTTGAGACTTTTGTGTGTTAGTGTTGACAAATGTCTTCTGAATTGTCATTTTCTTCAGCCAGCAGTTAACAAGCATTCGTATCATTAATTAGGTATGTGCATATCTACTATTTCAAATGTTTCAGGGATATATGAGCTTTTAACTACCCAGTTTTCATTTCACCGGTGCAAGACACATGACTTTGTCTTGCAAAGGGAATGACCACCCTGATAACAGAGCACTATGTCATTTACTGCTTTTGGCATGCCCATCATTATCATAGAAGTGTCCCCACAGTATTTCTGAAAGGCATCATTAAATTCTGCATGACAACGCTGTCTGAGGTCTATTGCAAAATTGTTTCATCATCTCGTATTAATTTGTTTCTTCCTGGCATCAGATTTGTAAGTGCAATAGACTTTTTAATGATGTCTCCCATTATAGGCTCCCATCACACATGGGATATGTTCTCATGTGTTCTGTGAACACTGCATTCCACAGTTCTTCATTTTTCTGGATGTACCAGCCGGTATGTACTCTTTTCACCAGATCTGACATAAAAAATTATTAATGTATTACAATTTGTGTTACATAGAATCTTATATTTATCATATTTTATGTTGCCGGGTGATTTTTAAATGCATCCATTTCTTATTTACAACTCTCCGTGTCAAAGTATTAGTTTCCTTGGATCGGTTAGCTCCCCTAGTCCATTGTTTGACAAGGAGATATAGACATATTTCATTGTAACAAAATCTGAACTTTAACACTCAAATGGTATTTTTATTTTATTAAATTACAGTTATGAAGCATGCGAAGAGATCTGCCTCGCAGACACATGTTTTGTTTGATACATTTTTTACAATGAAATGTTATCTGTTAATCATTGTTCTATTTTTTTTTTTGCATTACTTTCCTCCATGAATTATGTAATGAAAAGTAGGAAACCTAATTAATTGATAATGTTTTTTTGTAACATTGAATAATGATTAATTTATATTTATCTCTTTTGTTCGGAGTAACTGGGATGCAGATCAAGATGTAAATCTTTGGTTTTAGTTGGCCATAGGAATTTGTATTGCACCGAAACTTCCTCTTTCTCAAAACCAAATTGTGAACTTTGTCTTTTTGTGACAATATTGTACTTTTCCTCTGAAAGTCCTTTATGTAGTGTTTTTGGTGACATCACTCTCTACAATTTTCTCACTTGTTACACCTTTGTTATAAGGAATATTTCCTGGTCTGAAGTGAAACTTTCTTGTATTATGACAACTTTTTGTTTTTCTCTTTACTTTTGTCATTTTTGACATTTTAATATAAATGTAGTTTATGCTTTGAGTTTCAAAGTGTGAATTCAGTATCTGTTTAGTGCTGTTAGAACTACATTCTGCACTATTTATTTTGTTTCTTCACATCAATGGAAGCTAGTATCAGTTTACAGTCTGCCCAGACTCGCATTTGGCTTCAGGTTACAGATCTCTACATTTATCAATTTTTCATGTGACAAGTGATTACAAATACAATGAACCTGCTAGTTGCCATAAACAATTATTACTATATGATTCAGGAACACAAAATCTCCAGTTAAGGAAATTTTAGGCAACCAAAATATAATCTTTATACCATAAATTGATGAAAACACGGGTTTGTGTAATTTGATACCTCTTATTACATAATGCTTATAGGTGGATATTTCATGCATGCATTTCTGAATAGCAGACACACAGGAAATAAAGATACATATGAGACAAACTATTAAAATCCCTGGATTTATTCAGTTATCTACATCTATAATATATGAACATGGTCAACAATCTTGAAATACAACATTCATTCTTATCATCTATAGGCATTACATAAGTGTTCATTATTACAATTTAGTGCACTTAGAATATCACTAAAGTTAGTATAGTACATACTTGGTGCCTAATGTTGCCAATATATAAAAATGACAAAAATGTATGTTCGGTATAGGTTTCGGACAACTAATTATTTCACACCCAGGGAACAAGTCTACTGGTGGAGTAATACAAAACAGAGTACTAAATCTTTTGAGATGCGACCATTGGGTAATAAATTGGCTCAGTTTTGTTCAATTATTAATTTCATAAACTTCAATCTATGCAATATAGCTGACAAAATAGTTACTTTTATTTTGATATCCTGTATTCAATTTCCTACTGACAAAACAGCATATGCACTCTTGGTGCGAGGCTATGTTATTAGGTGCATACCAGGGAGTCCCCCTTTATAATATCACGAAACTTAAACATATATGCTGTGAGGCACCTGTTTTTTTAAGGCTGATTTTTTTTATATCTAACTCTAATGAATGGAACCATGTGTGGTTTGTATGCCAAGCTAATGAAGGATTTTTTTTTTATAATTTTTTTATATTAACATTAAGTTCTACGGGAAATGAATCAGTTGTCGAATCTCTATAGGGGTGGGGGTAGTTTGTGTATCCATGACAACTAAGTGCATATCAGCATGCGGTTTAATATCATTGGTTGATTTAAGAGTAGTTATAGTAAAATGGATCATTTATTTTTATTTTATAATATGGTAACATTAAGTTCTATGGGAAATGAATTAGTTGTCCAATCTCTATAGGGGTGGGGGTAGTGTGTGTATCCATGACAACTAAGTGCATATCAGCATGCGGTTTAATATAATTGGTTGATTTAAGAGTAGTTATAGTAAAATGGATCATTTATTTTTATTTTATAATATGGTAACATTAAGTTCTATGGGAAATGAATCAGTTGTCCAATGTCTATAGGGGTGGGGGTAGTTTGTGTATCCATGACAACTAAGTGCATATCAGCATGCGGTTTAATATCATTGGTTGATTTAAGAGTAGTTATAGTAAAATGGATCATTTATTTTTATTTTATAATATGGTAACATTAAGTTCTATGGGAAATGAATTAGTTGTCCAATCTCTATAGGGGTGGGGGTAGTGTGTGTATCCATGACAACTAAGTGCATATCAGCATGCGGTTTAATATCATTGGTTGATTTAATTGTAGTTATAGTAAAATGGATCATTTATTTTTATTTTATAATATGGTAACATTAAGTTCTATGGGAAATGAATTAGTTGTCCAATCTCTATAGGGGTGGGGGTAGTGTGTGTATCCATGACAACTAAGTGCATATCAGCATGCGGTTTAATATCATTGGTTGATTTAAGAGTAGTTATAGTAAAATGGATCATTTATTTTTATTTTATAATATGGTAACATTAAGTTCTATGGGAAATGAATTAGTTGTCCGATCCGTATAGACTACTAGTATTGTACATGTATATGTAGCAGTTATAGAAAAAATGGGAGTATTAAGCACCAGAATATGTATTTAAGAAGACTGGTTTATGAAATTACCCTTAAAGAGCAGATGTACTTATGGTTACTTGCCAGCTGATTCAGTTTTCATTATTCCTTTTTGAGGGTTTTATCTACCTAATTTGCTTGTTATGTCATCATCATTCATATTTAAGATGCTAAAATAGGACGAATGGTTACACGTTTATATGATATCTGACCAGAATAAATCATTATGCTAAAGTTTAGTTGGCAAATTAAACGTAAATGCACTTTTGAAGGATTTATGTTTTCTTTCTTTTCAAGGTTATCATTTGTAGCCTTTTTATTTTCTTCTCAGCTGCAAATTTGACCCCTTTACCTTTTCTCTTTAGGAAGTGTTATCTGCATTCCCTGTTAAATGCATAATAAAGAAATAAAGTTAAAGTACAAATCTAATGCTAAATGTTTCTTTCATATCATGCTGCTGAAACGTATTTTTTTAGTTTTCAAGACAATAGTTAGTACTGAAAAAACAAATCTAAAAAAAAATCATTAAATTACAAATATAAAACTTCTAGTCTTAATTACATACAATATGCCACCAAATTCAGCTGTATCGTAATAAAACATTGTATGCCCCAAACTGAGCACCGCAAGTAATGGTTGCATTGGTGGAGCTCATTAGTATGCAGTAATATCACATATTCAATATCTAAACTACATCGGTGTATCGACTATATATTTACCAAAGATCAAAGAAAAATAGACAAGCCATCAAGTCAATGACAAATGATACATTTAATATGTTTAAAGCAGACTATGATCTGAGAGAAGTAGCGATGTTTGCTTGCAGCCTGAACTATGTATACACAGACTGAATGATCACATTTGGTACAATGTTTCATAAGGATAGCTGGTTGAGAGAAAGTGCATAGCTTATAATGAAGATTTTGACTTGCGCTGAGATATATCCCTTCAAAGGATTATTGAAAGGATCACTTATACCACTGAAAAACAGTAACTCTCGAGCGCGTGGATCAAAGTAAATAAAACAGCAATGGGCGTCTAACTGAAATGTAATCCGGAAGAATGTGATTTGGTAAAAACAACGAATAAAGCAAAACCTGCATCTAATATTAAGGGGAATAAACTAGGATATATGTAACGCTAAGCACGATTTGCACTGTGCAAGTACTGTACACTAGAGTACAGTTCTTCCGGTAAACTGTAATCAGCCAGTGAATTATGAAGTCTTTAGTTACCTTTTTGTTTCTAAAATCATGTTGGAGAAATCAGAAAATATGCATATGCAAAATAATAACACAAAAACAATCATGGTAGTTTATAATAATTTATTAACGTGTTAACTGAACAAGCTGATCACTACTGTGCGACGTATGGCGATCTTGCCTATTTTGTCTTCACATTTTTTGTGTCTATAAGTGTCGGGACACCAAAAATGTTATGTTTGTTACGTGCAGATAAGTCTTAGGACATAAAGAAAAAAAAATGTGTCCCAAGACTGACCTTCATTAAGGTGACGGTATGGCATATCAAATATAACACATGAAACCATTATAACACATACAACAACTAAAAGGTTTTGAATACAAAGAACATGATACTTATTACAGAAAATAAACATTAAAATCATTGCCTTAGTGATCGTAGATACTAGACACATTTTGTCTCAAAGGTTTTAATATTGGTAGCAGATTGTACACCCAGTGGGATGTCATTCCATGCCCTGAACTCCAAGCGCTTAATAGAATTGCAGTCATCTCTACTAATATATATATATATATATATATATATATATATATATATATATATATCCAGCTTTGAAACTGATCTAGCACAATGTGAAATTACAAGAGATTTTAATGTGAATTGGTCCGTCAAGTGTTTACGACCCAATCAACGCATGATCTTCCATGTTAAGCATCTATGGAAGATAATCTGGTTTTAAATACAAAGAATATTGAGCTAATTGAGCATATCAAGCCAGTATTTGACAGTTTAAAACAAAGTACATACTGCGATTTTTTTCTGAAGTCTATCACTACAAGTTTTTTGGCCGACTACACCAAACTGTGATTTGTTCTGAAGTCTATTAATATAAGTCTCAAAATGTGACATTTTCTGAAATCTGTCAATACAAGTCTTTGGCAGACTAAAACAAACTGATTTTTTTCTGAAATCTGTCAATACAAGTCTTTAGCAGACTACAACAAAATGTGATTTGTTTCTGAAATCTGTCAATACAAGTCTTTGGCAGACTACAACAAACTGTGATATTTTTCTGAAATATGTCAATACAAGCCTTTGGCAGACTACAACAGGCTGTGAGTTTTTTCTGATGTCTATTAATACAAGTCTTTCGCAGACTACGCCAAACTGTGTTTTTTTCAGATGTCTATCAACACAAGTCTTTGGCAAACTACACCAAAGTGTACTTTTTTCTGACGTCTATCAACACAAGTCTTTGACAGACTCCACCAAATATTTAAACAATAATTGATATGGGGAAGAAAGAGAGAATTATACAAGATTTTCCTCGTATAGATTGGAATGAAACGAGAAACATCTCATAATCCCAACAGCTCTATTTAATTTTGCCACTGCTTTATGTAATTGCTTTTTAAAAATTAAGTTCTTGTTTAAATAGACACCTGGGTATTTACGATTCTCTATTTTCGAAATTGTCGCATTGAATTTAACAGATAGATTAGTAACGACAATAACAGATCCTAACAATGTTGACCTATGCTGCAGTGCCTAAAATGATAAAAATGTGTTTCCAGTATGCTTAGAAAACATTAGGGTCTTTCAGTCGCCTTTACATTTTACTGTTTTTCATTCACTAAATGAGGGCAAAGCCCTCGGCAGAAAACCAAGTTGTATTCACGTAATGTCAATGTACTTCATCTCTTTTACAGCAGTTAGTGACATTCCACAGTCTGATGTTATAGTTTCAAATGGTGTCTGCAGGCCTAGTAAAAAGCTTTACTTCTCATTGATCACACAAACTGGAAATTTGAAATTCACAATAATTAGCACACGGGACACCATACAGTAATTGTATTTACATCATGCTGCATAGTCTTTGTAACGTAGACACATAATGGACAATACAATGTATGAAAAAGTGCCTTAGTTATTAGCAGACATAACAGTTTAACCAGAACGAATTAATGAAACCAAATGGGCACTAGTGAAAATATTAAATAGTCCTTTTTATTTTGTTTTTAAAGATATTAAAAATGTCTAGGTTGGTAGGTAACAATTAATGTAGGTCGGAAAGTAGCTACTGTTAAGATGTCTAAGGGTCTGAAAAAGTCATATTAGGTCAAGTCAGAATGGCCTATTGATTATCATCTTTACCATATGATTTTGAATGCTGATGAATAATTATCTTTAAATTTTTGATGTCCCAAAACTTTGGGACAAAGAAAATAATTCCAACAAAACTGTGCACAATTTTTTGGAAGGGGTAGGGCAAGATTTACTACTATTTTTTTTTTTTTTTGTTCTGAAATTGGCTGATTAGCAGATATGATAAATTCAAAATTTTGTTACTAAAAAGTATCAATTGCTTTGGACATCTTTGATATAAATGTTGTTTCCAAGTTATAAAATATTACATTGAAACAGCAGTTCGTCAACATCGGTGAATTTTGAATCATCATAACTACCATGCAAGATCATCTCACTGTGTACAGGATTAACCTGTTTCAGCCTAACTGCCAGATTGAACAAAGACTGTTAAAGACTAATGAAGTCCACATGCAAAAGAATCTGAAAAATATCGCTTCCTTTATTTACATTTCCTCAGGATAGTTACTAGTATGGTCCATTGTGATGTATGCTACCATTTTTATAAAAACAAATAGCCAATAAATAACTGCACACTGTATGGGATGAATAAATAATACAGTGGCTTGCAGTGTAAACATGAGGTACAAATATTACTGACGTGTTATTTTAATTAAAATCATCACGATGACATGGTAAACATTAAACATTTTTGAGCATCATGATCAGAACCTCTCTCAATCATGCTTGAACACTGACAAATATAATTAGGGTCTTACTTTTATCAGAAGAGGGTTCATATATATCCAAGTAATGTATAATCTCATTCAAACTGAGTCTAGTCTCAGTCAAGAGCAGTCCAAAGAGCATTCATGTATATTAAATTATAGCCAAGTCTCAATGAAATACAATCTAGTCTCATTCTTCTGGAATTTCATTTATCCAACAATTGCTTTTATGCGATGCCACAATGATTTCATAAAAGTCAGTAGTAAGTTGGATCTGTTTATCCAACAATCAGATTTTTCAATGTTTTTTCGTCATATTGATTTGTGTCAATTAAAATTAGGCTGTAATATTTTAGAAATGGGTACAGAAGCAATGTTGACAGTAGTTTCTCTGTTTTGTTTTTCAAATTGAAGTTGCCTCAAAAAACTTGCTCTGCCTATATGGCTTGTTACCGGTTGATCACTATTTATAGCTAAGTAGACTATCATCTGAGTGGAACACAGCTGATGTATTGTATTTACCAGTCGATCCAAGGACTAAAACTATTAACAACAGCAAGCCATAGCTATGGAAAAGCTACAATATTCATGCATGGAATTTTATTATGACAGGATAAAAAATCATTTGAAGACATGATTGAAAAGAAATAAAAAAGTTCTTGCGTAGTAAAATAGGAAATAGAGTGAATTCATTTGGTTTGGCACAGCACAGCAATACAGTAACACAGGTTATTTAGTTCCATGGCAATTGGAATAGAGTGCCATGCCTAAGGACATACTATGGTAACTGACCCATGCTGATTTAATGTTAGGATTTAAACCTGCATTCGTTTGATCGCAAGTCCAGCATGCTAACCACTAAGCCACTCCAGTCTTCATTACTTACAGGAGGGTGCATTAGGTCTATTATACATCCCCGAGTCTGTAGGGGCTCAAAATCTCCCTAAATTCGACAATATCTTGACCAAACCTTTCAGCCAGCTGAAATAATTGGCCAGTAAACAGAGGCCATATTAGTATTTGAACAGCTTTATTGGGACCAAAATGTCTGGCCCATCTACAGAAAAGACTATACTGCAGAAATTGTCTTGAGAGACCATCCCTTCTAACAATAAATTGTGGTCTGGATATATATATATATATATATATATATATATATATATATATATATATATATATATATATATATATATACACATACACCTAAGAGAGTCCAATCAAGCCTCATCTTTCATTATACCATGTGACTGGCTATAATTAAAAGGTTATTAGGCAGCATAATTTGATTCATTGAATGTGTCTTGTATGAGGCTATGTTGTGTTGAAAAACCTGTATTGGTCAACACGCCGAAGTCTAATACAGATTTGTCAACACAACATAGAAGTTTAAATAAATGTCCACATTGTACAGATTATTAAATAATGATCTTTGCATAATATACATCTGTACATAACCCTAGTTCTAATAATGCTCTATTTATATTTTAAAATACACTTTTTCTTCCATAATCGTTTTATGTAACTTTTGTCACTCCTCTATATAATCAGGAACACATACATACGCATATATAAGTCCCTAGTACCATATCATGAGAACAATAATCGGTCAAAAGTTATGCAAAAATAAAGAAGAAACGCAAGTATATTTAAAATACAACATACCAGTGAAAATAAATAAAGATTTTAAGCTTATTATGATCATGATAATCATGACGATTATTTTATTTTGTTGTTAATATTATTATTCCTTGTTATTGTTTTAGTTGCTGCGTAGTAGTAGTTGTTGTTTTCATTATAGCTATCATGCTCTTAATATAATAGTGTTTCTTTTCTCCGTTTCTCACTCCTGAACCAATAGTACATAATGATACTTTTTTAAACAAAACACATCTATTGTGCCATCACATTTCAAATTGTGAGATTAGTTAATATCCTTATTTATATCCAGTATCAAAGTAGAAGGAAACATTATACATATTTTCTAAACATTGTATGTTATTTTTGAACTTTATTATTAACACTTATCACATTTGCAGACACTGTTTCTTACTGGATATATATTCCATTTTCTTCATGGCAAATTAAAAAAATATACATTTGACAGAGAATTTTTTTTTAAATTTCAGAGGAAGGGACTATCTGTTTATATAAATACGTAAATCTAAATATTAATGTGAAAATAAAATTGAGAACCTAGCGAGGTTTGAATGAGGGGATACAACACATTTAGGAAGGGAAATAACTACAGGAAACAATAGACAACATTTACCCCTCCCTTACGCACAATGTGGGGAGGGTTTTCAAGACGGACTATTATGATAGACATCAATCTAAAATGCACATTTGCCTTACAGTCCGGAAACAACAATAAAATTACCCCCCCCCCCTCCCCCGAAAAAATAGACACACAAAAAAGCACAAAATTTTGTTAAAGTCTAGAAATTTCTTTGGTTGGCAACGCTGGTTAATGACATCGTACTACAAATGTAAATGGTCAAATTTATCTAACTACTTGCATTATACAAAAATGATATCATCGCTCAGGAATACGTCTCTTTCTTAGGGTCGAAGTGATTCCACCCGCATCAAAAAGAGGCGAAGATGTTCCACGTGGTAAATGACGACAAAGTTGTATCCCTTTGGACAGGTATCATTTATATAGAAGTCAAGTGTATAATGTTATGAAGAAAAGGTTTCCATATTTTGTTCTTTATAAGCATGTGTCCTTTATAGGAGATGTCCCAAGCATAAAGTTTCATGTCAGTTAGATGTTGCAATCAATAACCATGGTAATACATAAACTGTGACGTCATTATTGTAATTTCAGTTTAATTTTGTTTATGATAAATTAAAATTAATGAGAAAAAGAAAAAAAAAGCCAAGAAAGAAATTAATGTTAAGAACTATACTATCGGCAACCACTTTTCTTTTTTGTGTCCTAATTAAATCAAAATCAAAATTATTATCCCTATCCATAAGGACATTCAAGTTCGTGACGGCTGATATGGAAGTTTCCACCAAGGTATTTTCACTGAGATTCATTCTATTTGCATATGAATAACCTAAGCTAGTGTAAAATGCCACTCATTATAATAGAATATTCAGCTTTTGACAGTAAAAAAGCAAAAACAAAAAACAATAATTAAAAAATAAAGGAACAAACGTATTAAATGTTAAATATCATATTTATAAAGGAATATTCAGCTTGTGACCGCAACAAGAATGTTCCGACTTCAAACATATATATTTCCTACAGTTTTAGAGTTTTTTTTTTGGAGTTTTAGTCTTGCCACTAATATGCCAGATAATATAATGCAAAAAAATTATTTCTAGAGAAATTATTTTTAAATGTAAGAAAATATGTATAATATTGCAAAATATATTTAAGATGATATTAAATATGTAGTATAAATTTCTATTTTTGACTAACTCTGCTCATGTGTACATACTGGTTTGACAAGGATAAGACAATAACTCGTCTGAAGTTCAGGCATATTATTTAACAACATCAGAGTCGTTACGACAACAAAATGTCTGGAAACGAACTTGGCCTTTGACACGAGAGTTGACGATAATATATATTAATTTTATTCAATAGAGCGTTTTTAATGTAGTATTTTAATAGCAATATGAAAATAGCTGATATAGCTCAGGAAGGAAAGTTTCAGTCAGACACCAGAATGCTAACCAGAAGATTCCATCTTTAGGAGACCTCAAAGGAAGAAGTTATCCAGTCAAATATACTGTATAAAATCCTATATATAGTGCCATAGTGCCATACTGCCATACTGTCATAGTGCCATAGGGCCATAGTGCCCTACTGGCAGTATGGCAGTAGGGCATTATGGCACTATGGCACTATGGCATAATGGCAGAATGACAGTATGGCACTACGGCACTATGGCAGTATGGCAGTAGGGCAGTATGGCAGTATGGCAGTATGGCACTATGGCAGTAGGGCAGTATGGCAGTATGGCAATATGGCAGTATGGCAATATGACAGTATGGCTGTATGGCACTATGGCAGTATGGGACTATGGCATTATGGCACTATGGCACTATGGCACTGTGGCAGTATGGCACTTTGGCAGTATGGCAGTATGGCACCATGGCACTATAGCAGTATGGCACTACGGCACTATGGCAGTATGACAGTATGGCAGTAGGGCAGTAGGGCAGTATGGCACTATGGCAGTAGGGCAGTATGGCAGTATGGCAATATGGCAGTATGGCTGTATGGCACTATGGCAGTATGGGGCTATGGCATTATGGCACTATGGCACTATGGCACTGTGGCAGTATGGCAGTATGGCACTTTGGCAGTATGGCAGTATGGCACTATGACACTATAGCAGTATGGCACTACGGCACTATGGCAGTATGGCAGTAGGGCAGTATGGCAGTATGGCACTATGGCAGTAGGGTTGTATGGCAGTATGGCAATATGGCAGTATGGCTGTATGGCACTATGGCAGTATGGGACTATGACATTATGGCACTATGGCACTGTGGCAGTAGGGCAGTATGGCACTTTGGCAGTATGGCACTATGGCAGTATAGCAGTATGGCACTATGGCAGTATGGCAATATGACTGTATGGCACTATGGCGCTATGGCAGTATGGCTGTATGAGTCTATGGCACTACGTCAGTATGGAACTATGGCAGTATGGCAGTATAGCACTATGGCAGTATGGCACTATGGCAGTATGGCACTCTATGGCACTATGGCAGTATGGCACTATGGCAGTATTGCACTATGGCAGTATGGCGGTATGGCACTATGGCAGTATTGCAGTATGGCAGTATGGCAGTATGGTAGTATGCCAGTATGACAGTATGGCAGTAGGCGGTAGAAAGAAGAGCTGGCGTGGGACTGAACCTGCTATTGAACTGTATTCGTCGGAGTTGATGTGTAAGCAAGTTACAAAAGAACAAACAATTATAACCGATTTATTTTATTTTCTCTATTGCATTTGTAGATAATCTTAATTTTATAAAGGTTAAATTAGAATTATTTAAGAGAAGTAGTCCATAACGAGTTCCCAACACAAGATATTAGGTGGCTATTAGTAATTTTGTGAATTCCTGATTAGATTATGACAAGTGCACAATTATTTATATAAATAGTTGTACAAAAACAAAATTAGATCATTTTTGTTGCGAGTGTAAAAGGTCAGAGAGGCTGGCTAATTGTCACTCCGTCATCTCATTTTTTCCCCTTGTACCACCTGCGATTCGGATTACTGATCTCTCTGTCCTGAAAGCTGTAAATAAGGAAACAGTGTTTGTTTACTAAGAGTTTGGAATATGATAATACTATCTTATATCTGTCCGTTTTGAAATACTTGCATATCTCTCCGTGTATCTATCTATCTATCTATCTATCTATCTATCTATCTATCGGAGTATTGGTCTGTCTCTCACACGATGAATTGATCTATCTCTCTATATTCCAACTACCAGACAAACCTTCCAACCTTTGTTTTCAGTATTTCTTTGTAGCTATCTCTGTTTCTTTCTATCTCTCTAATTTTCTGGGTGTCTGTATATTTGTCAATCAATCTGTCACTGTATTCTTACCTCTTAGCAACCAGCCTATACACACTTTACCTATCTTCATTCATCCTTTCTATCTATATATCTCTCTCTCTTTGAAACATTGATATCATTGTACAATCAAGGTCATCTAAATAACTGAAAAGAGACCCTCCAAAAATACATATTCAGTTTCTTTGAAACACACCCAAAAATTAATTATATAGATTACATCCTTTTCTCATAACGTGGCAGTGTACAAATATCAAATACTTTATCTGAACAAGAAATAATATTTCCACAAACTTACCCATTGACGTCTCCTTTTTCGCTGTTGATTACTTCTAGAAGAGCTTCCAGCATAGCCGTATCATCATCCGTGTAGCTTGAGCGTCTTCCAATGTCTGTGGAAAATACATAGATATTGGTGTATATAAATAACGAGCAAGATATTTTGAGTGTGACGTGGCAAGGAAAGATTCCAATGTGAACCAGAAATAGGGGAATCAAACTGTAATTTGGAGAAGAAAAAAAACAAAGAAAAATGTTCACTTTCTTCTGTGCAAGTAAGATAATTATGCTAAAGGATCATGCTATTTTTAAATAATTCATTGAATTTTGTATACTAAAAGATAACGCATAGATTTAAAGTTAAAGTGCCATTTCTTTAAAATTTCGATCTAATTTCCCAATGTGTTGCTTGCAATAGAATTGTCTCTTGCGATGTCATATTCAGGATAGTTTATCCGATATCGATGTCAAGTTCATATGCATTGACTTAACATAAACTAACAAGAAATACCCATGTTCATTTCGCATCGTTTTAATTGTCATACAAAATGACTTGTAACGCTACATCCTGGAAATGTCAGGGCATAAAGGTTATTCACAAACTAAAGTTTACATGATAGCGCACTCCCTCTGGAAAGCAAATACAGCATGCAGTGAAAAAAATATAAGGATCGACGTATTTGGAAAATGTCCAATTGGAGTGAAAACTTTCTGATTCCTGTATGTGACTTGCAAGGTCTATAGCACACACCTTTGTACCAAAAATAACATTAGAGTCGGTGCCATGGCTGTCGGAAGGGTACGAAAGTAAGACAAGAGTCAAACCTGTTTTTTCTTTGCTAAAGTGTAAAGTATAAAGCTCGTTATAATTGCTCCATTACTCAGTCTGGATTCTTTTTTACATTGGGGCAATCCTCTCTCTCTCTCTCTCTCTCTCTTCACATAACTCCGCTTACCATCAACGCACTCGGAAATGGATTCAAGTAGAAGTGGCATTGCATTAATTCGTTTAGAGAGTTCGAATCATTTTATTAAAGTTAATAAAGCTCGTTGCATGATATGTCAGTAAAATAATCCAAATAGTAAATTTATAGAACATTCTAAGTGCTTTCTCTCAATCTATAGGTTCTCTTTTACATTAGGATGTTAACTTCTTGGGTTTATATTGTCTGCATGTTTCCATGACAAACTATACAAGTGTTCTTCGTAATTAAGTTCATGATCAATATTAACTACCTATAGAATACATAAAACAACCCTCTTGTGTAGCTTTTCCTCTCTTTTTTTCGTTCCTTTTTATATCTTACATTTCAATAAAAACGGCATATAGAGATATAATCTTATAATCAAGCTACTTTGGATCATCTCTTGTACATTCTGATTTTTATTCTTTATGTTACTCCCAAACAATCACTTTTGGTTATTACTGGGAGTTGCAAGTAAGGAGACCGTTAAAATAGAGTTTTCATACAAAGGGATAGTGTAATTTTAATTTTAAAAATATTTAAAAATTTTAAAACGTAAGAACAAAAGGAAGAGATTATGTGTAACATATATATATATATATATATATATATATATATATATATATATATATATATATATATATATATATGTTGGTTTTGATGTGAATGAGTAATTACTTCCACAACCGATTAGTTCTTGAAAAAAAAGCCTTTGCATAATATTGTATGGATAAATTAGGTATTAGGTAGTTGTAGTTAGCAGTTGGGTTTAGATGTCGGAGATCTTCCAAGAACTATATTTTGTACCTATAGATTATTAAGTTCTAAAATGTCTTTGTGCTAGCCATATTAGTAGGTGAAGCATGTCCATTACACTGCTTGCATGATGCAGTCATTTAACACATAACGTACAGCAAATCTGCGGACTCTAAATCTAGTTTGCTATTTCTATAAGCTTTAGGGCATTATTTGCTTTTCCTGTTATATTCTTTGGTTGTCCCGTTAAAATCGTTACTAAGAGTCAGTCTCAACTATTTTACACGGTAAACAACTTTAAAATCTGTGAAATGTAGTTTGTATTGAAATATTAGTTTTTTTTCTTCTCTTCTTCCTAGTTTTAGTAATGATATGCTCAATTTACATACATACTAGGAATGAAACTAATTCTGGTTGAGGGGCATTCAGTGGGGTATATATGCCTCCAATTAATAGAAACATCAGCTGAACAATGAAAACCCAGGTAGTTGTAGCCTAATTCCCACAGTACCTCTCCTGTATTTAGGGCTGAACATACATTTACTCACATACTTACACACAAACGTATTCAGACAATATAATAAAATCAAAAAAGACAAAAGAAAGAAAAAAAAACCAAACGACAGTAAAAGGGAAAAAAGAAGAAAGGGAAAAAAGAGGAAAGAAATAAATACCAGCTGATAAGGCGACAGCACACACGGCCAATAGCAGCAGCAAAACGGTGAGATTCCTCATCTTTAGAATCTGATGTTGCTCCTTGCACTCAGCCTGCTCTCAAGATATTGGGTGGATCATACCCTCGCTATTTATACGAGTCTTTGTGTGACATCGTCATCAAGGTGTCACAAAGAACCTATAGGAACCTGCTTGATTAATATACCGACAACTGAAGCGAAACAAAAAAAAAAAAAAGAAATTTACTGATTTGCACTTTCATTAAAGCGAGATATGTTGTCTATAGGGAAAAAGTAGTGATGATAAGTACTTTAGTTTTCATTTGTAAGTTTTCGCAGTCTAGGTAAAGTTACGCTTGATAACACTACTTGCACGTGGGAAAAAATGTGACTTAAGTGCATGCTGGAGCAACAAACAGACTGATATACAAAGAGCAATTACCATACGAATACAGCAGACATATCTACGTAAAGATGACATCTTTTTTCTTATTTACTAGAGATGATATTAACTGGAGCGTTTTATTTCGTTGAGATAGACTGGTTTTCAAAATCAAATTAAATAAATTCTGCATGGCCTTGAACATTATTTGTCAATATCAACGAACAACAGTAGCATTGAATAAGCCACATGAATTATGAATGATAGGTACATTATTTAATAGCTATTTTGAGTTCAAAAGACTTGTTTACAGACATTTTAATCTTAGCCGTGTTTCTAAACGTAAGCGTAAAGTAAAACTTCGATGCTCAAAACATAATTGGTAGAAAATTCTGCACGACTAGAAAGACTGCGAAAGTCCACATGAAGCATCCGTTTGTCGGCGAAATCAAACACTTAAAACAACCAAAAATACAAACACTGGAGCCGAAAACGCTCTAAGTTTTTGAAAGTTTGCTTTTGAATATATCCATCTACCAACATATATGTTGTTTTGTATTCCAATTGCTAAAACCTCTCCCAATTATCAGCGAAGTCTATGTTTTCACTCTCACACTTAGGTAGAAATGATAAAGTTACTAGTGATACAGGATAACTCTTTTACATAAATTCATCACATGTCCCTAGAAGTCGAATTATACAGAAGACTTTACATTTGCATAACTGAAAGCATATGAAGTTATACAATAAAGTAAAAGATCTTTGTAAATTCAAATAGCCTTTATTCGAACATATCTTATTATTGGAATCACATACAAATTTCTGAAGGTTGATGAGCTTAAATAATAGGTAGATTTTTTTAAATTTTGTTTTGTAACGTCGTAGGCCAATTTAGCTTTATTACGTTCTCTCTTCTCACTGTCTTCTATTGCTACCTTTCTCTTTCACGAAATGAAGAATTTCACCAAAAAGATCTTCAAGGTATTGCAAACATTACAGAGTCAACACCATAAAACTGAAAAAAATCAAACGCATCACATGACCTATTGTATTAATTAGATTAATTGAACCATATATCTCATTTCTTAAATATTGCTCATAACGTCATATATTCTAATGGGGTGATGTCAATGGCAATAATATTATACAATTATAAGTATATATTTCCAATGGCGTATGATAATCACCGACGAGTTTCTTGATTAACTTATCACATTAGAACGTGTCGGCTTTGTTGCTGATAGCACCATTCCCAACCCCACCCCCACCCCCAATTAAGGGCATCTTATGCATATGTGTTTGGGAGCTTGTATCAAATACCACATGTGATAGGAAAGCTTTTATGTTCAATCAAGAAACTGCTGCTCCTGAAACTTGTTCATGAAGAGAAAAACAATGATGGCAACGTCAGAAGATTACAAGGAATCACAATTCTGATGGTAAGTAACAAAAGATGAATTTGTTAACTTTCCAAGAATGGAAGAAAACAAAACTGAGGTAGAAAAAGCAAACAAATTACACCCATAACAAGAGGGAGTTGGCACCACAGGTTTGTCCAACGTATGCACATGGCTTCACATTTAGCAGATAATTTCACAATCGTTGTCACGGTTCAGACGCTTTAGAGGCAAACTTTAACTCCTGAAGTTTTCGCAAGAGATGAAATGACGTATTTTGTATGATACAAAAGTGGACAAAACAGAGACGTATAATATATGTGCAGCATATGACTGCAGAGACTTATGGCATCCTGTATTCAAACACTGTATGTTTTATTTCTCTGGTGCGGTCCCACAAGTGCTGACGCACGCAAGGCAAAATTATACATTTGAAAACGTTGCAGCATCCCAGATTTATTGGTATGGGAGAAGAGATATGAAGAGATAACCATAAGTTGCGCCTGTAGATGTTTATTTCATAGCTAGGAAAGCTTTGCTGAAATACAATAAGATTGTCTTTAGCATTCTTCGACTTAGCAGAACATCAGTGAATATGCATATCATGAGGACTAAGTACCAAACGCGTAACTTGCACATGGCAGGTCAGAATATTCGAGTATATCTACATAAGATGGACATGGCCGGAACGCTAGGTGATAGTAAACTGCAATACGTGTGGACAGACGACACCTTTCTTCCCCAAGCGCATGTACGATGTGTTGGTCCGTGAAGAAGACATAAAAGTAAAGGAAACAGCTAAACTACAATCCTTATGAACATAGTAGATGCGTATCTCATCTTTGAACTAATGATTACACCCCGTAGTAGTAGATAAGCATGCATTTTCAAACATTGAAGAGTATTATGTATTTTCCTGTATCGAGAAATGCAACATTTGCCTCTATGAGCAATGTTAATTTGCCGATTATTACCCAATTTTTGAGCGGCAAAATGCTCACACTATAACAACAGGATTATTATTATTATTATTATATATATATATATATATATATATATATATATATATATATATATATATATATATATATTAAGGTCCCAAGTGTTACAGTGTGGCTGGTGGCATAAAAAATATGAATCATCCACAATACACTGTCGAGACGTGGACAAGCTGGTATTAAACTAGTGGGTCTGCACGCTGGGGTAACTCGCCAAATCTCTCCTTTCTGAGAAACCCATAAGCCTCTGCTTAAAATTCAGCTGCAGTGATATTGTTGTCTTTTAGTGTGCTCATAAATAAGTCTTAGTTTTTGCAATAGAAGAAGACTTTCCACTAGGTCTGCTCGCGGAAGTCAGGGACAACGGCGTTGTACCTTTGAGTTTTAACCCAAACGCTAATGCCGGCATGGCGACTGACATAGGTGAGCTTAGTAACTACCATTTCCTTATGCCGGACGCTAGAAAGAAAGAAGCAATCGTAGAGTACAAAAAGCGTGGTGATTTCCTCAAACTGTTAGCGAGTGCACAAAGCAGGTCATCCAGGTTTACCAGAAGTACTCCCGGTTTACCAGAAATATTCCCGCTTCTTTCTTGCCCACAGCCTGTCGTATGCCTTGGTCAGGCGTATACAGGGCAGATGATGACCATAAAATCAAACTGGCCCTTAATTACCGAGTCCAGCAGTTTGCAGGCCAACACGCTCTTGCCGCAGCAGCAAAGGCCGACTATCATGGCGCAGTGTGGCTGTAAATTATGAACGATCGTGTTGTGCCTGCGTTCCCCGAGTGGGCTTGAACGTGACAAACGCGAATTGGCCATTCTCGATATACAGCTGCGCGTCCATAACGACATATGTGCAGGTTCAACACGCCTGCTGCCTTGACCGTGTTTCAATCTGCGGCTTTACACCTTCGTTCACATTTTCTATGCGTCTTTCCGACCCGTGGATTGTGTGGTATTTTGTTGACCTCATGTTGACGACAAGGGCAAACCAGTTTTGGTAGAAGGTGCAAACATAGAGGGACGCCAGATCTGTGCCCTTGTGATACTTCCTAGCCATTATCTTGATGACCTCTTCCCGTTGCTGATACCTCAGCTGCTCCTGGGCATAGATATGATTTTGAAACGACCTCTAGCGTCACCGACACCTTGTTGACAATGGGGTTGTAGACATTCTCCGTATCACGCACAAACGGAGCTCTCGTCGCCACATCCTTGACGACCAAAACAATCTCCTTCATGCCTTTTGCTGGAGTGATTACGTTGATGTTTCACACGGGGTCGCTCTTGTTCAGTACCATCTTGCGATGGAGCATCACTCAGTTGTACAAGATAGCCACTTGCGCATGTACTGCTGCATGATTATGCTGCGAGTTATGCGTCAGTCACAGCGTCGTACCCCAGAGAGATACTTCTGATGGTGTAGCTCGCACCAAATTCGTGCTTAGGATTGTCCGGCTACAGTCGTTAAACGTCAATTCAAAGGAGAACCGTTGCAAAACGCCTGACTGGTAGTATAGCATGTGATCGTTTAGCAGCTTAAAGTCGGGCGGGACATACAAGTGGTTTCCTAATGCAGCAGCGATAGACGCTTCGGGCTGGGCGATAGGGACGGCATTGCTAGCGCCGACACGTATGGCGGTAGTGTTTGTGAAACCAAACGCTTAATTACCGCACAATCACCACATAAGTCAATGAGGCAGCAGAGCTATAAATGAAAACTCCTTATTGGGCCGGCGCCGACTAGGTTCCAAACGAGCGGAAGCAAGAAGATATATCCGCAGTAAGGAATTAGCGAATAGGTCCAGTGCCCCGCAATAAAGGGGGGGGGGGGTGCGTTCAGTTGCTCAAGCGGGAGGGCTCAAAGAGGTACCACCACCGGCTGAAGCAAGAAGGCGGCTCTTCCGAAAGAAGTGTCGTCCGACACAAGCGGGTTGTCAGATGACCAGCTCATGGCTTTGCCAGTATCCATATAAATAACAGTCAAATATGCAATCACACAAATGTCTGGTATCCTCCCGATGTTAGAGATCCTTGCGCTCAACGATGCGCTTCAAACAACTCGTGGCAAGATTTCAAACAACCTCTCAAAGCTTACAGTGCTCGATGAACACATCGACCAAGAAGAAACAAAGCAAGCAAAGAGTTGTGCAAGAAGATACAAAAGCGCCTTCAACAGCTGGAGGTGGAACGCAAACCACGGCTAGAGACTGCCAGCCGTAACCGAGAGGCCATCCGCAGTAAAATTGTTCGGATTCGGGAAACCATTAACAAAATTCTCCAAGAGGATACATCACTTGCTGAGCGATTGCGAACCCTCTTTTTCGAACAGGGTATCACAATCTCCTCGATTCTCATGGCGCTCGGGTTCATCGTAAGTACAATTGTGTTTGTGAGCCTAAACGCCACATCTACCGACATCTTAATCTAGTCCCGACGGACCAAAATAATGGGTCATAAAGCAGCTGCAGCAGCTGTCCGGATGCTGAAAACACATGCAGAAAAAGCTTCGGCTTCGCTGCTTAGCATCATTGGCGCTTAGTGTTATTCTTCCCCAAAATTACTGGCAGCGTTATTTGATGGACGGCCAAAAATATGTTGTCGCATGTAACCTCAGTTATATTTGCCGCCCTCCGCGCTCACATTAGCAAGCACAAGCAGCAGCGAGGGCGCGAGGACAGAGCGGCGGGGTAGATCGCTTGTCGTTCAAGAGCAGAGAACAAAAGATGGCTGTAAGCGCTGAGGCAATATCGGCCACGACTAGTGCTGTTTTGCTGGTATCGTGGTCTTCTTTTGTGCGGTGCTGGCCTGCACTTGTGCTGCTAACATGTCTTGCACGGGCGGGTCAAAGCTGACCTCTTCATGCTTCGTTGGCTGTGGTTGTTGTGGTGTGCTAGCACTGCTAGCATCAATGGCGGTGCTCCGCATCCTTATCAAATTAACAACACGTCTTGGTAATTTGGTATCATCTTTTGGAAGTCTTCATCACCGAAGGCCATATTTTTGACGCTTGCAAGAAACTGTTTCGGGGCGTTAAAGGCTGACCCTTCTTCTTCTATTGAGGCATTCGTTAGACTTTCCGTGATTAGGATTACCCACACATATACCCGAACGCTATCATCAAGACGCTCTATACCATGTGAAGAGTTGCGATTTGTTCAGCATGAAATACGCAAGGCCATTGCTGGCTACACCGTCCTGTGTGATATGGTCAATGGACGTCTTCTGGTTAATTGTCTGTTCTGTAAACGAAAATCTGCTGGGGTCTCAATATAGCGGTGGCAAGTGATACGTAGCCCAAATAGATGCCATATATGTATATCTTGATCAGGCCGTTGTTTTCAACGTGCTTCTGCTACCAGTCTGAGCGCTTATCTGCATCAAACTTGTTGCAAAAGCGCTCGTAGGCGGCAACGTCGACACCGTTATCCAATGCATTCCACCCTATTGTAGTCAGAAAGGTGAATCGCATCTGGTTGAGGATCTGTCGCACCTGGTAGTAAGCATGAAATCGGTAAAAGCTGCCAGAAAAACACAACTGGGATTATTTTTAATGGAAGAAAGCAAACGACATTCTGTTGCAAGTCATTCCTCTGTGTGGCGAGTCGCATACTGTCTGTTATGGAAAACCGCATTGATGTAGACTACGTGAAGGCGGAATACAGGAGCTCTAGATACGCATCTTAGACGAAAGACAATCGCCGGTTAATATGCTGTCGTGCACTATAACCCTTGAGATTAAAAATAGTGCTAGCACGCTATCAGTCTACGTGGTCCGGCCTTCATTAGCAACCGCGCTGAAAGCGCCTTCAGGCCATCATTCCCGTTTAATACCACCCCAGAAGATTCCACAGATGCTAAAACTATTGGCCAGGTGGCGGGCCAAGCTAGGGCAAGCGCAGGCACTGGTGCTGCCTTGAAGGTTGTATACTCAACAGCCGACAATATTACGTCGGTCAGTGGGATTACAGCAAAGAATGCGTCTGACTAATATCTCTGAGATTCAACGGAGAACTTTCCAAACGTTACTGATTTTACCATCAGCAACACCAAAGATACTATTACCGTCCCAGGCCCCGGAGTTTATTTCGTTAACCTCCATGGACATTGTGGTAACAGAAAGTGGACAGCTCTTTCAATCTGTGCAAATAGAGTCATATTGGCACAGAATGACAGCAGTGATCAGTCACTCAATAACGTCTCATATGGAATCTTTACAACTAGCTTTGCGTCTATGTTTGCCGCTGGAGACACTATCTGGTGTGAAGGCCTCAATGTCACACACAAACGTCGAGAGTTTTAGCCACTCTGACCATTTTCGGCTTCCGCACTTAGAACCCGTGCTATACTAGTTAAAATCAAAGTCATAGGGAAGCAACCAGACATATGCAAGGAATAAGAATCTGTGGTGCCCCCTGCCGATCCTGTGATCAATGAGAAAGACAACGTTTTGGTGCAGATTGCACAACAAATGCATGACATCGACAAGGAATAAAAGCCACTGGTGTGAGATTATCTGTGCCTCCTTGGTTTTCACATGCACCGGTTCAGATTGTGGTGGAACGAGGATGCAAAGCAGATACACATCAAGCACCCTAAGTCAACATACAGGCAGCTGTTGTTAACTGAGCTTTCGCTTTTAGAACAACAGCCAAAGTATTGCTCTTGGCGCGTCTCTGGCGTGATCGCTAATATAATGTCTATATGATATTTGGCGAAACCTTCTTGCCAATAAACTTTCCGTCCGGGTATGTAGAGCCCTGTATCACTCGTCTTACCATAAATACAAACAGAGTTATATTTGAAAAATACGCCCTCTGCCGCTTCACAGTAATCGTCCAGAAAAGCAAACAGTCACTGCCCCTGCGGACAGAAGGCATGGTATATGTTACTCTTAGTAAGCGTGTTAGCTGGTGTGTCGAATACCGTGTCATTTCTAGATCTAATGATATTAAGCAAACTGACATCTTCTTTGACATTATCGCCGTCTTACCAGGAAGCCACGGCAACAGGTTAGAGATGCGTGTCCGCAAGAGAGCTAACTCTCCCAACCCTCCAAATAAATTAACGTTTGATATCGCGATGCTTATATAGGAGTTATAATTACGCTATAACCGACGATCAATGACCTGCATAACTTTCGGCTGAAAAATATCTGCGAAGTCTGAGTTTTTCTTCTCACAGAAGCAGAACAACGCCACGCTCTGTACCAAAAGTGTAGGCATGCAATAAAAGTAGTTGACGGTGGACGGTGCTGACACCACACAGACGGCTGCATCTGTGGGCATCGGTGTGGAGAGAGTTGGTCTGTAGTCAACAATGTTGCAACTCCGCTAGTTTGTAATTTGGAAAATGTAAAAAGCAGTAATGTGCAATCCATCAACAATTACAGATGGAGCCTCAACTTCCACCGACTTTTTAGACATTACAAACATGTTAAATCATATTTTTATAAGTATTTATATTTCCAGTCATGTAGAGTGTTTGAGACTTTGCAGTGAAAAAATACTACAACGTCGTCATTATAAAGAGTGTTTGAGGCTTTGCAGTGAAAAAATACTACAATGTCGTCAGTATAAAGAGTGTTTGAGACTTTGCAGTGAAAAAATACTAATGTCGTCAGTATAAAGAGTGTTTGAAACTTTGCAGTGAAAAAATACTACAATGTCGTCAGTATAAAGAGTGTTTGAGACTTTGCAGTGAAAAAATACTACAATGTCCTCCGTATAAAGAGTGTTTGAGACTTTGCAATGAAAATATACTGCAATATCGGCAGTATAAAGAGTGTTTGAGACTTTCCTGTCTAGTCTATGTGTACAATTTATCGTATGGTGTTCTTGAGAGAGAAAGTAGTATACTTTTGTTTAACTTTGGAGTTCAACTTTAATTATTAAGTTAATTTCTAATGATAATAATATTTTGCATGACAGCATAGGTATCAAGCATTATAATGCAAATTATTCGTGTTTCATAAAAGTATGTAATTTCACTTCGTTTACAACCTACGATTTACTTCCAGAGTGGAAAAATTCATTTGAAACTGATAACTGTCCTGACTAGAACAATCCCCGATCACCTGTTGAAAGTGACCGATTCTAATGTTCCTGAGAAGACCCTCTGAGTATCAGTATAAAAATCCCGATCTAAAACTAATCCGGTAAAAACAAATACCAATCTAAAATTGCAATCCCCTCAAAACGTGTACCATAATGTGAAAATATCCATTCACAAACATGGAATCATTATCTTGTATAACCTATGCAACATAAATGCTTACATTCAATACATATGCACAGGTCTCCGTCAGAAAACACGAACCCTTTGACATAGCTTAAACGTCTCTATCGAGGAAGCTATCATTGTTTTGGAAAATATTATTAAATGTGATCAAAACGAGGACCTGTTGGATGATCGTTTCCTGTAATACCTGTACACACTATGGCAAATAGCATAACGCGTGATGTCACATACAACAATTCTGCTGAATCTGATCATCATTACAAATACTGTAAGTGTCCTTGCGTCTGGGGTCGTTCATGTTGATACAGCAACACGTGATTATATGGTGATTTACATATTCATGTTGATGCGGCAACAAGTGACTATATGGTAATTTATATATTAGTATTGATTCAGCAGCATGTGACTATATAGTGATTTACCTACTCATGTTGATGTAGCCACAAATGACTATATGGGGATTTACCTATTCATGTTGATGCACCAACAAGTGACTATATGGTGATTTACATCATATTAATATTGATGCAGCAACAAATGACTATATGGTGCTTTACATATTGGCAGAGTTATGTTATGTATCTTCTGTTACTTATATGAGAGATGATAGATTATACAAGTAAGCAGATTCAGCAAACTATGCAATATTTTCAATGAAATAATTTGGAAGGATTTTTATTCTAGGTTTCAGATGCTGAATCAATAGCTCTGTGGCTTTTATTTCTGTTGAAAAATGAGAAATCTGCATTTCAAGTCAATTTGTCAGAAAAAGTCTGAATGATAAACCTTTGCAAAAAAGTATTACTTGAACATGTATACAATGGAGCTATCAAGTGAAAAGATATAAAAGGCAAAACTCCGAACCATTTGAAAAGTATAAAAAAATGTAAGGAACCATTCTTCCAGTGGTATGAAAACAATATCGAGCCAGCTATAAAAATGAAAATTATTGGATTTAAATCAAGACAATATTGAAAATTAAAACAAATGTATGTTCAATGATTAACAATTAATGTGAAACTAAATACATCGTTAGTACAAAAGAAACAACAGCTATTTCAACGCATTCTTTGCATCCACAGTAATTGATACTAAAGCTCAGTAACAAGTAGATGAAACCAAGATATACCCTTTGTTAATACTCTAGAACAATGTATTATGTACTTACTATATAATATTCCCACCCATAAAACAAATACTTAAGACAAAAATAGTCATGAAATTACTGAAGGGCACTGTTTATAGTATCAGTAGACCAATGTGTCAGTTGTTTACAATGTCATATAGAGAACAGTTTCCCTAGAATTTGGAAATCTGCAGTCGTTAAGTCATTTTAAAGGCGACTTGACTGTTCATACCAATAAAGCAAATATATTACTTTTGAAGTGTGCTGAAAAAGAATGGAAAGTGTCATATTATAACTTGTATACCATCATTATTATGAAAATAGTTACTTTACAATTATCAATCAGAATTCCTGCATTGGGTTTCAACTACTCACTAGTTTTGGGACAGTCATGATTAAAGTTGTCTAGATTATAATTATGACAAATATATGTTCATGGTCCAAGGTTTTAGGCAGTGTTGGAGTCCTAGACCTTTGTAGAAATTAGAAAACTTTGGAAATAGACATTCACCTTTGGAATATTTTTAAAGGTTACTTAGCTAATTGTAAATGGTCTGCACGCATAAATTTATACCATTCAAAATGTAAGCATTTTTAAACAGTTATTGCACAAGAATCAGTTTATAGAAAATGCTCTTCATTTTGTATATAAACGACATTGCCGGTTATATACTAGTACTTAGTCTTCCGATATTATTTCTTAATTATAGCTTTTTGGTACAATTGTCAAAAGAAAACATATGCTTTTTTATAACACTGGTCATGAAAATGTTAAGGCCTGCTATAAAAAACTCGATTCTAATAGAATAAAAAAATGAAAATGAATAGTTTTAGGTTACCATTCAAATCTAGACCTTGCAAGAATATAATTAGCTATACACATTGTCGTAAATATGCACGTGTATCATTTATAAGTAATATAAAATAGTCATCACATATCCACCAGTAAGGTAATGATATATCAAAATATCACAATATTTCACTTATGGCATTAAAATGTAAATTAATCAGGAAGTCTTTACAATGAAAATACCTATCATGTATACGACTCAATTTAGGACATGCAGATATATCGTACGGTTGTTCAAAAGACAACACAGATACAATGGAGCACAAATAATCCAATTAGAAGCAGCAGGAATGGTCACTTGCCAGAAGTATTAAAATCGAAAGTCTCTGTAAGGACTCGGGTTGGACAAAATTAACTGGGATAAGAGAATGTTATGATTGATTTACCTTTTAAAAAATTATATGTTGTCAATGCCCAGT
Organism: Margaritifera margaritifera; assembly: GCA_029931535.1. Taxonomy (NCBI): domain Eukaryota; kingdom Metazoa; phylum Mollusca; class Bivalvia; order Unionida; family Margaritiferidae; genus Margaritifera; species Margaritifera margaritifera. The sequence continues at coordinate 575,464 of JAQPZY010001048.1, forward strand.
CCGTATTTATGATACATTGCCGCCACTGGTTGCTATAAAACCAATTATAGCGTGATAAACAGTTTCAATTAATAGTTCAAAAATCTAGTCTAAAAATATAAATGTGGTTCATTTATTAGATCAACCATATTTATTTGGAACAGCCTTTCAGTACTTGTCTCATCAAGTCTAACAATCATTGGATTTGGATAAAGTCGAATTGAGCAATACCGTATTTATCTTAAGAGAATTAATTTTTGTTTGTTAAACCCCAAGTAAATATTAGGAATAATTGTTCAGCTATAAATGACGACTGGGATATTAATCAAGTAATTCAATCTTGATTATCAATTGTAGAAAAGCAACTAAAACGACATTTATTTCCTAGAAAGCAAAACGATATGTAGATTAATGCAGGAACATTCCTCAATCAAAATCACTTATTTCTACCTGCAAATATTGACTTTATACCTCCATGTCAATCTCAACTAGCTTAAATCTTTATTGTAAAGTGTTTAACGTTGTTCAAAAGTGCTTTAAATAAACAAGGTAGTTCTCTTGATTTTCTTTATACGCATGTAAACGATTCCTTAGTATTGTAACACGCACAGGGGTTCCTCTACCGAGCGAATCAAACACCTGCGTGAGGTTGGGCTGGAAGTCCCTTGTTTTCCCCTACTTCCAAGGACTTCCCGACAGCATTCGTTGTCAACTGGAAGTCTCGTAACGCGCCAAGACTAGAAACAATTTTTCTCTAATCAATAAATAAATGACCACAATGTCACAGCTATAACTTCACAATTGCATGGCTTTTCCTTGCTAGCATGAAGCGCATAACACAATTCAAACACTCAATGCAGGGAAATATTTTCCGATTCAATCCCTGGGTCAATAAAAACAACAGTCTGAACCACTTTTCGCACGTGTACTTCCACCAACTGCTACAATGAAAGGCATCTCCAAACAACGGGATGACCTCTTCCCAATTATTTCATGGCACAAAACAGTAGTTCTTGTCACGGATATCTCCCGAAATGCACAATCAATCAATACCTCTGAATTAAAACAGAAAATATTTGGCTCAATGCCCACTTATACTAGTCTGACCCCATCTCAAACTATGAAACCATTCCCCGCTTCTGCAACGTCTCTTAAAAACTGTAAGTATGGCGTCTGTTCCTAAAAACTGGCTAATTGCTCGGGCTGGGGAATATTTTTCCCAACATTGACTTCCCATAATCAAACAACTAATCACTAAAATCTAACAAACCTATAAATGGAGACGTAAATACAAATGGAACATACCCGAATTTATTACAATATATATATATATATATATATATATATATATATATATATATATATATATATATATATATTCAAATATTATTTGTATTGCGTACATATATGTATTTCACCCATAGCTGCTATGTCTCTATCGCCTATTAGGGACTTTCTTTATGGGAGTAATGGCTAGATACAATATGTCTGCTAATTAAACAATTCATGAAATTGGGATGAATAATAAATACAACAATTATTTATTAAAGATAATATTTATGTTTAATTTTAATAAATTCAAATTTATGTTCATTATTTTTGCTTAGCGATTCGAGCATTGTATACATTTACATCTATATTTGTATAGTATATTCTCTGAAATTTACAGTATATTTATATGTTCATCTGTTGACATTTTGTGGTGGATAAGGCACTGATGAAACTTATATTTGACTAAATCCATGTCCTTGCCTTTGAGAATGCATGAGTCTTAAAACTGTATATCTGTAACATCTTCAATACCTTAAACGTTGTTAGCGCTAAATGGTTTTTGTAAACAGATTAACATATTTATCTTTATGCAAACAAAAGGACCGAACTCCCAGAAAAATCATATCGTTATATCCAAATTTCGTTATAGCCGAGGACAAAAGCTATATTAAACACCGGAAAGAATCTTTCGATGATTTCGTCACATCCAGTATTTCGTTTCACACACATACTTGCACAAACACACACACACAGAATGAGAGCGAGGAAAAGAGAGAAAAGAAACAGACAGACAGATGTATGTGTATATATATATATATGTGTGTGTGTGTGTAATATAAAGAATATAAAATAAACTGTGTCTTGTTTCAGACTTAATAATGCCTTTTTCATTTTGTATTTCATAACAATTGTGACAAGATTTTAAACTCATCTTTCAAATTTAGAGGTATGTGTACTCCACACCATACTGTGTTAATAAAGACATATTCCAATCATATTTTCTCTAGAGAAGCCCGGATGTACATAAAGGTCTCTGTTATATTAAAGGTCGTTCAAGGTCATATTATATGTATTGGAAGTAAACACATTATAAAGTCCTACTAGCTATTTCCATACACACTTTTAAGTATTACAATATATTGCGGCTTCTCAGATAGATTAGTAAGGATGTTTTTTTTTTTTTTTTTTTTTTTTTTTCTGTAATTATGTAATTTAATCCCCTGGTCCATGTTCATTGTTGGTAGCCTTCGATATATTACACTTACTTTAATGTATGTGACAGTCATTCTGTTTAAATAATGATGATCTTTGGTGATAAAATGTTTGAATTTATCCTTGATTATGCCTTTTAATCGACTACAAGAAGACTGAATTTGAAAAGTTAAGTGACTTATGATAATTTATGATAATGAGATAACATATTAAATGAATCCACTAATGATTATGTTGACATTATAGTTTCAAAAGACGCAATAAAAATGACAACTATGAATGACCTTCTCTATAGATAATATTATGATCAGCTTGCTAAAAACTGTGATCGTTCCAACGGCTCAAGCATCTTGGGCGTAATTTAAACCATGGCGTATCAAGCTACAGTCTTGAACAATATAATCAGCATACATATAATTCATTCTGGCCCGAATAGTTATCTCTAAACAAGTCCATGTGCATATATAAATGGCTTTTCAGCGCATGGTAGCTAACTAGTTTCTCCAATGATGAAGGCAAAAACTGTATCGAATCAATGAACTGCATCTGACCCACCGAAAGCGGCATGTATTTTTCCATATTGTTGTTGATGACTCTTATTGTCGCATTCAATGCTGTTGCTATTACCTGCATAATCAAGTGGCTATCATACCCGCGCACGTTATGAAACAACACATGAATTTATATTTTCTTTGGGCAAATCCGCAACTGCAGATTTAATGCGTTATGTGCGGCTCCTCTGTACGCGCCAGCGATATGACCGTGATCGCGAACTTTAGAACTTTTAGTCTTAAAGGGACAATCAGAAATTCAGCAATGAGTTCTCTTGGAAAACTCATTAATATCATCACGGGTCATACTCATGTCTTCAGGCGAGTAGAGCTGTTCGAGGATTCATTTCTTGGTAACCTCGAGCGATTTAAGAAACACCTCAACCGAGTTCTGGCCACGATACAATATTGGTGGCTCACGTGCTCCATCACACCTGACAACAATGTAGCAAAACCCGCATGGGATGTATTCCGCAACTTGTGTTGTATTTGCTTTACTCTTAGGAGCGTTCACTGGAATATTCAAACATTCAAAGTCCGCATAAATTATATACGGTACTTTCGTCTTTCGTTGCACCGCAGTAAATTTCAAAATGTTTTTTGCCGGGTTCTGGCATAATTGTACGCTGAGGTTTCTTACTGATTCCACCACAATAAAAGTCATGCTCGTCAAGCCCCTGTTGGGTGCTATATAAATGCAGGCAATGTCTGCATGGAAACTTTTTACCGTGGTGCTTGCTGTGTCGCTTAACCAAACTGGAAATATTCTTTATGCATATGTAATGAGATAACGACTCTGAACCTTTCATGCCTTCCATCATCAAAAGATCAATCTCGGTCCGCCCATGCGAATTTTTTAATTTGTACATGTGGGGGAAAGTGCAGGTGAATAATGTAGCCTCGGTAATCTGTACCGAAAATTAAATGTCACTAAAAAAAAAAGACAAAAAATACCAAAAAAAACCCCACCAAAGTATTGCTGATACTTTCGAATCTGATTTACTTGATCGTTCGCTAGATGTAACGTGGGCACGATCGCCAATTCAAATTATCGATTGTCTTTGTTTTCACTTTACCAATGACCGCGACGGAACATATTTCGGCGTTGGTATATAATTAGATCCACGAAATGGTATGTTTGGAGACATATGTAGTTCAACTTCCGTACATCTGTCCATCCTGAACCGGCTTTGGTGAATATTTCCAACGTGCTGAGAATCTTTTCGGTACCTTTATCGATTGCTTCATTGATAGCCTTGGTGTCGTTGCGGTTCGTGATTATAAGTGGACTGACATAAAGCCTTGGGGTTGTGAACTTAATTCCATCCTTGTCTGATGACTTGCTATTAAGCGGCATAGTCAAATGTGCATGGACAATACTATCCGCTCTCATACCGGGGGGGGGGGGTCGTGGGAGGGGACAGAGCGTTATAACATCGATACGATTTCCGGGCGCATATTCGATAAAAGGTTTTTGTCTTTGCTTAGCGCGTGCTTGTTTTGAATAATCGCACGGTAATCACTTTAATCACCCTTACGCTTGTACAATTTTAACTCTGGGAATTCTTGTTCGCGAATATCCGTAGCAGCATCAGCGTCGTTAACAGCAGCTGTAGGACGGTGGTCTTCTTCATGACCATGTTCGACTTCCTCAGCGGCGACGCGTCGGTTTTGTTCATCTTGGATTATATTTACAATTTCCGGCACGCTTGAATCGTTGAGGAATATCGATGTTGAATCGTGATGCTGTTTAACGAAGCTATCTCACGGTCTGACGCTGTTCAGCTACGATACCTAATTACGTAAGCATGTTAGCTTTTCTTAAACCTCTCTGTATTGGTATGTTACTCTCGCGTTGTCTCAGTTGACGTACAGTTGCTGTTGCGGTAACTGGTTGTTGCGGTTGCGCAACCGGCTGTGTTTCGGTTACGAGCCCTAATAGCTTAAGTGTGTCAGCTTTTCGTTTACCACTTGGCTCGCGTATCGCACAATGTTGCGCGAGGTGTTTTAGTTGAATCACAGTCGGCATACTATTATATAAGGGAAAATCTTTGTTTAATTGTGAATACCGTCAACACATTTTATTTAAAGAATTTTTACTTTACCGGGGTTGGAAAGGGTAATTGCCTCAATCCTGGCTATTATTTTCATATTCTTCTGTATCGTTTTCATTAATGTTGACTATTTCCGCTGCTGTTACGCAGGCAGATCTTTGACGGACGGCGTGCGTGATAAGCGTCAGCGAAAATATATTAGACAACATCAGACTAACTCAGCTGCGTAGAAATATTTTCTGCTGTGCAGAAAATAATATCAGCATTTATTGCTTACACAGTCGGTGGCGATCAATAATTATTTTTTCACAGTAGTATAGTAGTATAGTTGTAATCAGTAATAGAAGCCTGACTGTAGTTCTAAAATCGGCGCAGCTCAGTTAGTATAGTAAACGGCAATACACATCACTGCGCTGGTTGGGAAATGTTGCTGCGTGAAATTCCCGAAGCACGGCTTTTGACGGCATAAATAGCAGCGATTGCTACGCACGCTGGCAAAATTCCCCGGAGAGACTTTATAATTTAAATCATAGTGATTACCCGCTGGAAATTATATTGTATAAACCCACATCGTATGCACTAATATGTAACGACTAAGATAAAAATACTAAACTCATGGGGTATAGAAGGGCTGACTTATCCCCAGCTATTGGGTCTAAAATAGCCAGTATACCACTACTAGAGTGTTTGTGATTGCTCTAAATAAAAAATGTCGAGTACTTGTGAATGCTACCAATAAAGAATCGAGAGTGTTTGTGATTGCTATTAATGGAGAGTACGTGTGATTGCTTTCAATAAAGAATAGAGAGTAATTGTGATTGCTATTAATACAAAATGGAGAGTACATGTGATTCCTGCATTGACTTTAAAGAGGTGAAGTCAGCTAAAATGCTTAATCTTGAAGTCTATACAGATATTTATTTCAATTGCAATTGGAACAGCACAGAACGTGTACTTTTATCAAACTTTCTTTAAGGCAGAAAGTCATATAAAACATGAAAATGCGACTTGTATAAACGCGAATCGAAGCCCACCTGTTCAGTATCGCTTTATTAATTTAATAATTGATTCTCTCTCTCTCTCTCTCTCTCTCTCTCTCTCTCTCTCTCTCTCTCTCTCTCTCTCTGCATATTATTTAAATGTTTAATCGATTGTACTTATATCTTTATATTTTACATTTTTAAAAGGTTTTTTTTATGTTGAATTCAGTATCGATATTCACAGCATATTTCACACTCTTCACAGGAGCTGCAATGTCCGATACACTGTACTAGGATTAGCTGCAATTTATTCTACCCGCTATTCACTACGATTGTTCTAAATGTAATACCAGTGAGCGAGACCAAATAAAACGAAGCGTACAGCTGACGGTCACTATGCACAAGACCTTTGAAATTTCCTTATTAAATCAGTATTCCTTAAAAGTGAAATTGTATCTTTAAAATTTCTTTACTGAATTAAATACCTCCTTATGTCGGAACGTGAAATTTGAATTCTCTATAAGCATATTATTTTTTTCTTTTTACATTTTCTTTTTCCTATAATTGTATTTTCGATTTGTCTATGAATATATAACTGTCGTATCTTCGCGGAGGAGCATCGAATAGGGAAGTCGAAAGGGTTCTTCTGGAAGCTACTCTGAAGGCCATCGAGGAGGGAAAGTTAGCCGTCAATAAGTATGTGTTTCAATCTCAATTCCATCCCCTATTGTTTCCATCTTCATGGTGTGTATGTTTTGTTTGTTTATGTCTTCTTTTTTTTTTTTTGGTAGAAAAATATGACATTCTTTCCTATGTGTGTGTCACGGAATTGTATGGTTTATATCAATATGTATATGTGATCAAAAATGTATTCGGGTTTCGTTTCCGACTAGAGCGTTACTCGGGGGTTGTTTAGTTTTTTCGGCTCTAGTTATTTTGAAATACTGAGCGCGATTCACCCCATGCTGCACGTGCAAATTGCCTGCAGTGAAAACTCACGTACCTAGCTGCTGCGCATATCTGTCACAGCTAGAGTACATATAGAGCGAATTCTCTATAAACAAATTACACTACGACGAGTCTTGTCAGAAAGCTTACCTCTTTACGGGAGCAAAACTTCAGCTGTAGAGGTATGTGAAATTTAAGATTGTATTCTTTATCACTATTCGTTTTATATGACATAATTGTTTCATATATTAGATGTTTTAGAATTTATTCTAAATTCTACAGAGAGTCAATACCTAGGTCATACAACGCCATGATATTAGAAATACTATAGGCTGGTTCAAGTTAGCTATTTGTTGTAACTGAACAGACGGGTATTATTTAATTATACGCAGCATGCATTGAATGATTAATGTAATGTGTAACGAGATGTAATTCATGTGCGCGCATGCGCAACATATATCAATACAAAAGTACTAACCGTGTCATATGTACTACACGGTTTAGTTGTTATACTTTTAGCTGTTCCATATGTATGGTTTGGTGGTGTGAAGTCACAGAACTCTGTGTGGTTTCGTGTAACGTGTACGCTGTGTCTGGTGACGTTGTTTCGGAAGAGTGTACTGGTTTTCTCGATGCGAGGGACCAAGGCTTCTCGACCAACGGGTCTGTGTTAATGTGAAGGCTCTCGAGGGATCCTTCAACAGGCTAGGAGGGGTGGACCATGCGTGGTGGCTCCTTGACCATTGACTAGAGCGGGTGGAACCGGAGATACATCTTGGTCGTCAAACGGGCGCCACGATAGTTATATTTATTGCGTGTTCCATTTTATTGTTATCTCAATATTGCTATTTGTGCAAAATTACATTCATTCCCATTTCAATATCGCTATATGTGTGATAGATTCATAATTTCATGCATTCCCATTTCATTTTCGTTATATGAACGATATATTCATAAATTCATACATATTCCAGTATCGCTTGATGAATTTATAAATTGATGAGTATCATATTGATAAGTGCATAAATCACATGCTTTGGTCACCCTTGGTACTTAATAAGACCTTGTTTATATTGGGGTGTAGATCATATACTCTTATTTGTTGATTGGTGATAGGATGCTATTCACGTTTGTTTAAAATTCCATTCGTTAAATTCATCTTTGATTTTTCTCGTTGAGTTACTTGTGGTTGATAGTTCCATGTTAGGAACTTTATGATTTTCCTTATCTTTTTGTTATAATGGTGTCAGATTTGTTCATCCTTAAATTGCGTTTATAAATAAACATCTTATTAACGCAGTTGCTTTCGGTGTCTTCACTAATCCAGTCCCAACCCGGCTTCATCCTGTGACAGTGTGCGTGCGCTAATGATGGCGCAGCGATACTCCTAGTGCTATCCCTGATCTAAACCACGCAATTTGCGTGGAGGATTTTGCATACTCCAGTTAATGCCCATGAAAATGCTAAACCAAGTTCCACTTGCTTATGCAAACCATTAAATGATTCATTGTCATTACTTGTATTATATAAAACTGTCCCAGAGATTTAGGGTTTTATAATTTATTTCAAAAGCTTTATTTATATTGATCTATATATTTATATTAGTAAATTGTACCTTATTTTGTAGTCAGTTGGGTTTACTTCTCAGTACCTTCTATTCTGATCTCATCTTAACAGCTATTTAGCTATGGATCATACTTAGTATGGTAGTGTAGTACATGCTGGTGTGTGTTTTAGTCAAAATTCGGCCAAAATCACAAATTAATTGTTTAGGTGACATTTATCGATAACATGAAAATGTGTGATTGAGCAAAGAAACATGCTCATCTAGATGGTTAGAGAGTGGATAGAGTTGAAATTAATAAAATTAATATTGACCCTAACCCAGGTGTGGACGAAGGTATGTACATACTTATTTATCTGATTTCCCATTATTGTAATTATTAATTTATTAAATATCTTTATATTTTATATTGAAACATATTGATTCAGTTAGTACAATATCAACAGAAAATATAATGCAACAAGTATGTGTAAATAGTCAAGTATTATTCATTATTAGTATTTTCGTGTGAAGGATTTTATAAATACCCCATAAATATTTTGAAAAAAATGTTTGGGATATTACTTCTCCTTGAATTACATTAAGATTTCAATTTAAAAAAAAACGAGAAAAATACCCAACATGTTTTACACAGTACTTTGCTTGGTTATACATAGATATAATAACAGTGAACATTTAACCACGAACTACAGATCTATGAAATTTATAAAACCAACCATTTAACCACGAACTACAGATCCATGTAATTTATAAAACCAACCATTTAACCACGAACTACAGATCTATGTAATTTATAAAACCAACCATTTATTTGTACAGTGTCAACAGCTTTCTAAAGTCTATAGACGCACAATATAATATATTTTCCTCGTATAGATATTTAGTAATAGTGGTATGCAGAGCACATATTGCATTAACAGTCGAATAATCATGTTCAATCGCAAACTGTGTTTCAGAAATTATATATTATATTTCACAACCCACTGTAACATTTTATTTGTCAAGATACTTGTAAGCAACTGTGCAAAACAGCTTACAAACGTAATACCTTGATCATTATTTACATTACGTATTATACCTGTCTTAAAAATCTGAACAATAACACCCCTGAAACGCCCGATAGACGCTGTACTTATATACTGTGTCAAAAACAATTTGACTAATCTATCAACACTCAAATCACGTGTAACTTAAATTCGTTTAATAATTATATGGAGACTTAGATTTGTCATCAAGAACACCAAGCGTTTAGTCGGAAAAATAATTAAGGATGAACCAATTTTTTGGTCACAGCGCCAAAACACAACTCTGCATATGCATTACTGTTTTGATATTATAGATCATCTGAACAATGTATAGGGATAATTAAAATAGATAATTATGAAAACAGGTCTTCGTGATAGTCTTGTACAGTAAAATGCACTTTCTTTTTTCGGGGGGGGGGGGGCGGGGGGGGGGTGAATAAATCAATGCACTGGAATCTACTAGAATTGGTTCTGGAGGACAGGAAAACGTATTTTTAAATTAAAACATTATTCCCAGTGTCGATTTGCTCTTGACACAAGGCATATACTGTTTGTACTGCAGCAGTTAATGAGTAGGTGGCATGTCTTTAATAATGATGTTAATCTTGACTGTGTTAGTAGATGGGCCCAACCCACACTTACTGTGAGCATATTTTGACATATCAGAACAATGTTGATTAATAATGAAAACCATCCGTCCGGGTTATGAAGTAGTCTAGATAAACTTTAGCCTTTTATTTATATTTACAAATCAAGAGAGAAACAAGATTAAATACAGCTGAACTTTGCGAAGTCGAGACGCTGCTGGTCATTATGTTTAGTGTTTTACATAGTTTCGAGATATCCAAGTTGCAGATATGCGAATGTATTACGGTGGGACTGAACTAGTCATTCCAGTTTAACTAAGTATTCGCGTGTTTGAGTTAGTGAATGATTTGTAGTCAAATGTTTTTAATTCACAGTCCCGTGATAAATCAAAACATCGTCTCGCACAAAAAAGTCTACCCATTTCAAATAAAAGGCAAGATCAACATCATTCGTTTCGTCTTTCCCATGCCTTTAATAATGCAGACTTAATAGTAAACTGAATCTGATACAAAGTTTAAAATTAAGCCAGCGTTTTCATTTCCAAAGGAATATATAAAGACCAAACTATTAATATATATATATATATATATATATATATATATATATATATATATATATATATATATATATATTAGATTCGTAACAGCTCTAGAATGTATATACAAACAACATTAAAATAATGATAAGGTACGTTGAAGGATGGTTTTTATTGCTGCGGAACAGTTATTTAATATCTCAATGGGTAATTTAAACGCTATGACACATCTGAGCACATTAAATGCCAATGTAGGCGTTACTAAGTGATGCATTTTATATTCTTGAATATCTCCATTTCATCTCATATTAAGGCCCTCATTTTGGGACAGCAACAACAATCTTATTTTGTCATTAAGCATTATGCAGCAAATTCGGCGACTATTATTAGCTTCAAATTTAAGCGTAAACAAGCAGGATAAACTACCCGTGGGCGTCTTCCATCAAAGTTCAAGGTTTGGTGTAGATTTCTTGTTTTACGGTACAGCAGTACTTTTAAGTTAGATCGTGCCGAAGCAAATAGAGTACAGAATATTGCTCTAGGATACAGTACCGTTGCCAATCCGGGCTGATCCAGCTAACTATGGGAATCGAACTCACAATCTGCAAGCGGTAGGGGAGCCTAAATGGTGCATCTGACTCTTAATCCAAGGGTCATGGGTTCAATACACGCCCAGATCAGCCCAGGTCGGCAGTCTCTGTATGACCTTGGGACAGGCACTTAGCTCCCATTTCCTAGACGTGATATAGACAATAATGTAGTAATGTGACGTATAAACCAACAAAAGAAAAACAAACTTCAGGCAATATGTTAATCTCAGACCGAGAGCCAACTTACATTGCAGATAAGTGGCTAAATAATTTTAATCGATATTTGACTTTGGCTTGTCTCTTCGCTCTGTGTGAGATAAACTAATGAAATATTGATTTTTGGCAACTTTGTTACCATAGAAATGAAAAAAGAAGAGAACAAAGAAGATCAGTTACACAGTAGTACCAATGTATAACCCAACTTGATCCGCAACTTAGCTAATGACCCTCAGTTAAATCCTGTACACTTTTGATTTCAGATATGTTATACTATCATAGCTGCTACAAGGCTTGATGTGAGCACGTAAACCTCTTTTTGTTTAGAAAATAACCATACATAACTTTATAAAATGTTTTGAAGACTTTGTTTAAACAGCATTAAAAGTGATTAAAATCTTCAATTATTTTCAAAGATGTAATAATTTATGTACATTTCAATATGTGGATTAGTTCTTCTTTATTGTCTTGAATTTCTGTCTTTAAAATAAACGTGCAGCAGTACGCCATACAATTATACAAACCACAATCACAAACACACATTACACACACATGCACATAATATATATATATATATATATATATATATATATATATATACAGTGAAACTCCTCAAAACCGAACACCCTTAGGACCCAATTTGTTTCCGGTTTTGAGAAGTTTTCGGTTTACTGAGGCTTTTGCAGATGTGAAAAAAAAATCTATTTTTCTGAGCTCTTATGTGACGCGAGAGAGAGAGAGAGAGAGAGAGAGAGAGAGAGAGAGAGAGAGAGAGAGAGAGAGAGAGAGCAGTTACGAAAGCAGCAGTGTCTGTGTGTGTACAAGTGCACACTTTTAAGAAAGCTGTTATTTTTTTATTTTTTTTAAATAAGTGCAATACCTTCCTACCGAATATTGTATCATTCACAGGAATAAATACAATTGCTCCACATATAAATACAGTCCTCGTCACAAGAAATATACGAGGAATGAATGCAATACAGTACTTTTATAGCTTTACTATAAGTCCATTGTAATTATGAATGATACTTCACAATATGTAAATACTCCGTATAATTCATAATGTTCACAGTTCAAGAGCCTGGCTTGAAGAAAACGAAGCGTTGTCTGTTGTTTCTTACATCGTTCTTTAACTAATGCAGCTTGCGTTATTGGCTTCATTTCTTGTGCCATAGCCAAATAACGGTCATCCTTTGAAATCGCGAAAGTTTTTAATCTCTTTATAAACTCTTATCACTGCCAGGTGGCTCAGAACATACATTGTCATCATCATATTCATCGCTGAATATCGGAATTATCGGAATTATCCTCAACAGGAACATAGTTGAATAAATTATACAGGCGCTCAGGGTCAATGTCCAGTCGTAATTCATGAGCCAGTCGAGCCAAGGGAATATCGTCTTCAACATCATCCTCACTGACGTTATCATTGTCCGCATTAATAATATTTATCAATTGGCTAACCTATAAGCATTTAGTTATTAATACATGTAAATAGTCTTTAAAGTTGACTCTTTTGTATGATGCAAAGACTTCAGATTAACTTAGTGTCAGCCCTAATCTGTGTCAGCGCGTGTCAAGTGTTGTTTTAACCTCGCGTGCCCTTGGGGCAGTTTCCGGGTCTTTGTCTCGTCGATCAGACTACTAGAGCACCTGTTAACCGTTATTAATCTGTTCCCTCGTGTGTCATGAATTTAGCAGCTAAAATATATTTCCAAGTTTCAACTGAGTTTCGGTTTTATGGGGTATTTTTAAGCGTAAAATTGAAATTTGAAATCGAAAATTATTCCGGTGTTCAGAGTTGAGGGGTTTTTGGTTTACTGGGGAAAAATAATGATATTAAAGAAGGAAAATTTCGGGACTAAGATAACAATTCGGTTATGAGGGGATTCCGGTATTCTGAGAGTTCGGTTTTCAGGAGTTTCACTTTATATATATATGGACCTTCGAACACGGTTCATTGGGTTTTGCCATCCATCGCCTTGCCAGGTGAAACCTACCCTTATATTATCTCGATCATGCACTCAATACCGAAAAATGATGCTGCAAAGAGGGTGGTATAGGTATTCGTGCGAAGGAGACACATCCGCATGTAAACCCAGTACTTGATTTTCATCTAAGTACACAGTTCATCCGCTCTGTTTGGTGTATATTTGTAAGTCTATATAATAACTTCTATATACCTTGATGTATGTAGTAGGAATCCAGATGGACTGTGTACTTAGATGAGAATTATTTACTAGGTCGACATGCGGGTATGTCTGCATAAAACGAATGCATATAACACCGTCTTTGTTTTATCATTTTTCGGTATTGTGTGCATTGTCGAGATGGTATATGGGTTTAGTGGTTACAGGCAAGGCGATGGGTGCCGTAACAGCGGATCCGGGTTCGAATCTATGTAGGGTACGAATTAAAATTCTCTAACCTGTGTGATAATATTATGTATTTTGTATTCGAAAATTCTGTTAATATTATCAAGCATTCTCCCATGAAATCCAGGGACAAAACTTTACTCTCTGTTTGGCGTATATTTGTAATTCTCTACAATAATTTCTATATACTTTGATTTATGTAGGAGGAATCCAGATGGACTGTGTACTTATAAGAGAATTAATTACTGGGTCGATATGCGGGTATGTGTGCCTCGCACGAATGTCTATACCACCGTCTTTGTAGCAAAATCTTTTGGTATTGTGTGCATGGCCGAGATGGTATAGGGGTTTGGTGCTTACAGGCAAGGCAATGGGTGCCGTAACTCGCGGATTCGGTTTCGAATCTCCATAGGGTTCGAATTAAAATTCTCTAACCTGTGTGATAATATTATTTATTCGTATTTACAAATTCTGCTAATGTTATCAAGCAGTATCCTATATAATCCAGGGATAGCACTGTCCGCTCTGTCATTCATTTTCAGTCAGGCAGCAGCAGGTGGAGAGTGTAGACGTGTGGCAGACGTGCTAACCGGTAGAGGGAGACGCAGTGGACGAGGAGGGAAGGAGGCAGTCTTGGCAGCCTTGTAGCAGCTATGGACACCCAACTACAACTACAAGGACTCGCTCTAGGTATGGAAGTATGGGGCCAAGCTGCTGTGCTGACCAATTGAGGAAATGTCTACCTATCCCCCCGCCAACAGCCGACCACGTGGAGCAGCAATTTAGCGAGCTACCCAGGGGGCGCTGCGTTAAAGAGAGAGCCCGCATGGCAGACAGACAGAGCTTGTCCACCGGGGACCACCTGCTGAATAATAGTCCTTTTAAGGGCTAAACAGTCCTTCTAAGGGCTAATTCATTGCCTGAATTAACGGGGTTTTCAGTTTGGCTTTTTTTCGAAAACCCCTTTTGATTATACTCTTTTCAAACACAAATTTGATCAATTTCGAACCACCGTCTAAAAAATTACAACCCAAAATTGTAGTGTGCGTGATACGAAAAAGATATGAGTAATTTTTACTCAAAGATTGGTATTGTTTCTGGAAAAAAATATGTACATTTTGTACACAAAATATTTTTAACTGGAATATTCGCGTTAAATGGAAAATTCTTTGAAACTCGAAGCATTGTCATAATTGAACAAGTGGCTTACATTTCATTGGTATTAGGACAGCCCGACTTAGTATAACTGGGCAGAATTTGATTATGTATGTACGTTCTTGGCGTTTTGGCTTCCGCCACTCTTCGCGCCTTCGCTTGCTTAGTCCGTGCCGCCTTTTCACTCCTGACTGCGTACTTCAAACAATTCAATCAACAACGTGCGCTACAACGCGCACACATATACCTGTAAACATTGTGGTTCTAGTCATATGTACAGGTATATCAACACACATTACGATTTCGTGCGTTCAATGAACCCCCTTTGTGGGGCAACCATGCATTGACTGTAGGGTGTGTTAAGTGTACTACCTCTCCAATAGCGCGCATTCAATTTAACCGCTTCGTGCGGAATCATGCTGCGCTGGAGGAGTGTACATCTGTAAGTGTCAGGTGTGCTACGAACTGTTAACACACCTGACCAACTAGAAATGTGTTCAATCACATATTTAATCCCCCTAACGGGGGTATATAGTCGTGCATACCCGAAGGGCGCATACGACTTTAAATCAAGAACAACAATGTCCGCTCTGTTTGGTGTATATTTGTAATTTTCTATAATGACTTCTATATATCTTGATTTATGTAGTAGGAATCCAGATTGACTGTGAACTTAGATAAGAATTAATTACTGTGTCGTCATACAGGTATGTCTGCTTCGTATGAATTCCTATACCATCGTCTTTTATAGCATCATTTTTTGGTTTTGTTTGCATGGTATAGATGGTATAGGAGTTGGTGCTTACAGGCAAGGTGATGGGTGCCGTAACCCGTTGATCCGGGTTCGAATCTCCGTAGGGTAGGAATTTAAATTCTCTAACTTGTGTGATAATATTATGTATTCGTATAGAAAAATTATGTTAATGTTGTCATGCATTCTCCTGTAGATTCCAGGGATAGCACTTTCCGCTCTGTTTGGTGTATATTTGCAATTCTCTATAGTAACTTATATATCCCTTGATTTATGTAGTAGGAATCCAGATGGACCGTGTACTTAGATGAGAATTATTTACTAGGTCGACATGCGGGTATGTCTGCATAAAACGAATGCATATAACACCGTCTTTGTTTTATCATTTTTCGGTATTGTGTGCATGGTCGAGATGGTATAGGGGTTTCGTGGTTACAGGCAAGGCGATGGGTGCCGTAACAGCGGATCCGGGTTCGAATCTATGTAGGGTACGAATTAAAATTCTCTAACCTGTGTTATAATATTATGTATTTTGTATTCGAAAATTCTGTAAATATTATCAAGCATTCTCCCGTGAAACCCAGGGACAAAACTTTACTCTCTGTTTGGCGTATATTTGTAATTCTCTACAATAATTTCTATATACTTTGATTTATGTAGGAGGAATCCAGATGGACTGTGTACTTATAAGAGAATTAATTACTGGGTCGATATGCGGGTATGTGTGCCTCGCACGAATGTCTATACCACCGTCTTTGTAGCAAAATCTTTTGGTATTGTGTGCATGGCCGAGATGGTATAGGGGTTTGGTGCTTACAGGCAAGGCAATGGGTGCCGTAACTCGCGGATTCGGTTTCGAATCTCCATAGGGTACGAATTAAAATTATCTAACCTGTGTAATAATATTATTTATTCGTATTTACAAATTCTGCTAATGTTATCAAGCAGTATCCTATATAATCCAGGGATAGCACTGTCCGCTCTGTTTGGGATATATTTGTAATTTTCTATAATGACTTCTATATACCTTGATATATGTAGTAGGAATCCAGATGGACCGTGAACTTAGATGAGAATTAATTACTGTGTCGTCATGCAGGTATGTCTGCTTCGAACGAATTCCTATACCATCGTCTTTTATAGCATCATCTTTTGGTTTTGTTTGCATGGTAGAGATGGTA
Organism: Margaritifera margaritifera; assembly: GCA_029931535.1. Classification (NCBI taxonomy): domain Eukaryota; kingdom Metazoa; phylum Mollusca; class Bivalvia; order Unionida; family Margaritiferidae; genus Margaritifera; species Margaritifera margaritifera. The sequence continues at coordinate 592,440 of JAQPZY010001048.1, forward strand.
TAGGAATTGGTGCTTACAGGCAAGGTGATGGGTGCCGTAACCCGTTGATCCAGGTTCGAATCTCCGTAGGGTAGGAATTTAAATTCTCTAACTTGTGTGATAATATTATGTATTCGTATAGAAAAATTATGTTAATGTTGTCATGCATTGTCCTGTAGATTCCAGGGATAGCAGTTCCGCTCTGTTTGGTGTATATTTGTAATTCTTTATAGTAACTTATATATCCCTTGATTTATGTAGTAGGAATCCAGATGGACTGTATACTTAGATGAGAATTAATTACTGGGTCGACATGCGGGTATGTCTGCTTCGCACGAATGCCTATACCACCGTCTTTGTTTTATCATTTTTTGGTATTGTGTGCATGGTCGAGATGGCATAATGGTTTGGTGCTTACAGGCAAGGTGATGGGTGCCGTAACCCGCGGATCCGGGTTCGAATCTCTGTAGGGTACGAATTAAAATTATCTAACCTGTTTGATAATATTAATTATTCATATTTAAAAAGTATGTTCATGTTATCATGCATTCTCCTGTAGAATCCAGATATAGTACTTTCCACTGTTTGGTGTATACTTGTAATTCTCCATAATAACTTCTATATAACTTGATTTATGTAGTAGGAATCCAGATGGACTGTGTACTTAGATGAGAATTAATTACTGGGTCGACATGCGGGTTTGTCTGCTTCGCACGAGTGCCTATACCACCGTCTTTGTGGTATCCTTTTTCTTTTTTGGTGTGCATGGTCGAGATGGTATAGTGGTTTGGTGCTTACAGGCAAGGCGATGGGTGTAGTAACCCGCGGATCCGGGTTCGAATCTTCTCTAACCTGTGTGATAATATTATTTATTTCTATTTAAAAATTATGTTAATGTAATCAAGCAATCTCCTGTAGAATCGAGGGATAACACCTTCCACTCTGTTTGGTTTATATTTGTAATTCTCTATAATAATTTCTACATATCTTGATTTCCGTAGTAAGAATCCAGATGGACTGTGTACTTGGATGAGAATTAATTACTGTGGACATGCGGGTATGTCTGCTTCGCAGGAATGCCTATAACACCGTCTTTTGTATCATCATTTGTTGGTATTGTGTGCATGGCCGAAATGGTATACGGGTTCGGTACTTACAGGCAAGGCGATTGGTGCCGTAACCCGCTCATACGGGTTTGAAACTCCGTATGGTACGAATTAAAATTCTCTAACCTGTGTGATAATATTATTTATTCGTATTTAAAACTTCTCTTAATGTTATCAAGCATTCTCCTGTTCAATCCAGGGATAGCACTTTCCGCTCTGTTTGGTGTATATTTGTATTTCTCTATAATAACTTATATATCCCTTGATTTATGAAGTAGGAATCCAGATGGACTGTGTACTTAGATGAGAATTAATTACTGGGTCGACATGCGGGTATGTCTGCTTCGAACGAATGCCTATAACACCGTCTTTGTAGCATCAGTTTTTAGTAATGTTTGCATGGTCGGGATGGTATAGGGGTTTGGTGCTTACAGGCACGGCGATCGGTGCCGTAACCCGCGGATCCGGGTTCGAATCTCCGTAGGGTACAAATGAAAATTATCTAATCTGTGTGATAATATTGAATTTATTCCTATTTAAAAATTCTGTTAATATTATCAAGCACTCTCATGTACAATCCAGGGATAACACTTTCCACTCTGTTTTGTATATATTTGTAATTATATATATATATATATATATATATATATATATATATATATATATATATATATATATATTCAAACAAATACACAAATACACGCATACATTAGCTGCAAGAGTTAGCATGAACAAATATTGACACCAATACTTTGCGTGTACACGGCTTGATGTGATATATTTTAACCCAAATTACCGTCCCTCAGTAACGATTTAATTGAACGTTTAAATTAAGAAGTTGAAAGCCTGACAAATGAAGGAATAACTTTCCGCAGAGTGATTCCGAAATATGGAAACGATAACTGTCACACGAATTGTGCGAACTTTATGTATAGCAAGAAGGTATTCAACTGACCAGTGTATGGAGTATAATAACATGGCCACAACTACCAGAAACACTGGATAAAAAGCCAGCGCTAATCCCTCAACTTTTATAATTTCAAAATCTCTAGGCAGTCAATACAAATTCACTATGAATACAAATTAAATATGCAGTGAATACATATTCACAATTAATACAAATTAAATATGCAGTGCAGAGGGTCCACCCCAGCAGGTTAGCTGTATTATTTTATTTTATTTTATGCATACACACGTTTTGGTATCATATTTGGACTCACTTTAGCAGTATTTGCTTTATTTTATGTTATTTTTATTTGGAACATTTTTATTTCAGCTAGACTTTGGTACTGAGAGCTGCCCCAATTATATATGAAAAATATTTTAGGTGGAATCCTGGGTTCGATCCTTAATCCTATGGTTTACAAGTCAGACATTTAGAGCGATTGTTACATTTCCTCAATTATAAATACAATAAGGTGAGCTTTTGAAATATTCAAAGCGAAACATTCTTTATGTCACATCCTGTATACATATATTTAGTATAGTTCACATACTTCAAGCCAGAGCATTAACAAGTCAACATCAGTGCTACAGGCATAAACTCTAGCATATACAGACCAATTGATGAGACACATGCTTCATACCGTATATAACACTAATAATTAACAAGACATTTTTAACATAAACAAGGTAATAAAACCTATATAATTAAATGACTAACAAAGAACAGTTTCTAAGGGATTTATACTATGACCCTAAAAATCTTGTTGCTTTTATGAATATTAACCAATTGTGGAGGACAATTAATCTTGACAAGAATAAGGCAGCAAAGCAATGTCTAAGTCAGATAAAATATTCTGAACTTAAAGATTAGCTGATAAATAGTCTGCTTACACAGTACACATGATATAATCCGTATAGACCACATAAACATAAACTTCATAAATATAAATACCGGTTTAATAAATGTGCAATACATATACAGAAAATAAAACATCTGAAAATGAATTTAATATATCCATCAATGTTGATGAACCAGTAGAAAAACTTGTAAGGCCAGTTGGAATAATTAAAAGAGAAAGAGACACATCTTTTAATCATATTTTATAAAATAAAGATAATTCTCATTATTGTGGAATAAAGGATTAATCAAATTAGTTTCGTCTAAAGAAAACATAAAAGGAAAAAAAAAAAAAAAAACACTTTTGTAAGAAGTGCTTCAGTTTTGTTTTTATACTGAATTAAAATTACAATTACAAGAACACAAGTATGATGCAACAATAATGTCCAACATAGTCAACAATGCCAAAAGAGGGTTCCATCGTTACCAAAATTAACTCCATTTTGTTTTTATTTTTTATTGTCATTTTCAAAGTATCACTGAGACAATAAGTAATGAGACTGTCAAGACTATAAATGAGGCTCCAATAAGTCAGGAGTCAAATACATCATAGACAATGAAAATAGCAAAACACTTACAAGCAGGATTTTGCCTTCATTTAATTAACCCACAAGGAGTATGAAACAATAGTTCACAGAGAAGAAGACTGTATAGTTAAATCGTATGAATATCTAGGATCAATTGCTAAAACTGTTTACTAAGAACTAAGACAAAATAATGCTGCTGAAATGATATTGAGTAATATAGATAAAAAAAACAAAAAAACAAAAGAACCAGCATTAAAATTCCACCAATATAAACCATATATGTGAAAAGGTTATAGGACCAGACCTTAACGACTACATACAGATCACAATCACTTAACTGGAAAATACAGCATTCATCTATTTCTAATTTAAATTATAAATATCTAAAATATATTCCACTATTTATTCCCAGTTTATCTGAATATGATTCTCATTTGATTATCAAAGCATTAGTAAAAACACATCCACATCAAGAAGCATCAATAATACCAAACAATGATGGAAAATGTATTTTGTTTGTAGTCGAGAAATTTTTGAAAAAGTTAAAAAGCCCCAAAGAGACATTTTTGTTAAAAGAACAATGAGATTTCTAGATAGTCATTGGCTTTTGGATCAATCACTAAATCAAATTGCTAAAATTCTAAGCGATGACAAATTCACAGAAACAATAACACATTTTTGGGAATAGAGAGCGAAGTGAATAAGTTCTCTACGCTTCTGATTGAAGATAATCCATACAAATCCATGGATTTGTCTGAAAGATTTGATGAAATTGACCTACTACCAATCGAGAAATTTTATTTCAAACTCACATGATCAGGAATTTGTACTACAGCGGATTACCAATGTGTAAAGGATGTTATGAAACATTCAATTTAAATTCTCTTGGCAATCTTCACCACTACTATGTAAAGAAAGACCCTTTAATGTTATGTCATATTTCTAAAGAATCCAGATCAATCTATATGAATAATTGTAAACTAGGCCTAACTCATTATTTTCATGCACCTGGAATAGCTCATGTTGCTAATTTGAAAATAAGGTCCCTTATGAAAATGTGGATCCTTTCTGGCTTATAAGCCGCATGTTTGTGGCTTTTGTTGTGGTTAATTAACTTTTCATATGCAAATGAGCATTCTGGCTAACATGCAAGAATGTTAGCCAGAAGGTTTGTGACAAACTTACTGGCTACTGTTATATAAATAGCCATAAAGTTTGCCAGAAATTTTTATGGCATTCTTTTCGGTTATTGATTAGCCAGAATCCCTATCAGAATGCAATTTAAGGCAGCTAATATGTGAATCAATATAAAAAACACAAACTGCATGATGCTCAAGTTTAAATTTCAATTTAATTATTTCTTCGATTAAGCTTAGTGCAGCAATTTATTGTGGCAATCTTCTGGTTTATGACAGTAATGAAATCTGATGCTTTTCATTTGCAGTCTGCTGATAGCAAACACTGAAAATAAATGAAACAAGAATCAAACTGAGGAAGAAACAAAACCATATATACCTTGTATGTTTTAAATTCCATACACAACAGGCATTAAAAGTAGCTCCAAAGTATTTTATGTAATAAATGGAGCTTGAGAACGTATTCAAAATTAGTAAAGGATATATATATATATATATATATATATATATATATATATATATATATATATATATATATATATATACCACTATAATCTCTATTAATTGTTGACAAATCATATTTAACCCTTTTCATACTGAAGCCATATCAGACAGGCAGTTGTGTAGAACTGGAAATTTGTTCAGTCAGCGGTGTATCAGCATGAAAGAATGCAGTAACGCTGGTCAATCTGGCTATACAGGAAAAGTAATATACTATTTTAATCAGCATCCAACTTTCTTTAAAGTCATATATTTTTTCATTCCAAATTTTAAAATAAAACTAAAAAACATTCTTTACATTTTTTTTATAATTTACGTTCAATGCAATTTTTCTATCTGCAATATTGATTTCACCACCTATATGTAAATGTATGAAATGTGGCACATTTTATGCCATTTAAGATGGTGAAAAAATAGTAATACCCAATAAAGAATGTCAAAGGTTATTAAAATTGTTATTAAATTTTCTCACTTGAGAATTGGAGAGCAAGCAGAATAGATCCTTACTGGAAAAAGTCAACAAAGCTCTTCAATTTGTTTCAGTATTTCTATTCCGCAATACATTCTAATGTAAAAATATCAGAGTTTGCTGGGTTTATTTTGGTTCATTTCCAGGAATGCAGTAAAATTTCATAATACTATGAACACATCCAACATTAGTATATGCAAGAACTTTATAAGCAGTGAAGTTCTCAAAATGTCCAGTTAACTTAAAAACCATAAAAGTCATCATCATTGTTAATATCCAAGTCAAATATACCAGTTAACTAGTTATCGTCCGCCGAGTTCATTTGATGCAGTCAAGCGCATGATCCCCACTGCCAAAAATATAAAAATATAAATTTCCTGCACAACATTGTCTATATTTTCATCAAACGTGGCATCCACATCACTGCCATCACTTGCCACTTTAGTACTGTCAGCCATTTTGATTTTCACACATTAAAATTCAGTTTTGAAATCAAATATTATACTAACCAGTTATCATCATCTCTGCTCATTAGTTGAAGTGAAGAACAAGATCTGCACTGCCTAGAACTTTAATTTACTACAAATTTTTTTTTATATTTTCATCAAAATCAGTGTTCACATCACCACCATCACTTGTCGCTTCTGTACTGTCTGCCATTTTGATCCCTGCATATTAAAACTCGTGTCTGAAATCAAGTTTTCAAATAACCAGTTATCATCAGCTCCGTTCATTTTGATGAAGTAAAGAAAACGATCCCCACTGCCTAAAATATCAAATTTCCACATGAAATTGTCTATATTTTCAACTAATTCAGAAAGCACATTACTGACATCACTTGCCTCTTCAGCACTGCCTGTCATTTTGATCTCCACACCTTAAAACTCAAGTTTTAAATCGAAATTTTACCAGTCTTTTTTTTTAAACTCATGTGGTCACTGCATTAAATAGCATTTGTGTACATTCTAGTTCTACCTTTATTTCATCGCTTTTCAAAATAGTGCATGTAAAATAATGACATATTACACTACTAAATGCGCATTTCTGTGAAGTGGTAGATGGAATGTAGTGAACATACGACCGGAATCATATCCTGTATGAAATGGGTTAATTGTGGATGCATTCCATCAAAATTAAATAGAAACAATAATTGTATATACTACTCTCTCATATCATAATGTATATTCAATCATAAACTGACAACAAAGTGAACTAGAACAACTTAAGTGACACTTAGCACAAGTCTTCTATGCATATTATTACATAATTAGATACAGCATCATTTTAGAACTCTGCTGTACCCAGATATTACCTCCATGACCCACTCAACCTTAACCCAGGGGTGATAACACAAAACTGATTACCAGTACTTTTATATATTGCACATTTTCCTCACCTCACTGCAAAGACATGCATTCATTAAGATAATTTTATTTTTGGAAAAGATCTATAAAATTTAAATTTCGGGACAAGTGGGTTGTTAACATAATTTCCACTTGGTCTTTTATATCCCAAATTTGGAAGGATGACCATATTTGGCACAATGTTTTAAAAAGATAGGTATTATTTTGAATCTCAGATACAGTCCCGAGGAATGGGGAAGAAAGGAGGAAGGGTTGGTTAAAGGTCAAATTTTCAAAAGTATAAACTCTTTCTGTACCATGAACTCAATCTACGTAAGTAGATGAAAATTAAGCTTTCAGATCCTTGATGCTGTTCTTTTGATGGGATGGGAGGGAGTATATTGCATGACAAAATTTTTAAAAAATGTGGATATCTGTAATGGCTTCCATTTCAAGTTTACGTTCATTTTTTTCTCGCAAGTAATACCAACATTATTCCTGATTAGGTTGTGAAAGATACAAAACTGTATCATTTCCCCAATAATTTCATTAAAAAAAAATAAAAAAATGATCTACTGTGTTTCCAATGAAAAGGAATTTTCATCATCTCACATTTTAATTTTAGAAAGGAAAGTGTAAAAAATGTACATTACAATTTAGGCCAGTACATCCTATTACCATGTTATTACTTAGAAAACTTACCCTAAATGAAGCCTACTATCACCTCACTTAAATAATGTAAAATTTCATAACTGCATGAAATCGAATGTGTTCTAGATGTGGGGAGAGATGGCATCTGTATCAGTTTGTTTGCAATAATGTCAGCTCAAATGCTGAGGTAATAGGAGGTCATAGTACATACAAAAAGTATACTGTGAAAATTTGGAATACAAAAATGCACAAGTATAATTACTATGCAGTACTTTTATGACTACTTCTGACTGCATGGAGATTGCAGTCTTCTTATGCAGCTGTTCTGGCTCATAGAAACCATCCATAAGTTTTTCACAGTGAAGAATTACTCCTTTCTGGTACATTTAGAGAGTGTGGCAGCAAACCATGCCTTTGGCACAATTATGGCAGAACTTGGATCTAGGTTCTCAGTATCACCCAGAGCAGTCTTCTCCTCCGTTAGCAATCTCTGGATGAGAAATACTAGCAATATGCAACATTAGGTTTAATATTGTGCGTGATCGTTCTTACATTTAACTTTGGCTATTTTTAATATTATGATTGTAGCGTTACTGGTAGAAATGTACATAGTCGAGTCAAGCACAACAATACATTACTAAGTTAAAGGTTTAAATAAATTTTGCATAAGATTTTCAATCTTCTGTTCTTTAAATGCACAAGAAGAATACATGCACATGATCTAAATGAAAAACATTATCTACATTTGAAACAAATATTGACAAAGAACAGACCATTCTTAAAGATTTAATTCCTATCTTATTCTCATGCTGATTTGGTCTCAAAATAATACAGTGAGCATAATTTAAAGAACACTAATGTCTATATCAAAAGAGTCTGTATTTATTCAACAAAGCAACAAAAACAAAATGACAGCTACATATCAACTTTATAAAACATAATAAAACTATCCACTGGATTCTCAAGATTGATATAATACTCACATAATCTGATCACTCACTCTGTATACTCCTTTTGGGAATGTAGTGATCTGTATACTCCTTTTGGGAATGTAGTGATATGTATACCCCTTTTGGGAATGTAGTGACCTGTATACTCCTTTTGGGAATGTAGTGATCTGTATACTCCTTTTGGGAATGTAGTGATCTGTATACCACTTTTGGGAATGTAGTGATCTGTATACCCCTTTTGGGAATGTAGTGACCTGTACAATCCTTTTGGGAATGTAGTGATCTGTATAACCCTTTTGGGAATGTAGTAATCTGTATACTCCTTTTGGGAATGTAGTGATCTGTATACTCCTTTTGGGAATGTAGTGATCTGTATACCCATTTTGGGAATGTAGTGATCTGTATACCCCTTTTGGGAATGTAGTGATCTGTATACTCCTTTTGGGAATGTAGTGATCTGTATACTCCTTTTGGGAATGTAGTGATCTGTATACCCCTTTTGGGAATGTAGTCATCTGTATGTCCCTTTTGAGAATGTAGTGATCTGTATACTCCTTTTGGGAATGTAGTGATCTGTATACTCCTTTTGGGAATGTAGTGATCTGTATACTCCTTTTGGGAATGTAGTAATTTGTATACCCCTTTTGGGAATCTTGCAATCTGTATACCCCTTTTGGGAATCTAGTGATCCACCTGTTCTGCCTCAGAATGAATAGCCCTACAATCCAGCTTGACTTTTACTTGATCTGTAATATATTACAAGTATATAATTATTTGAGCAGAACTAATTATTTCCAAAATAAATTTTTTCTTCTGTCACCAACTAAACAATTTGAAATTGATGATTACATTGTGCTATTACTGAAAAAGCTTCCATCACCCTCTAAGAGTTGTTCCAGAAAAAATATAATTGGGACCTAGGAAAGGCTCTTTCAACATGGAGTAGTCACCCACATATGCAACATTTTTTTATCATTTTCTTATGAACTCCTTGAGCAATCAGAGTACCATGGCATATATTTTTATAAAACTGCCTTCCATGGGTATCATGTATGTTTGAGTAATCAGAGTACACTGGCATATATTTTTATAAAACTGCCTTCCCTGGGTATCACATGTGTTTGAGTAATTGGAGTACCCTGGCATATATTTTTATAAAAATGCCTTCCCCGGGTATCATGTATGTTTGAGTAATCGGAGTACCTGGCATATATTTTGAGTAATCGGAGTACCCTGGCATATATTTTTATAAAACTGCCTTCCCCGGGTATCATGTATGTTTGAGTAATCGGAGTACCCTGGCATATATTTTTATAAAACTGCCTTCCCCAGGTAAAATGTGTGTAAGTTTGCTTTTTTTCCCTTTGTTTGTAATATTCAAATTTATTTCATCTAGGGAATGTCAGAAATGTACACTTTCAATATCAGGTTAAAAAACAAAAAGGAAAAAAAAAGACAAAAATAAATATCGGAACGAAAGTAGTTTATCCTCACTTTGACAGTGTGCAAAGTACAATATTTATTTATTTTACTGCTAAATGTGTACATTTACAATGTATTAATAATAATAACACACTAATGAATTATTCTTTACCATATTTATTCTGAAGATCAAAGTATCTAGACTCTAACAACTTGTAACCTTGCATCATCAGCTGGTATTGTGACAACAAGCTTTCAATTTGATGATCTTTCAAGGTGCAAGCTGGGCAATCTTCATTTAGAGTACTGAGTGCACTGGATACAGCAGATGACACATCTCAAGGATTGGAGCTACTATTGGCATGGATGTTAGAAGCAGGCATCATAATGTATGGGGTTTGGTTAGAAAGATTTAGTGGGTGAACTGTATTCAGATGATAGGGAATTGTTGCTGTGTGCAAGTTTATGTTAGAGGGAGCTGGCTGGATTGGATCAGGAACAGCATTGGATGGTAGATCAAGCATTGTGAGTGTCTGGGGATTGTGAACCAAGCTCATTGACTTTGGTGACCCAAGTCCAAGTGAAACTTGTCATTTAGGGCAATATTTGGTGCTGGTCCAAGTCCAGTATGAGAATTGTTTATGACCATATATGGGATTGGCCAATGTCCAGTATAGAAGCTGTTTATGGCCACGCATGGTACTGGCCCAGGTCCAGCCTAAGAGCTGCTGATGGCCATGGTTGGTGATGGCCCAGGTTCAGACAGAGAGTTGTTGATCATGGATGGTACTGGCCCAGGTCCAATCAGTGAATTGTTTTTGACCATGACTGGTGCTGACCCTGGGTCCAGTCGGCAAGTTGTTGTTAGTCATGGCTGGTACTGGCTGTGAGTTGGAAATTATATATGTGGACATGATATTAGCACTGTCATTACTTACATGCATTTGTGATAACAACATCTGCTGAGCATTCAGCAGTGTCTCTTCCATGCAGCACTTTTTCTGCTTCTTCTCAGTAGCAGCTTCTGAAGAAACAAAAAAATCTTTCGAAAACTGGTAGATGATACCATCATATTTTGTGTTCAAAACTGAAGACTCTTTCCAGTGGCCCTAGTTTTTCCTACTTTCCTACATTTTTTTTAGACTCCCAATTTGTCCTTATTTTTTCCAAAATGACCCTACTATCCCTACATTTATTTTAAAAAGTAGCCATACTTTATCAATACTTGTTCACAAAGGGTTGCTAGAAAGACTGTGAAGGTCTTTAAAAATTTAATTGATGGTTGTTTGCCATCATCTTTGTCAGTTCCAAATATAAAATATGAATGTACTACAGAGAAAGATCCAAATTTACACCACTTTGTGCATAACTTAATATTTGAACAAAAGGTGTGCCACGTCATATTATAGATAGCATTATGGACATGTATCCTTTATATAAATGTTCAATTTGCAAGTTTGAATAAGGATTTCTGAATACAGAATACTAGTATTATACATGTCAGGGCTGAGCAATTTTTTTTTTCATCCACTTGACCAGGACAAGTGGTTTCATAAAATTAACTCGTCCCACCTATCTTTTCACTTGTCTCAAAATTTAAATCACTTGTAAAGATTTGATGAGATATATGCACTTTAATCCAGAGAAAGCAAAACGAAATAATGTACAACATATTTATTTCTTAATATAATTTTTTTTCTCAAAAACATAGGTTGATATTATACATTTTGTTCCATCAGAGATTTTCAGTTTTCCATTATCCAGGTATCTAATATGAACTATTTCTTGTTCCGATACAGTAGCATCAGTACTTCCATCAGCAAGAATGAAAAGGAATTTACTGGAATTCAAACATTCTCTAACTACTTGTCTCAGGACTTGATCGAATGGTAGAACGAAGTCTGCTGCCCTGAATCTGTTCTTATAATTAATACCAAGTTGAACACCGTTCTACTCCTGGAGTGCACACAGCATTTCCATATAAAAAAAAATGTTTTCCATAACGGGCTAGATCGTTGGTTGTGTTAAAGAGAGCTCTCACTTTTTTCCATTTCAGTCTCATTTAGTTTTGAAAGGGCCTTTCCTAGTGGAGTTTCAGCAAATATAACTTCATGGATTTTCTGCACATGCAGGCTAGTATCATGCATATACTGTGCTGCACATCCCTTGTGGGGTCCAGAACTGTTATGAGACTTGATTGGTTCAATCCTGAATTTGTCAGTTCCATTGACAAACACACTGGTTGAACTTTCAACCTGTGCCAGTTTGGGATATTATTTGCAATACATGCAAAACATTTTTGCTTCTGAGTCAATGAATTCCAACCAGGGATAATTATCAACCCAATGTGGCTGAACATTTCTCAGTCTCTTAGCAGTGTCATATTGGGCAGTTATTTTGCCACAGAGTCTGGCTTATGTCTTGCGTTTTACCCCTCAACTTTTTCACATAAATTTTCCTTCTCTGAATCTTCCTTATTAACTTCCTTGCGAAAATAATTGAGCAAACTTGTTTTATCCACATAGTAAATATCACCCTGCTTGACAATTACTTCTAAAGTGATCCTAACATACATTTTATCCTTTAAATATGAACAGAGACAGCTCCATAATTAGCATAATTGTTCCACTTCATCACAATATCAAATGTTAAAGTTAATCCTCTGTATAATCAATTAAAATGTAAAGAATCATCACTGCCATTTAATCAGTTCATAAAGGGAACTGACAATAATGTCGGTAAAGTGTCTTTCATTAATTTCACTGGATTTGACTTACTGTATTAAAATTAAATGGTGAGTCATTCATGAGGATCTGGTTTGAGTAAACACAATATAATGAAGCCATTTAAAACACTGTTAATTAATCATATCAGCTTTGTTTTGTTTCATGTGTTTTGATTGGCCAATAATTTGGTCGCTTAGCCCAATATGCGGTCAAGCGGTAATAGAACGTGAGCATATCATGTAACAGTTATCAATGACCACCAGCAGGTGTGATACAGGAGGTAAATAAATACATGAAGAGGGGTAGAATCAAGCATTCAGTATGCCCCAAGGGTTTAAATGGCCAGATTAAGGTTGATAAAGTGATTATGGAATAAAAATAAGCACTTGCCCAACTTTATTTTAAATAGGAAAAAACACTTGTCCTGGACAAGCAACTTTGAAAATTTTACTTGCCTGACTTTGAAAATGAATTGTCCGGGATGTCAGTCTATGGGATTTGCTCAGCCCTGATCATGTATATATATAGCACTGATCATGTATATATATATAGCACTGATCATGTATATATAGCACTGATCATGTATATATATAGCACTGATCATGTATATATAGCACTGATCATGTATATATAGCACTGATCATGTATATATATAGCACTGATCATGTATATATAGCACTGATCATGTATATATATAGCACTGATCATGTATATATAGCACTGATCATGTATATATATAGCACTGATCATGTATATATAGCCCTGATAGAAAAAGGGAGTGTATTATGCATAAGTTTGTGTTGTTACAAATATGCCCTTAATGAGCAGATGTACTTTATATTGAGTTGCCAACTTTTGTTGCAAGGGGGGGGGGGGTAATTCAGATACTTTGCTTGTTATGTCACCATCGTTCATATTTAAGTTGCTAAAATAGGATGTTTGCTTACACATATGTATGATATCTACCAAGAATACATCATTATATTAAAATTTAGTTTGCAAAATAAGCACTGTAAATGTAAATGCACTTTTGAGGGATTTACCTTTTATTTTTTTGTCAAGGTTATCATTTGTGGCCTTTTTGTATTTTCTTCTCTGCAGCTGATTTGACCTTTTTACCTTTTTGCATTTTCTCTTTTTGTAAGTGTTATCTTCTTCACCTGTTAAATTAAAGAAATAAGGTTGAAGTACAAAACTTATACTAAATTTTCCTTTCATATCATGCTGCTCAAACTGTTAAATGCATGCATTTTTTTGTTTGTTTTCAAGACAATAGTTAGTACTGAAAAAAAATCGCACACAAATAATTGCATCAAAATATAAAACTTCTGTTCTTAATTACATGCAATATGCCACCAAATTCAGCTGTATTGTAATAAAACACTGGGTGCCCCAAGCTGAGTATCATAAGTAATGGTGACATGATTACATGAGACAATGCATCAGAAATATCAGCGCCATATTACTCACAAGTGGACAGAGCTTCCAAGTGTGTAATTTGTTGGTGATATTTTTGATACATTGTTGACTGTCAATTATCTTAACAAATTAATATAATAAATTGTCAAGTTAACATAGGTTTTACCTGATAGTTCATACTCACTGGATTTTGTATGTCTTTTATGTAAAACTTCTCAAGTTGTCTAAGTATATTAGACTATTTAATATATTTGAGAAATGTACTATTGTATCTTTGTATGTATCATTCTTTGCACATGAGCCAATACACCCATGTCCAGTCAGCCAGTCACAGAAATGTGTGCAGCTCATTAGCATGAAGCAATATCACATATCTGATATATAAACAGCATCATTGTATCGACTATATAATTTACCAAAAACAAAAAAAAAATACAGGAGCCATTGGATAAATGACAATTGATACATTTAAGATCAGAAAGCAGACTATGATTAGTTATGGAGAAGGAGAAGGAGGGACTTTTTTTGCTTGTAACCTGAACTATGTATACACAGACTAAAGTGATCAAGTTTAGTACAATGTTTTATAAGGATGTTGTGGATCCAGCAATGGGAGCAGACGTGGGAGAAAGAAGTCATATTTTGATAGGTAGATGTAATAAAAGGTGGGGGAATTTGTAGTCGCTTCCATCATAATCTATTACAGAACATGCAACTGCATAGGATAAACCACAGACAAGGATAGCTGTGAACTTATGACTATACCTTTATTATTAGCAACATCAGTCTGTGCCTGTAACAAAAATGTGTTTGTCTTTCATATATGTTTGCTTGTCTCCTACAATGGATATCAACAGGTCTTAAATCATTACTGCCACTTTTTTTAACTTGTGGTTAAATTATAGTGTCACAAAGATGAAAATGGGCTGAAAGACAGTGAGAATATAATGGTGTGAATAGGTACATGTTATCGATATAGTATAATTGGCCAAGGTTACAGACAACCACTTTGCCAGACTACTTTATTTTCTGTCATGCTTAGCACCCCATATATTAGAATTGCTGACAGGTTATGATGTTTTTAATGACTGAATTTGGAATCAGCAGAGGAATAAGAATGATACCTAAATAGACATGCTAAAGCATGGTCAAGGTCATATATTATATACTTAGGAACAAACAGTTTGTATGACTGGGTATGTGCCAACCCATGCCCATTAGAACTATTAAATAGGCAGATGAAAAAGAAGTAAAAGAAATTGAAGAACACTTGATTTCTTTGTGTGATGATTCGAAAACTGGAGGAATTCTAGAAGTAGATTTCAAAGTATCAACACATTTACATGACTATTTTAAAGTATATCCTTTGGCACCAGAATAATCAATTCCTAGTGAGAATGATTTATCTCCACTTCAGAAGCAATCGAAAGAAGATACAAATAGTACAAAACCTACAGTACCTAAATTATTTATGTGCGTAAAAAGAAAACAAAAACAAAAAACAACAGCAACAAGAAACAGGTTATTCACTATGGAAATATGAAGTTGCATCTTCAGTTAGGAATACAACTAAGAAGGAATCATTTAGCAGTTATATTCATTCAAGAGTCACAAACTAAAATTGTACATTGGAATTAAAATATTTTTGAGACAAAAGCAACTAACAAGTTTGAAAAAGACTTTTTTTAAGTTAATGAATAGCACTGTCCTTGCAAAACATATGGAAAACTTAAGAAAAAGAACTAATGTAAAAATATGTACTGATTAAAAGAAATATTGTAAACTTCAAAAGGATATTTCAATTGCAAGAAAAACAAGAACTGATGAAGATATTGTATCAGCTGGAACATAGCTGATATACTGTATTTACCAGGTGATCCAAAGACTAAAAACATGAACAATAGCAAGTCATAGGTATGGAAATGCTACAATTTTCATGTATGGAACTCTATTATGTGAAGCTAAAAAGATCATTTGAAGACATTCTTGAAAAGAAGAAAACAAATGTTGTTGACAGTAAAATAGGAAATAAAGTGAATTTGTTTGGCTTGGTGTTTTATGGCACAGCAACACATATAGGTTACTAAGTGCCAAGGCAATTCGAGTAAGCACATATTATGGTAGCTGATCCATGTTGATTCCATGGTAGAATTCGAACCTGCTCCTTTTCGATGATAAGGCTAGCATGCAAACTACTAAGCCATACCAGTCTCCATAAGTTGCATGACGATGCATCAGGTCTATTATACATCCCCAAATCTATAGGGGATCAGAACCTCCCTAAACTGAACAATATCTTTACCAAACCTTTGGGCCAGCTGAATGAAGTGGCCAGAAAATGGAGGTCAGATTAGTATATGAACAGTTTTATTGGGAGCAAAATGTCTGGCCCATCTACAGAGAAGACTATACAGCAGAAACTGTCTTGAAAGACAACCCTTTCTGACAACAAAAACATGGTCTGTGTGTGAGTGTGTGTATATATATATATATATATATATATATATACACACACACACACACACCTAAGACAGTCCAATCAATCCTCATCTATCATTATATCATGTGACTGGCTATAATTAAGAGGTTAATAGGCAGCACAAGTTGATTCATTGAATTTGTCTTGCATGAGTTTATGTTGTGTTGAAAAACCTGTATTCATTAACATGCCAAAGTCTAATACAGACTTTTCAAAACAACATAGACAAAAGTTCAAAGAAAAGTCTACATTGTACAGATCATTCTATAATGACTTTTTATTATATACATAACCCTAATTCTAATAATGTTCTGTTTATATTTTAAAATATACTTTTCTTCCATAATCTGTTTAAGTAGAGGTTTATGTCACTTGTCACTGCTGTGTATAATCAGGAACACATACATACGCATATATAAGTCCCTAGTACCATATCTTCCAAACAATAATTTGTCAACAGTTATGCAAAAATAAAGAAGATATGAAAGTATATTTAAAATACAACATACCAGTAAAAGTAATATAAAGATTCTAACATTATTATGATCATGATAATCATGATTATTATTTTATTTGGTTGTTATTGTTATTATTCTTTGTTGTTATTGTTATTATTCTTTGTTGTTATTTGTTTAGTTGCTGTGTGATAGTAATATTTGTTGATGCTACTGTTGGTTTCATTATAGCCATCATGCTCTTATTATAATGGTGTTTCTTTTTTCCTTGATTTTATTATCACTCCTGAACCAACAATGTATAATACTACTTTACTAAACAAAACACATCTATTTTGCCATTAAATTTCCAATTGTGAGATTATTTGTCCTTATTTATATCTGGTACTAAAAGCAGAAGGAAAATTTCATATTTTTGAAATTTATTAATGACACTTATCACATTTACAGACATTGTTTTTTTCTGGATATATATTCCATTTGTCTTCATGACTAAATAAAAAAGAAATATATTTTAGAGAGAATTTTTCTTAAATTTTCCGGGAAGGGGGCTATTATTCTATAAATATGAAAATCTAAATATTAATGTGACAAAATTTAGAGAACCTAGCCAGGATTCAGTGAGGGGATGGAACATATTTAGGAATGGAAATTATAGTAATAAATTGACAACGTCTACCATCTCTTATGTACAATGTGGGGAGGGTTTTCACTATCCAATATTGACTCCGGCATCCAATATAGCCTATGCATATAAGTTAGATTCAGAAAGTGAACTATATGCAATTATAATTGCCAGTCATATGGTGCACATGAAAGATAATGATTGGTTACACTGTTGTAGGTGTATAATAAAACTGCATATTGTACAGTTTCTAAATCTAGCTCAAGTGCATAGGCTATATTGGACAGCAAAATCCATATTGGATGGTGAAAACTAATATTGTATGAATGGGAGCTAAATGTCACTGCTTGATGCCCATAGTTATTTCCCTTGCTAAGAATTTGCAATTCAAAATCTCTATATATAAGTTCCTTTTTAGCATATTTCTTTATATAGTTTGGCTTGACAAGAAAATTAATTTATATACTGTAACAAACAACATCTAAAATTGCAATCACTGTTTATAATTAAATTCAATTAACAATACTATATATATGCCATTTATTACTGTTTTTCCACTTTATATTTAAAAGTAGCTAATAATGATGACTGTTAATCTCATGATTTAAATTGATTAGTGGAATAAATGTGGAAAAAAAATATAAAAATATTCTTATATCTGATTATATGAAAGAAATAAACACAATTAGATTAACAGCTCCACTGCTATAATGACAACAACGAATAATACTACCACACACTAACCAAATATTTTATATCAACTATAATAATAATAATAATAATAATAATAATAATAATAATAATATCAATAATATCAATAACAATATAATACACCCTATCACTGTCATTATCATCATAATCATCATCAGGTGAGAACCTTATTTAAATAAAATGTTATTTTCAATACTGTGTGACATTTTGCTTGTACTTAAATGATATCTTAATTTTCTCTTAAAAAAAAAACAACAAAAAAAAAACAATATTTCTTCTTCTAAAGTTAATGTACCACAGAATTTCATTATATCCATCAATATATGCCTGATTGTACACAGCAGAGATAAATTACATAAACAGTGACCCTGGCAGATCACGGATGATAAAAGATGCTTCGAAACATAAATAATGAATTATTTAAATTAAGGTTAGGTGAATAATAAATTAAGGTTTGGTGAATAATAAATTAAGGTTTGGTGAATAATAAAGTAAGGTTTGGTGAATAATAAATTAAAGTTAGGTGAATAATAAAAAGCTCATTATACAGCGATTTGTACATTATGGCTTTTTTTTACTTGTCTATGTTGTGCACATTATTATTTTTCATACTGTATATATTATTATTTATATTATATCATATTTATGTAATATATACATTATTATCTTTAATAATTACTCATCCGGATATTCATCCTTTGTCGTCTCATCTATTAAAACTTTTCCAACACAAAATACTCAATGAAAATCATGATCTACAGATCACAGTATAATCTCTTGATATACACTGATATACCTTACTATTAGGCCCTTCATTATAACACTATTTCTGTTATAATGTGGTATGGTCATAAATCCCATTTCATCATGTGGCAGTGAAAATGTATGTATTATGTAATTCATTATAATGCAGTTTCATTATAAGATGGCATACTGTATGTCTCCAATGGACATCATGATAATGAGGGTGTACTGTATGTATCATGTAATTCATTATAAGGCACTCTCACTATAAGGTGGTATACTCTACGTCTCCAGTGGACAGCATTATAATGATGAAGTTATATATGAAATGTGGTACTTTTATTGCAAGAACTGCTTGTATAAGACATTTTGGAGACAAAATACACTATATACTGATCATATTATCAAGAAGAGAAACTATATTTTCACTTGTGTACATATGTAGCAATGTAACAATAAAAGTAAGAATTTGTAATCATGGAATGTAAGGTACTAAGGTAGCAAATATAACAACTTTACAATAATTTAAACAAAAATCTAGAAAGAAAGTAATCATGGATTCCTATCACCGATACAGAATTTTTTGTATAGTGTGGTTAATTTTACTTAAAATGGACACTGCTTTCCATTTATCAATGAACAAATGTATGATATATACTCACTCATAAGTTGAGTCAAACTGCAAACAACACAGATCCTGATCTGCTGCCACATAATGTGCCAGCAGATCAGGGTCTATGTTATTTATTCTACTGATTACTCCTAACAAACTGCAAAGATCCAGATCTGCTGGTGCATTATATGACAACAAATCTGGGTCTGCAGTGCTGTACCTAGAATGTGGGCTCATGTAATGTATTTTCGAGGCTAAAGTCACATCTAAGTCAGTGAAGATTTAATTTACTCTCAGACTGAATTAATGAAAAAAGGTTATAATTTATGTAAACACACAATCTGTCATTTGATTAATGATTTAATACTTTTAAAAGAAAAGTAATTAAGAAAATATGGGTATTTGTTACAATAAATGCTAGTAGATAATGAGTGAACACTAAAGTTAAATGAGAGTAAGATCCAGAATGGAAAATTGCATGGTGCGGTTCATTTCAGGTTATCCAGATATTCAAATATGTTAATGTTTTCATGAGTTACTTGATCACATGATAAAAAGTTATTGGAATAATGCAAATGTCCAAGGAAAATATGAGAAAGTTAAGGTGGCAAACTGTAAAAGCAAATAAAATTATCTCATTTTTTTAACACTTATAGTGCATTATGTACTAGTTTTCCTTTGTCCCTTTAAAATGTTGAGTCCCCCAAATCTGGAGGGTGAGGGACATATATATATCAGCATATCTCTTTATGTGCATGAACAAAAAGGGATAAAGAAGAGAGATAGGCTGAGAGTTTTACTCTAAATTAGCAAAGAAATAATTATTTTCCACACAAATAAGCTTACTGCTTCATAATAAATACAGTCTGCCAGAAGAACAATATCATGTTCTTCACATTTGCTTTTTAGTCTTTCCATGTAATGGGAATCAGCAGTAACCTTGGAAACAAACAGGTGCTTGTTCATGTCAATATTAAGCTGAATCAGGGGAATTAACTCTGGAAGGTCTGCCATTGTAACATCTGCCCTTTAGAAAGAAAAAAGAAAGTAAATGAACTAAACATTGGATTGACTCTGTGTGTATGTGTGTCTGTGTGTGTATATATATATATATATATATATATATAAATCCCTTTTCTAAAAAATTTGTAGAGATTGAGATAGATCAGGAGTAACATTTCTTGTTTAGAATCAATGCATTCTTAGGTTTAATCTCAACATGTCATAAGACTCACATGTACAGTTTATATTTATGGTTGCCTTGCTAATGAAAGTCAGTGTTGGCTTACAGACAGTTAAATCTGTATTAGTGGAAACATCCATATAAAGGACACCTAATAATAAAGAACTTCATTTAAGAACCATTTACTTCATTTTCTTTATTTATTTAACCCATACATAAAGTGTATAATGTGTCCATATAAGTGTATAATGTGTCCATATAAGTGTCTAATGTGACTCATGTCCAGAGGGGACAAATGCCAATAAAGAATACCTAAACATAAAGCATATGTGTTCATAAAAACACCTGTCCATAAAGAACACATATACAATAAAGGGCAACTGCTCATAAATGGCACCCATCCATAAAGAATATGGTTGGTATCCAGCAGAGGGTCGCCTTCACTTCCGATTAAATTTGAATTGAAAAAAGGTACTGTCTGAATGTTTTGCAATCCAAACATTAACTGTGTTCATTCACAATATGAAGAATAAAAAAGTCCTTGTAATTACAAAATAAATATTTCAAAAGAGTTTTCAAGCCACTTCATTATTGACCCCTGCTTTATGGAGAAACTTATTTAGATTTTTATGTTTAAATGCAACTTAAGTCAGCATTCGAAACATGGATGCATCAAACATGAATGCAATCCAGGGTACAGGAAACTGGCTGCAACAATAGGGTTTGACAATACATCCTCCTAAAAAGGGAGAGAAATATTGTCACACAACTCAATAAGTGGCTGCACCAGCAGTAAGGGGTATACAAACTCCACACCGACAAGATACCGTGATCAGTTGAAAAAATAATCAACAAGACCAGTTCCCTCTGATGAGTTACAAAGTTAAAAAAACCTGTCAGGGACCTGGGTTGACTAGACACATTTCCACATCCTTCAGACAGTACCTTCTTTATACGCTTACTATGTCTAATCAGCTAAGACTTGTAGTTTTCCTACACTTACTATGTCTAATCCGGAACTATCTGCATGAACGAATTTAATCATTTTATAAGCAACACAGCCAGCATCAGTTTTAATATCTCTAACTCGGCTGTAAACATAAGCAAAATTGGTATATAAATAAATCCTCGCACTTTTTCCATTTGAGCTCTGCAGGGGGGGAATTTTAGGTACATGCATGTTCCTGATATGAACATTGCATCACTTTCTACAATGTAAGACATCCACCCTGATATTTATGCTATATTCGACCCATCTCTAAAATTAATATCAGGGTCGACGTCTTACTTTGTAGGACTAGTGAAACGACTGTATATTTTCCTACCTGTCTAGACTCAATAATCTGTGATATAGCTCAGGACTGTACAAGTAACAAGTGTACTTAGTCTCGTTTGTCAAAAACAATTGTACAAGGTACCAAGCTATGTCTTATATTGATGTCTTTGGAAATGTCATGGAGCTGTTTCAACTGCTCTTTTCATACTTGTGCTCTACTACCAAACTATTTTTTGCGAATAAAATGAATTGTTTTAACTATGAGTTGTGTTTTATTCATGCAAGCACTTATTGAACTTCACATGGTGATATGGGATAAATCACATTATGTCATATTATGTAATAACTATGTCAAAGGTCAATGTACTAATTAGTATGTACCTCTCCTACTTCAAAATGGAGAATTCATCTAAAATAAAGGACTTTATATCCGTTTAGAAGACAATGAACTTAACATCAGGGACAGGTGGACATGACTCAATCTTATTATAAAGTATAAGCTTTCAACACTTTACACCAACTGCAGATACATGAGGTCACTAACCCCTAGTCCTTGCACAAAGGTCAGCCTACCCATCATCTCTGTAACACAAATAGAAAGCTTTCCTCCTTTTTGTAGTGAATACAATTCATGCAATAAGCCAATCTGTCACCAAATGTAGTAGATCTCAGCTTCTAAGCACTTAGTTTTGATTTGGGGACGAAATTTGGGGAATACAATACAGAAAAATGCCAAGGAAAAAAAATAAGTACAGCAAGTCAAATGGAGTTTTAAACAGGACGAAAGTGTAGATCTAAACGGGATGTGTAGCATATAATAAAGGAATCAAAAGAGACAACCACAACATAGAGAAAAATGAGAAGGAAGAGTTTGATCGCCTTACCTTAGAGAAATATGTGGAGGCAGTGCTCCATTGGTCCAAGGACAATCCCAAGGCATCAATACTATCACATCCCTTACAAGCACCAAAACTTCAGGTGAAGCAGTGTGCATTCTCATCTGAAATAAAAGGGTAAATACTTTAAATCATATAGATTCATATAATTTATATTGGTCCTACACACACAATTAAAAAAAAATTGGCTTAAGTCAGGCACAGGGTGAAAAAAAAATTTGTGTCAAGTTTTAAACCTTTTAAATTTTGCTGTAAGAAATTATTAAATCAGTCATACTTACACTTGCATAAAGACTGAGGGCTAATATAATATTTCACACTAAATGTTGTCTTTATTTTCATAAACAAGCACTGAAAATGTGAGTTTTTATTTCTTCAAATGTTATGTATGGCGTAACGGAGATAACTGAATGAAATTCATAAGGTGTGGTATTTGTATTTCCTCCAATATATTATCCATGTAATATAAATTAGTTCATGAAAACATGTATTAACTTGCATGTAATTAAATTATCCAGAAATAAATTATTAATAAAGTGTAGAACCTAAAATTGAGGCTTCTATATATAGTGGAGACCTTGAAAGTGATTTAATTTTGCTCTCATATATGAGAAGGCTACCTCATATCAAATAGTTTATGTTCTCTAGAATGCCGATATGTAGAGTCCAACCTTCCGTAAATATGCCAATATGATCCCATGCTATTCTGGATTCTTGCGATGGGACTCAAAGTTTGAAGAACAGTGTGGACTTGAATGGAAGGAATGGGCAATATGTGACAAATGTTGTTACCATTCAGAAATGTTTGGCCTTATAGGAGGAAATTCCAAAAGAAACAGTTGGATAGAAATAAATATGATTAATTGAAAGTCAATAGAGAATTATAAATGGGCACATGCAAGTGTCAATGGGAAATGCTGACTTAAAGAAATTGCTTTTGTCTGATGATATTCCTGCTACTTCTACAAAAGGGAATGCAACAGAACTTATCTGTATCAATTGCGTGAAAAATTTCAAGACAGGAAAGTGTTCAAAAAGGGGCAATTATTGCATGACAATACAAAGAAAGTGCGAAGGAAGACCATATCTACAATAAGTTACTTAAATTTACTCATACCAACATATCCTATATGATACAAAGTAATCTAGAACAACTGAAGGACCTTCTTTGAGCCCTATAGTGTTCTCTATCCTGGTTTATGGCATGCTTTTCAAGAAGCAGATAGTTACTGTTTATACATGATTTATCATAATATGGAGGTAAAATTGGTTATATTTGTCCAAAATCATCCACATTGTATCAAGATAACTTACTTTGTTGCATGTATGACAATCTCTGAGCTGACTCCACTGATATAAGACCATCAAGACATACAAATCTCTGTCTGCCATAGCCATCTGTATAAAATGCGTCCTCCAAAACCAATGTGTGTTATTTTCTGAAGAATTTATTCATTTTCTAGCTAAAAGTCTGTCAATATTTGACCCAAACTTCTAAATATCCATTGTTTTTGCCAAATGACACTATGATAGTTTATAAATGGTGCCTACATGTACACGTTACTATGGATACACTGCGAGGCTGGTATTCCCTTTAGGTATCACGGTACCAATTGTTTTTCCATAGACCTTAATGTTAATGTTTCGTGAAATAAATACACTTTTTCTCCTACTTTAGCATGCATGTCACACACTGTCATAGAGAGCAATATTAGATTGTCAATTTGACAGTGATAGAACCAGGTTCTCCACTGCATTTAAGAGAGATAACTCTGCTGGAACTAGACAGGGGTAAGAGTTATCCGGTCACAACAGACACATTTTCAGTGATGTGTTTCACATTTTAAAAAAATCATAACAAATAAACAAATTGATCTACAAACGAATTAACATAATCTCACATGTTGCTAAGAGACTCAACTTTTTTTTCAGCCAGACAGAAACTACAACTCTTACATAATACACCAATCACAGCTAGTTTTGTTGTTTATTTCTGAATACAATGTTCCATACACCTTAAGCTCCGCTACACCTGGGCTTGCGCAATTGGTACCCCGTGATGCCAATAAGAGTAGGGGAGAGTGTTACCATTAGTTTCCCCCTTTCTACTGATAGAATCAAGTGCCTGTACCATCAAACCATCAGTAACTATGCTCAAGCAAGGCGGAATAACTCTAAGCAGCTTTTGGAAAATACAATTGGACCTGGAGTTCAAAACAGGTCTATTTTTGCACCATACCTTCTACTCACATGATCACT
This sequence comes from Margaritifera margaritifera, assembly GCA_029931535.1. Classification (NCBI taxonomy): domain Eukaryota; kingdom Metazoa; phylum Mollusca; class Bivalvia; order Unionida; family Margaritiferidae; genus Margaritifera; species Margaritifera margaritifera. The sequence continues at coordinate 617,753 of JAQPZY010001048.1, forward strand.
TCTTGCATGGAAATATGGGTATGTATGCAAAGTAAAATCCCCCAATATTGCGTATCTGGCCTTATTACAATTTTAGCGCACATTTTAGGGTGAGTATAATCATTTAAATCTGCGCTAAACACATACATTTTTAGAAAGAGCAACATTTGAAACCTTTCTAAAGATATTTGTGAAAATTTTAACTGATGCGCCTTGCCTGATATTGAGTTTTGAATTAAGTGGTCAGGCTTGTCATCCAAACCAGAAGTTAGATCGTCAACATGGCGGAAGTAGTTTGTGACGTCAATTTTACTGGCTCAAAAATATGTTACACTGCAAAAGTATGTCAACTTTTGGACCAAAATCAAAACAGAACTATTTCATAACTTTTCAATCACCAGATATATGATTTTAATACAACTGATAGCCAACTTAAAGAGTCATTAACTGCTGGGTTGCTCCTTTGGCGATTGCTACCGCCAACCTATAGAGTGTTGAACACGAGTTTACCCCTTCGCCATCTAGGGGATGTGTTGTTAAGTATTTTCTTGACCTTTAACTTACTACTCTGTTTTCAGGTATGGTAACACACATTTAGTTCTTTGATTCGCCTGGATTATGCTTTTATATATTTTGGAGTAAATCAAAGCAAGGTGAATTCTAATGTACAATTGAGGATGATTTACCCCAAATTACTGTACATCTGTACATAGGAACAAAATGGGGATATATGTTTTCAGCATTGTTTTGTTCACTTGTACAAATGTATGAATATGACAGCATTAATTTAGTTTAAGGCATTATATAAATTTTTATGTTTTGACATTTGCAAATTCCCCTTTATTGACGAGAAAACTGATGATCTCCAAATGTTGAAGATTTTTACTGCATGCTATTTTTAGATTTCAGCTTTTGGTTAACTCCTGGAATAATGTCTTAGGGTTTAATTGGGGGAAAATATAAATATGTAATAATGAGACCCCGGTAAATCCCAAAAAGTTAATATTACTCCTGAAAATGCATTTTTCAAAATACCCTGAGCATAGCTAAAGTTAAAGTCATACAGGTCATATATGCATTCAGTACCAACTATTTCAGTTAACAGGTGTCGTTTTTTAGAATTTGATTACACATACGTTTAAATGGCAATTATTCACTTTATTTGGATCCTCATACATCCATATTCCTTTGGAAGGTCATTATTTACATGCCCAGATAAACACATACGTCAACCTAGAAGTGTCATCCAGTACAAACAGTACTGTATGTCACACGCTGTGATGTCACAATGAAAGCTACCCATGTTGAAAAATAAATTCGTACTATCATATATTGTGCCAATTAGACTCGACGTGCTCTTATCTTGACCCAGTTTAGCACCTGGCCCCCAGTGTAGAAGTCCATAGCAATCAATAATTTTCGTCTGAAGTTTCTTGATGACAGTTAAGGTGCAGAGCATTAAATAATCATGATTGAATAGACTTGGATAAAACAGCATTAGTATTAAATTTTAGAACAACAATTAATATTTAATTTAAGATAAGTAAATGCCTGTACATGACCACACTGACATACACTTTATGATCAGCTCTGCTACCCTATTCTAGCACTACCGTTTCATTTCTTTCGATATTTTTCCTCCGTGAAAATCGTGCGTTTCTAAATATTTAGACAGCACTAAAGCCGCATCCCAAACAACACAGCCTACATCTCCGATTTGATATTGGTTTATCTTTGTTATGACATCATTTCTTTCAAGCTCTCGCACAAAAATGTTGTCAATGGGCGCAGCCATTTTGTTAACCTTTAACTCTGTGTGCGCAGTGTGTGAAACTTCGTTCCCATACATTACGAAACTACGGATTACATACGGAAATCCGAAATCCGAAATTTTTCATAGTCGAAGGCAGCAGCAGCAACAACAATAATAGCAATTATAACGACAGAAAAAAAAATGATATAATAATAGTTATAATAATAATAATAATAATAATAAGAAGAAGAAGAAGAAGAAGAAGAAGAAGAAAAATGAGAAGATGAACGAGCAGGAGAAGTATAAAGGATTATTATTATTATTATTATTAACAACTTTGAGATAAATTGCACATATCAAAATGTTTGAGATATTGATTGCTTTGAAATTATAAAAGGACAACAAAAAGAAAGACAAAAAACAACAAACGAAAAACAACAACAATAGAACATAAAAGGATAGATAATTTGTATCAATATGAGGATTTTCCTTCATGAGATATTTGCTTATAGGTGGGTTTTCGCAACGACCACCAGAATGTAAAATTAAATTAAGTCACTATACTTAAATAATGAACATAAGTGTGTTGAATTATTTAAATAAAACCGTTTCAGTAACATCGTAATAATATTACTTAAGCACATAATATGTTTAGGACTTTAAAAAGTTAGCATTGAAAAGGCCATGAAGAAATATAATAGAAGTTCATGAGTTTGACTTGACAAGTAAAAATAAATATATTTTGAAAGAAATGTAGGATCAAATGGAGAAAATGCATTGGCGGGGCGAGGGGGGTTGAATAGGGGTAATTTCCCTAGGGAGCAAAGCGATGGAGGAGCCGTCATGTTTCGTTCTGTGTGTGTGTGTGTTTTTTTAAAAATAATTATTATTATTTATTTTTTCATTATAAACAGTAAACATGACCTGATCTCATTACCCTCGCCGCTAATATAAATCAATGTATTTTGCAAATATTTTACACATAATTAACTGCGAATGTCGGAAAAAGTAGTGCCAGTGGGATGAGCTAAATTCATTTTCTTTTGGTTCATACAAGTATAAATCAAAGAAATTCAATCGGATTGCCTGAATCGTAAAGATAGAAAAATGTAATTAATATACAATGACACTCATTAAGCAGAATATTCTGCTTTGACAAAATAAATAAATAAATAAATAAATAAAAATATGATGGAAACAAATGCGCTTAATGCCAAATATACTATTTATAACGGAATGTCCAGCTTCTTACCCGAACATAAATATTCCGGCAACAAACGTGATTGTTTCCTTGATATATCCTTCTTTCCGCAAAGATATTTTCATTCAATGAAGTTTTAGTCTTGCCGGAAATATATCCGAAAATATTATGTAAGCACTTTATTTCAAGAGAAATTAATTTTCAATTTAAGAAATATGTATGTGATTTCAAAAATATTTACGATAATATTGAATACAAAACTATAGATGCATATTTCTGACAAACTCTGTTCATATATACATGCTGATTTGACAACGACATGACAATAACTCCTCCTAAATTCAGGCATTATATTTTACAACATCAGATTCGTTACGACAGCAAAATGTCTGGAAACGAACTTGGCCTTTGAAATGAGAATTGTCTGTGGTATATTTTATCTTTATTCAATCGAATGTTCCTGATGTAGCCTTTATAAAGAGTGATGAATACAGATCAAGAGACAGTTGGACACCAGGATGCTGACCTGGAGACTTCACCTTCTGGACAACACAAAGGAGGAAGTTGTTAAGGAAATTATGCCATATAAAATGAGAGAGAGAGAGAGAGCAACACATAATCGTATGAAACACAAATGTGTATAAATAAGTCAATTGCAAAAGAAATGTATAGGTCACAACATAAGTATGGATATGACTCAATCTTCCACATGAACCCTGTTCTGGGCATGGCAGAGTGAATACAGGAGAGGAGGAGGTACGGGTGAGCCTAGATTCGCTACTGAACTTGATTTGGCGGACGTGATGTGTACGTAAGTTACAAAGGTACAACAACATTAGAATATATTTATTTGATTTTTATTATTGTATGTTTAGATAGTATTAATTTTACTAAGGTTCAATTATAATTCTTCAAGAAAAGTAGCCCATAGCGAGTTCACATAAGTGCATACTTATTAGGCATACATAAAAGGTTGTAGAAGAACAAGTTAAGATCATTTTTTGTTGAGAGTTTAAGATCAGATCGGCTGGGTAATTATGACTCAGTTATATCAGTTTTTGACCCAAGGACTTCTGAATTATCTTCTTAGCCACCACCTGCGATTCATATCACTGGTGTCTTTGTTGAGCGCAGGCTGTAAAAAGAAACATTGTTTGTGTAGTATGAGTTTGAAACATTAATAATATTGTCTTATACCTGTCCGTTTAGAGATTCTTGTATATCCATGTATCTGAGTGTCTGTAGATTTGTCTCTCAAAAGATTCGTGGATTTATCTCTTTATATACCAACCCACCGATGAACCTTCCCACCTTTCTTTGTGGCGGTTTTGTGCCTATCTCTTTTTTCTCTCTATGTCTCTAACTTTCTGTCTGCCTATCGACCCATCTATCTATATACTTACCTACATACCAAACAACCTACCTACGCTGTACCTATCCTCATACGTCCCTTCTATTTATCTATCTATCTATCTATCTATCTATCTATCTATCTATCTATCTATCTATCTATCTATAATCTGAGATATTCTGAGATTCTGATAATACTATCTCTACAAATGTTCACGTCAAAGAAACTAACATCCACCTACATGTGAATATTCGTCTTGTCATCCCAGGTCATGTAAAAACGGTATACCTTATTGTCAATCGAAAAGATACCGACGTATCATTTCAGACGATTTTCAATTACAAAATTCTTTGAATGAATTATAAACATATTTCAATCGCAGGAGATATCATATACATGTAATAGAGTCTGCTTTGAGTAAAGTCTGTATTTTTACCCAAAATGATGCTTTAAATACAGCAAAATGTACGAAAGAGAAAAATATAATTCCATTCATAATACAATATAATCCTTCATTGCCAAATATAGGCCTTACAGTTAATAAATATTGGAGTCTCCTCAACTTATCAGATAAAAACAGCGTAAACACACTTTACAAAACCAAGCCAATTCTTGCTTATAGAAGACCTAGGAATTTACAAGATCGTTTGATCAGAACTAAACCGACAGAAAAATTAAAAGATGTTTTTCATCATCTAAATGCAACAGACGTCGGTGCTCTCAATGTGCAAATATTAGAGAAAGTACCTATTTAAGTAGCTGCAATACTAAAGAATTGTTTTCTCTACGTTATAACACTGACTGCATATCAACTGATGTAATTTATTTGATAACCTGTCAAAAATGTAACATACAATATGTTGGACAAACACTTCAACAAGTTTCTAAGAGAATGAATAATCACCGCTTTCATATAAAAAAGTGTATGGATCCTGAGTTCTCCTCTTATGTTTCAATACATTTTAATACAAATAATATCACTCTTTACGTGATTTTTCTTTCATGCCAATCGATATTGTGCACGGAGAAATGAACAGACTCATTAAACAAAGTTACTGGATTAATAGGTTAGATACTTTGTATCCCAATGGCCTTAATACTAAGGCATTATATAATATTGTATAGATTTTTAGTGGAGGAATTGATATGCTGTATACATGTCTATATGTATATATATATATATATATATATATATATATATATATATATATATATATATATATATATGTATGTATGTGTGTATATATATACATGTATATGTGTGTGTGTGTTTGTTTGTATATGTGTATGTATGTTCGTATATATGTGTGTATGTGTGTGTATGTATGTGTATGTATGTGTTTATATATATATATATATATATATATATATATATATATATTAGTTATAGAAATACGTAGTTGTATGTACGACTGTTTGTCTCTACATTATAATTTCATTGTCAGTTTTCATTAGAGACTCATGTATCTTTCTGATCCCGTTATACATATGACATTTTGATGATAAAGCATATAATGTATGACGTTATGTCAATGACGTAATTGTTTATAAATATATAGACGTCATCCGTTTCTTTCAAAAACATTTTGTGCCTGAAGAAGCATATAGTAAATGCGAAACTAGTCGCACGAAGTTATCGGCGTTTGTGTTTTTTTTTTATATTTCAAAACAAACAAATTATATATATATATATATATATATATATATATATATATATATATATATATATATATACATATACCTATTTATCTCTACATCGTTTGAAACAATATAGACATTGTACAATCAAGGTCATCTAAATGACAGAAGAGCAACAAAAGATATACAAAATGTTTCTGTTCAGATTCTTGACACACATCATAGGATTAATCACAGATTCCACCATTTTCTCCAAAAGTAGTAGGACAAACATATCAGGTACTCTACCGGAACAAAAGAGAATATTTTCACAAAGTTACTCATTGTCGTCTCTTTTTCCGTCCACGATTTATTTTAGATAAACTTCCAGCAGAGCTTTATCATCATTCAGGTATCTTCTGCGTCTGTCAATGTCTGCAGAAATGAATGTGTATTGGTGTGTATACATTTCAGGAAGGATATATTGTACAAAATCGCACGAGGAGATTCCAATGTGAACCAGGTATAGGGGAATCAACCTTTAATTTCTAAAAATAAAAATAAATGCGACCCTTGTTATATGCAAGTAGGATACTTCCGCAAAAAAATCAAGCTATTATTAAATAATTAATTTAATTTCGTTGATTAAACGATTAATGATAATTTATACATTTTAGGCGTCATTTCTTAAAAACTGCAGTCTAATTTACCTATTTTTTGTTTGGAAGGGAATGATCCGTTTTGATGTATTCCTCCAGATATCGAACCAGCTCGCGATGTGTTACGAGTCCTATCAATGAGTTTACACACTCACTTAACATAAACGGGCAAGAAATATCCATGATTATTTCATATAATTCAAAATATCGTGCAAATGGCTGGTACCACTACAATGCGGAAATGACGGGGCAGAATTGGTATGTCCCAACAAACTTTACATGGTAGCGCTGTCTCTCCAGAAAGAAAATCCAGTATGTTGCAAATGAAATAGTGATACAAGTACATATAGAGGTGTTTAGAAAATATCCAACTGGAGTAAAAACTTTTCGATTCTTTTATTAGAGTGTCAAGTGCAAAGATCCTTATACTTATGAAAAATATTCCGTGGAACCCGATGTCTCATCTGCATTCGTTCACAAATGTATTCACACGGTATCTGACTCGCAAAATATTTAACACAAACCTTTAGGAAAAAAAATAACATTAACGCTGCTGATATCGCTGTCGGAAAGGGAAAACATATGTCTCGTCATGCTTATAACTTGTAAGATAAGAATCAAAACTTTATTTTTCCTTAGTAACGTTTCAAATCTAAAGCTTGTTATACATATCCCATGACTCAGAGCCTGGATTCTTTTCTACAAAGGACAGTCTCTCTCTCTCTCTCTCTCTCTCTCTCTCTCTCTCTCTCTCTCTCTCTCTCTCTCAATCCCCCACCCCTTCACGTTATTTATTTGAACCTAAACCCACTAGGAAATGGATTTAATTTTAAATGACATTGTATTAATTGTTTTGTGGACTCCGCGTATCAATTGTTGTTTATAGTCCAACTCATTTTCAATAAAGCGGATTTAATGTACTGTCAGTCAGTAAAGCATATTGTATGTGGTATCAGATCAGTCAATAAAGGATATTGAATGTGGTGTCAATCAATAAAGCGCGTTGCATGAAGTGTCAGTAAAATAGTCGAAGCAGTAAAGTTATAATAAATTGGAAGTGCTTTTACTTTATTTTATCTCCCCATGATGCTAACTTCTTCGGCATATACTGCCTGCGTGTTTTCTTTGTTAATACATACCCCTTGCTCTGTGTTGCTCTTTGTAATTAGGTTCGTGGTTAATATTAACCACTTTGAGAATGCAGAAAATCCCATTTTTGTGTAGCTTTTGTTGTTGTTGTATTTGTTTCTTCTTCTTGATCATACAATTCAATAAAAATCTTATAATACAAATACTGTTGGATCATCCCTTGTACATTCTGATTTTTATTTTGCTTGTTACTTCCAAATAATCACTTTTGGTTCTTGCTGGGAGGCGCAAGTCATGAGACCGTTGAGAATAGAAATAGTAGAGGACGTCACTATAGACTCAAACGGGGCCCTGTGCTAAATAATGTCAAACAGTTATAGGGCTCTACGGGAATTTAACATAGGCGCCATCTTGGTTCATATGGTTTCTAACAGTGTAGCAAATAGGCGACAGTCTGTACTCGAAGACGGAAAAACCATATTACGTCATAGGTTTATCATATGGGGTGAGTCTGTCTGTTTGTAATAGTGTACCAATAAGGTGACGGTCTGCACTCAATAACGGAAATACCCGATAATGTAAAACGTTTCAACAATAGGAATGTGTGTGTGTGTGTGTGTGTGTGTGTGTGTGTGTGTCTAAAACAGAGATAGAGAGCAAAAAAGACTGTGTGTGTGTATTTCAGATTGAGCGAGCGAGCGAGAGAGAGAGAGAGAGAGAGAGAGAGAGAGAGAGAGAGAGAGAGAGACTTAAAGATTTTTTAAACAAACAAGCCAACATAGGTTTCAAAGTCAACAATTTTTAATATGACCCACGAACTTAAAATGAAGAGGAAGGATAAGGGCATGTCCCTCCCTATTTCATGTACAAAAGATGAAACATCAACATAGTTACAATGGTGACAACGTTGTAAACTCAGACAAGATTTCCAATGGGTGGAAAGTTTATAGGGACAAACAGGAAATTAACATGGGAAGATTAATGGTCGCAAGTTTATAAGGACAAAGAGTCGAAAGTTTATGTAGACAAACGGGAACTTCACATGAAGCCTCGATGTTGAAAGGTATGTTTTTTTAACAGTGTATTGAAGTTGTGTATCTTCACTGACGTCTTGGTTGAAGTTTACTGGCCCGCAAGTACGCCGTTTCGTTCTGATTGACCTAGCCACATGAATATCATCTTTAGCTATTTTGAGCATTGTGTACACAATAAAATATTGTCAAATGATAGCAGTAAATTTTTTCCACAACATATCATTTGGTTCAAGCCATACAGTAAAAAATAATACCTATGAATTTGCCAAGCTAAAGATTGTTTGTACTGTAACATATTTCACACCACGCTAAATATTGAACTGTAACATTATCTGTTCGCGGTTAGAAACCGAAAAAAAAAAGAAAAAAATCACTTTGACATTTTGACATGCACAAATTGCGAAAATGCTACTGTATTGGGTGAGGGTCAGTATATCAAGGCATTTTGACATACATGAAGTATGAAATCGCTACTGTATTGAATGACTGTCGAAGGGACTGGACTCTAATCTGGAGATGAGTGTTTTGAGATATAAAGAGAGTGTTAAATAGGGATTGGTAAACGATAGAAAAGTATCACGCCATTTTTGTTCTTTTATTTTGAGGTATTATAGGACAACGAGAAATTAACATTAGGGCACCCTATTTTTATGAGTTTCTAAAGACAATGATAAATCCTAAGTTAGAAACGTTCATTGACAAAAGTTTTCATTGATAAGTGTCTGAAAACCAGGGATATGGTTTGTAAAAGTGTAGCAATAGATGACGGTCTTCACATGAACATAAATGTTGTATGACGCCATAGGGGTATCATGTATGGTGAGTTTGTCTGTTTTTTAACAGTGTTGCGTGTGTTTGAAGAGAAATGCAATGGGTTGAAGTTTTATCAACCGGGAAAATATGAGTTTATATGCACTCTAAATTATTTTAAAATTTTGTTAGCGTACTACGAGCCAAAAGTTTCATTCATCAATTTTGTTACAAAGTTTAGTAAAAACCATCTTAGATTGGTAAATACACTGACCAGCTTTTATTATTCCCAAGGTCACTATAATTGTGACAGTTGGAAATATATTGTTTTAAATCTAAGCAAAGAGTGTTTTAGCAAAAATGTAATGTACGAGAGAGAGAGAGAGTTAAAACACAGTTATCTACTATACAGTACCAAGTTTATTTAATATCCAACCTTAACAAGATGACTTACTCAACAGACCATAAATTATTATTATTATTATTATTATTATTATTATTATTATTATTATTATTATTAATGTTTCATGATGTTTGAGAGATACATGACACATAAATGACACTAAGGACCCAAACAGGAGACCTGTGTTAAAAAAGGTCAAATCATTCCTTAGATTTTGAAGACACAGGGAAAAAAATAATACTTATAAACTGACTTTTTACGATAGCATGGCAGACAGACTATGATATCTTAAGGAGAGAACAAATACTATTGTGATTTCAATCTAAATCATTCTATATGAAACTCAAGTGTGTCTGTATGTGTGCCTGTCTATCTGTGTGTGTATTTGTGTGTGAAACAGAGAGAGATCAACGTAGGTAGAGAGATATGAGTCAGTAAACAGATAAGACACGCACAAAATATAAGAGATTTTTAGGTTTATAACTTCAAGATGTAATGTCTATAAGGGGCTCATAGATTTTCTCAGGATGAGTCTGTCTTAAAAATTTAACAATGTAGCAATATCAGGCGGGAAATAACAGACATTTAAGATTTTTAGAGTGGCGTGTTTTGGAATTTCGGTTATGAGGTCGCATTTTATATAGCCAGCCAAGGAATGTACTTTATTAGGTTTTTTATGATTGTCTCTAAAAATGCAGAGTGAGTATCTCCCTTCGAGTTTTCTGGTATTACCTGACATAATGCAGAGGAAACACCAGCACTTTCTTGTACTAGGTGTTGTACTGTACCAACTTGTAATGGGTACACTATCTCTGAGGCTTATGGAGCGGAGGGGATTGTGGTTTTCTACGGCCCCAGGGGTGTTGGAATGGAGAATGTGTGAGCTTCAGCTGGGGATGCAAGTATATTAGGAGTTAGCGTGATCTCTTTGCCAAAGTCGAGAAAAGGCATCATACTATTGCTGTAGCGTGACCTTGAAATGACAAAAGTAATTTTGTTTAACATATTTTATTTGGTACCTTTTTTTTTTTTTTAACCTATCGGAGCTATTGTTCGAACCGAAGAGTGTTTAGGTGATGAGTCCAGTAAATGACATAGCTAACACCAATCAACAACAAACATTTTTAAAACTTTGTCGCAAATAATACATTTTTCTCTCTCTGCTCTAGTTTCAAAATCTTTTCAATGTCAATATCCATTTGTTCATTATTCTATTAAAGATTTCCTAACTATGTTTCATGTATCCGTTGCAAAATTATAAACTTGTTCAAACTTGACTGTACGTCATGTAGTTTTAGAGAAGAAAAATGAAATGTCATTTTGTTTTCTCTCTGCAGTGCTAATTCATTTGGGAGTAAGGTAAATACTTCACAGGTTGTTATTATGTTGTCAGCCTTAGCCAGGTTTTATCTACAATGTTTATCAATTCAAACTGGTGAATCTTTACATCAGCAATAGCTGGTTAAGTCTTTCACAGCGAAACAAATTCATATAAATTCTCAGAATGAATGTTTTTTCCATGCATTGATTACCCCTATACGATTTATTGATTTCACAGCTCTGTGCTTAGTAGTGTAATAACTGAAAACACAGTTGTTCGTCATCGTGACATTTTGCGACACAAAGTAGTAATCAATAAGAATTAGGCTGTTTCTTATAGTGATTCTGAGTGAATGCCTGTTTGTAACTTTGTGTACTCAATTTGTACACATACTAAATAGCTAGCCATGCCCAAACAGTGTCGTTTTTGCCCATATTCATCCACAGACATATGGGGATTACCAATGCATCCACATACATATGGGGATTACCAATGCATCTGAAAAGCAGGCATCCTGATAATTTAGATGATTCCAATTCAGTGCGAAAGCATTTAATATCTATTACAGATGAAAAGATTCAACAGCCTGAGATGAAACAAACTGTAGATAAAAGCTTGGTTAAAGCTGACAACAAAGGAACAACAGAGACAATATTTAAGTTGCTTTCAAAGACTTTAGCAACGCAGAGAGAGAGAGAGAGAGAGAGAGAGAGAGAGAGAGAGAGAGAGAGAGATAAAACAACCACAAAAACGACAAATTGTTTCAAAAACTTTATGAGATAAAATGTGGTTGGAACAGATTGTTTATTTTGCAAACGATCGTACCAACACAGTTAGAGCAACTTGATGAGGATCTCGAACAGATGGATTATGACATTCAAAATAAGTTGAAGGCAGAACAAACAGGGGAAAAGTTATTATTTGAGATGCTGTCTATCTAAAACGTATGCTATTGATACGTGATAGCTATGTCATTTGGAAACTGGGCTCAGTACGAAACATGTACAAAGCGCAGTTGTACTCAAACGCCAAAACACGTGAAGAGGACTGACATTTTGCCAATCAAGCAAATAGTATAACATAGGAAAAAATATTAATTTCGGAATTCAGGGCTTTATTCTTCATGAAACCGTTTTCACAGTAATTGCAATGTCCAACGTCTTACAGAAAATCCGTAATGTGTATTCTAATTCATGCTGCATTTTACCAATTAATGAATTCATTTTTTTCACAGCTTTGATTGCGTAGAATGTTGTTACAATGCCGGTTATTTAAAACATATTTATTTAAAAACTTTCATTAATACAAAGTACGTAAGTGACCTTGGAATCTGGAAGAAAGTACAATTTGCAGTGATGTAAATATATTTCGTAAGTAAAGCAAATAGATTACTTGTGCACATATTATTCGGAATATCCATAAATGTGTAATACTCAGAGTGAATAGTTGTAAACATAGCATGCAGAATAGCCATACATGTGCAATGTGCAGGGTGAGTATGTGTCAACGTAGTATGTAGAACATCCATATATGTATAACGCTCAAAGTGAATAGGTGTAAACATAGCATAGCATGCAGAATATCAGTATATGTGTAATACTCAGACTGAATAGGTGTAACATATAAAGAACGTATTTAGCAAATTAGTATTATAACGAAGATATACAACGTTGTCTGAACTAGTAATAAATACATTGGAGCAGAATATATGTACATACGAATGAATAGGTAAATACAATTATACTTTGCAAGGACATCCCATACACGATACTAGGAATAGCGTATGATGCAGCAAATTGGTGTTGATGATGAATGTATTACATAAAATGTTTTAGTTACGACGTATTTGTCAATTATATGGTCAAAAACGAGATAACAGCAGATGATGTTGGAGTGGAAATACCAGTTATCTATTTAAGTTGTACACTCATGTCATAATATTAAATGATAAGCACATTACATATTGGCTTTGTGTACATTGTTTACGATGAAATAGAAGTTCTTTGTAGGAAGCAAAGCGAAGAATAAGTATAACAAATGCTGCATTTGCTGTCCTAACAATTCGAGAACCAGTTTTATTTAATACTGAATCTCTTGTTGTGATAAAGAAAATATTTTAGGAGCTTAAACATTGCCCTCATCTTCTTTGCTAGTAATTTGGGGATTACCGTAAAGACGAACATTCAGTTCTATCGAGGTATACATGTGATATAGAATACGTTGTCTAGTATCAGGGTAGTTTTAACATTATATTAAAAAATGGTATGTACTTTCTATTGTCACCACAAGAACATAATGTAGAATCAACAATATTTAGATTATAATACTGGTTGAAACAATTGCAAGTTTTGTTTGAAACTGGGTACATGATGCACATTGCTTTGTGCAAGGTATCAAGCAAAACCATTTAAAATACAGGCAAACTGGCTATTATTTACATGACGTGTCCAGCATTCATCAGTCATTTATTTGAATATCTGTGAATAAGCTATCTTTAAAAGTTTGCCTTAAATATTTGCAAACTGTACAACTCGGCATCTAAGTCCTCTGCTTTGGGGGTAGTACGCTGGAAATAATAGCTAGGCACACAGATGGGGGGTGAGGTCACTACACATTTCCTATTCTATTGAAGATCTTGTTCCTACGCTCCGTGATCAAACGTTGTGCTCAGGTTCTGTTTGTTGTGTATACTAGATGTATGCTATGCTCTTCTATTGTTTTACTTGCCTTTTGTGCATACGAGATCATGTGTCACACTTTACCGTATTTTTTTAATTTTGATTTATTCATTTATACGGCATGTTGTTTTTTAACCCATAAAAAGTAATTTGTTCCAATAGGCGTGTGCATTATTATTCCAGTTTAGTGTAGTTTACTTTAGATATTGAGTTAATTCTCAATATATATATATGAGACTAGATCCGCCGACTTCTCGATCTGAATTGCAACCATACTACCAATCGTGCCATCACGTTAAATTGCTGACAATGTACCGGTAATCGTAATTCTGTGCAATGATTGGTATTAACTGCCTGTTTGTGTGCTAGCATCTCTCTAATCTAAAGCTGATTTTAATTTCCCAGCTATCAATGTTTGTGCTAGTGGGAAAATATTGTCAGTCTGTATGTTTGTGTTACCTATGTGCAGCTGAATGTAGTCTCTTTGTTATTGTTCTGTTACATATACTGCCTGCCTCGTTGGCTTGTCTGTATATTTCTCAAAAGTCAATCTCTTGATCTTCCTGATCTTGCCATCTGTACGAAGTGAGTCATAGAGAGCAGTCTTGGAAATGCAGACCTGTGTAACATGTTTATTAGTTGGAGCTTCTAATATACAAGCTTAATTACTCTTATAGAACTTGGCCGCGGAATCACTGATGATTTTTGTCTTGTGATTTTCGTTATTTATTTCAGTAGTTAGTAATGTTTTCAAAAGCCGGACAGAAAGGCAAGTATGCTAGCTATGAAAGCACACAACTTTCCAATGAGCTATCAATTCTCATACGCACAGCCATATAGTAAGGCAAGTGTGCTAACTATGAAAACACACCACTTTATGATGAAATGTGGAGGAGAGGATAGCAAGATATATAGGTAGAATTTATGTGAACAGTAAGATTATAAAATTAAATTTTTGCAAAATTTAAGTCGAGCATGTGCAGCCCCATATGGATATAGGCCTGCAACAAATTTCGATGTCCGTTACTCTCTGTACCAACTTGCAGCAGTTTCTGTATTAAAAATGAATTAGCGGGGTCTGCAAAAGTATTCATTTTGTGGATAAAACAAATGTCAGACACGTGTGAAGAGATTGTAGCCGGGGCATAATACTTGTTTACCAGATGAGAAATGAAAAGTGCCAAATTAGCATGAGAGACTGGTATTGAGGTTTCCATGGTATACTCTACCGTGAAAGCGCGATGTAGATCCCAGCTGCGTTTATATGCCGCTTTGGACATCGGTGTCAATGTGTTATCAAGGAGAGCATCAATTAATGGATCAAGGTTGGAAGTGGTGGTATTGGCAATGGTTCCGGGTCTGCACATGGGGCCAAAGTCTGGAATTTGTGCACCTGCAAGCGAGAAAGGGCATCAACAAAAACATTTTTATTTCCCGGGATGTGATAGGCTTGAAACAATATGTTGTATCTTAGGCATGCAAGAACAAGAGCTCTAACCAAGAACATAATGGCAGTGTTTTTTGAGGTTTGTTTATTAAGAATGTCAACCAAAGCCTTGTTGTCAGTGTGAACAAAAATACGATTAATAGCTGATGGGCCCAAATTGTGATCGCCAGAACAATGGGATATAGATCAAGGAGAGTGATATATTGGTCTCGCCAGTCCTTATTCCATGCGCCATATAACCATTTGCTTCCGAGCACACTTCCAAAGCCATTTGTGCTGGATCCATCAGTGTGCAAATGAATGACACGAGAGTCTAGCCAGCGATCAGTTAGGAATAGAGATCTACCATTGAATTCTTTCAGGAATATGCACCACATGTGAAGATCCACCCGAATCTCCTTTCTAATGCGTATAAAGTGATGTGGTTTTGACACACTAACTGTCAGATCAATCAGAATTCTCAAGAAAATTCTGCCAGGCAGAACAACTACACATGCACAATTCAGTGTGCCAATTATGGATTGGAGATTGTGCAGTGTCATCTTGGGTTTTCTGAAGACAGAGTGTTAGCAGACCGTAACACTTCTGCAGTTTATCTATGGGAAGTCTGACTTCCATCATGTTTGAATCCAGTTCATAGCCCCAAAAAGTCATTATGGGACTAGGAAGCAAAGTTTTTTCCACAGACATGGGAATCCCAATATCGGCACAAAGCATTAGGAATTTGTTAAACTGCTCATTAAAGGTATTATAGTTGGAATTCAAAAGCAGAAAATCATCCAAAATATGAACCATGTGGAGAATGCCCAATTTGTGAGTTGCAATCCACTGTAGTGCAGTGCTAACATGTTCAAAAATTTGACAGCTGGAACTGCATCTCATAGGAAGACACTTGTCATAATAGTACATGTTATCCCAAGTCAAGCCAAACATATGGTACTGAGTTGGGTTGAGCGGAACAATTCTAAAGGCACTAGCTATGTCTGTTTTAACCATAACACAACCTTTCCCAAGTTTCTTAATAATTGTTATAGCATGTTCCACAGTTTGATATTGAACTGAACTTTTTTCTGGAGGTATACCTTCATTTATAGAAGATGCTGGGGATATGACAAGTGGTGGATAATTCTAAAAATACCAGGAGTTTTCATTTCAACTAAGCCCAGAGGCGACGTTTGAAAGAGAAGAAAATGGGGAGTCTTAAAAGGACCTGCAAATCTGCCTGCAGAAAGTTCGTTCTGGATTTTGTCGTGAACAACCTCAGGTTGTTGTATGGCTGATTTGAGATTTTGAGTTGGAATGGGTGACAGAGAAAGCTCGTGCCACACATTAAATGCAAATTTTAACCCTTGAATTAAGAGTTGCCGTTTGGAAGAGGCATACCCTCGCAACCAATATTCTAACGTTTCTGCTTTAACAGAAGTAGGGAGCTCATTGCTTACGCTGGACCCAATTTCCGTGCGGAGTGCGTTGTGGAGAGTTTGAAGTGTGTCCCTGGGACTGAGTGGGTTTGTAGACACCACGAAAGGGCTGCATGTTGTCAGGTTTCGGTTGTTTGGAAGCATATTTAGACAACAATTTGAAAGGCTGATTAATCGGCAATTTGCACTTTACAAAGGGATGAGCTTCCAAACAATTGAAACAATTGTGCTGGTATTTGCATGCGAGACCTGCAGAAAAGTGCAGCCCTTTGTGGTGATTAAAACAGGCCCCTTTTGGGGGATTTTGTTTGGAGAGAGAAGATTTGGCGAGGTAGCACTGGAAGTAGCCTTGTCCCCCATGCTATCCAGGGCGTAGATAGAGATCAGGGTGTGTAGAATCCCATTTAGCCTCACCCCTCTCTATCGCGCGTCGAAACTGCTCATCATAATATCGCCAATGAGCTCTGCGCTCTGACAGCTTCATGACAACTTCCATGTGGTGAGACAGAGCAGTGCAGGGGATTTCATGCATAGTATAGCAACAAATCGGTTCTATGCTGTCAGCGAATGATTGATGGAAAGCGGGACGTTCTTGGCAATGGGGATTAAGTATAATTCAGGCGTATTGGATGCCACATCAAACTGCAAGCGGTACGAATTGTCTGTGGACGAGGACAGGAGAGTTTGAAGATCTATGCAAAATCCAGTCCAGATTTGTTGTTTAATTTTTTCAGGGACTGAGGCTGTGATGTTAATGGAGGCGCTGACGAAAGTAGACTGGAAAGACGGGTGAGTAATTCGCGTCAACAAATTGCCCAGATTACTTGTACCTGTCTCATTGGGTCCCGTTATGGCAGAGGTAACCTGTTCTATACTGCCAGCGACTGTCTGTTGCACCTGGACTGGATGCTGTATGTCGAATTTGGGCTATGCCTTGGAAGAGGTAGATGGCCCCTGCTCCGGTTCCTGAGAGGATATGGGAGGTTCTCGACTCAAGGGGTCAGATGCAACATCTCCAAGATGTTGTCCAATGTACTGTCCACCCGTGCAATGATGACCGGAGTCAATTGCTGAACCACCTGCCGAGTTATCTGGTCAATGATAGCTTGGTCCACCGTTGTTGGGTCTGGCTTTGGCCCAGAGTCCTGCTGCTGTTGCTGATGTCCAACTTACCGCATCTGAGCTCTGGTTGACTGCACCGTCTTCACGGCTTGCCTAATGTCTTCTGACGCCTTGCGTTTGGGTGGCATGATTTGATTAAAGAAAGTTAGAATTACCCGAGACGAACATAGTGGCAAATATGCAAATAAGACTGTTTGCCATGCGTATTTTGTGCAAGATATCGTAGCAGTTATCTTACAACTCTGTGCAAACTGAATAACAAATGATGTGTGCAATGCAAAATATATGTATGCAATAAACGTATATTGGCCACAAAAGTAATAGACAGCAATGTTTTACCCGAGTAACAACCCAAAAGGAAAGAGTGAGCAGGTACGGGACCTGACCCGTTATCTCCCAAAGTGGGCAGATAACAAAAGTAAAGTACTGAAGAAGAGGGACAGGTATGGGACTTGGCCCGCTATCTCCCTTGGTGGGCAGATAATAAAAGATAGTGAAACCGGTTCCAACAACCAAACTGCTATAAGACCACTGTGTATAATAAATAAGAATATGGCCCTACCGATATGTAAACTTAATGCGATAGTAGAGAAAGACTATCAGTTTGCATGGACTGCATATTAGTGGTCGCGAGTGGTACAGGTACAAGACCTGGCACAGCATCTCCAAAATGGCAGACACGATAGATGTTTCAAGGAAAAGAAGGACAGGTACGGGACCTGGCTTGATATCGCACTTTGTGAGCAGACAAAAAAGAAAATAAAAAAGGGGAACAGGTACAATACCCGACCCGTTATCCCCCAAGGGCAGATAACAACGTGCCAAATACCAAGATTTCCCAATAGCAGGGCTGCTGCACAAACTTACATGTGCTACTGAACAGCTGTATCTATCGTTTTATTGTTTTTTTCATTATTTTATAACATGCGCTAAGCAGGGCTCCCCGAAGTGATTTATAAAGTAACCACTGCCCTTTAGCAGACAAATGAATGCCATCTGAACCAAACTTCTCCCGTACATGCGACTTGTCAAAGCAAAATTTGTCATTATGGACCCAAAATGTCAAATACTGGTAACCAGCTACGTCCGCTCGCAAGATGGCATTCACTTCCTTTGCCGAAAGACAGTACCTTTCTTTGTTGGTTATATCTGCTGCTTCTTTCTTACAGTCATGTACCCCCGCCACACGTAAATGGGTTAGAGTTGCAGGGAATCTAGGCATGAGCTGACAAATTACAATACGTTAACACGGTATTTTCTGTGCAACAGCGTAGCAAAGGTGACCATGTTATGTGCAATTACCTCTGGCAAGATGTCCGTATTTACATCGTTATCCCCGATTAGAAGAATTACAATGTCGGGGCAGTTTAGACTCACTTGTTTCATGTCATGTTTCAAAAGCTTGTCAGCTGTACGACCGCCGATCCCTTTCATGTGTACATGAGAAACTTCCGCTATGTTGAAAGAAGGAGAGAGTCTAGGATCCACCCCGGACTGCAAATGCCGATCTAACCATTTACATAGGGAATGACCCAAAATGAGTGACGTTATTGTCATCTTTGCGGACAAGACAAAGGATCTGTACAAAATAAGTAAATTGTTACTCACCTGATTCTCTGAAAAGTACAAGAAATAAACTGATCCGTGAGAGTATAAACACGAATATTTGCAGAGAAACGACAAAATTAAAAGATAACAAACAAAAATAAAATAATCAAAGAGATGAGCATCAATTATTCCACCCGTATTTACGAGAATTTTTTTCCAAGTGAAGCTAAGACTGACACCCAATATATTTTTACACCTAAAAGCTATACCTCATTAGTTGAAGAGTCATGTGAACACTTTCTAGGGTCTGGTTGGCCCTAGAGGGCCTGCCCTGCTTTTGTTTATGGCGCCAAACAAGACCTTTTCACACCTCATCGTAAATATCCTTGCGCAAGCGCAAACAGTTTTACTAGTGAGATTCCAATCTCATACTCACTCCCGGATAATAAGGCAAGAGGAAGAGTAAGGGAAGAGCTTTGGTCTCTATGTCGATTTTCTTGGATTAAATGCAATTGTAAGGAAAGTGTTTTAGTCTGTACTACTAATTTACTTTTCAAATGAACAAGTAAAAATAGCTGCTTTGATCCATAGTATGCAGTAGAAAGGGAAATGTTTCAATATATACTACTGAATGTTTGGTTAAATGCAGTAGTGCGGAAAGTTTTTTCGTCTATATCTGACATTCTTTTTAGTGAAATGAAGCAGTGAGGAAATGGTGTTAGCCTCTATTTCGCACTTTTTTGGTTAAATGTAACAGTAAGGAAAGTGTTTTAACATATATTACTACAACTGTTTTGCTAAATTATCCATCCATTTTAGCTCCCAACATTTCCTTAACTGCCATTTCAGCTACTTGACAAAGGAAACTTTTTAAACTGTTAAGGTCCATTCTGTTTTTTTTCCCTACCATGAGCCCCACCGAAATCATCGTTCGCTCTTGATTCGACAATATCCTGGAACTTAACCTTATGTAACAGGCAACAAGTACACATGCATACCGAACTAAATACACTTTAAATATGGCTTGCAGCATATATTTATTAAGTGTTGCAATTTTTATGTAACTATGACATACACTATTTGATACAGTTTACGAATTGACAGCTCGCAGTGAGCATCTTTCGTAATGTAGGTCAAACCCAACCATAAGTACACTACGGGCTCAAGGAAATTATTATATTTATCAAAATCAGAGTTTATATACGGCCTATTAGTATACAAAATGGCGCTTAATGTGTATGAAACACTGACGGAGTATGTTCCCTATGCAGGGGGAGCAGCAGCCCTGGGGCTCGGGGTGCTGGTTGTAAGACAAATGCAAAAACTACTAACCAATAAGAGGTAAGTAATGAGTAAAAGCTCGCAATAGGACACGAGGAGCAACACATAGGCCGTACGCATGTCTTAGATGCAGTCAGTTAGTTCTGCCACAGTACATTCTGCCCGTCTGGTGACAGGTATAGTAAAACGTAAAAACGATTTAGTATTATGGGCAAATCATACATTCAGAAAATCCTTACATTTCTTGACAGTACATTGAAATTTTTTGAACGTAGAAGATTGCCTGCGCCCCTATACACAGACACACACAAATACACTTGTGTGCACACATTTATACACACATTAATGTCAATATGTTATTATCTATATACTTCGAAAACACGTTGATCATATTAGAAAGTTAATCGTTATGATTCCAAGTATAAACCCAGACTAGCACCTGGAGGCCAGGTCACAATGGAGGACGTGTAGCTTTGTATTGCTGGACGAAGAAGATGTGAGATGGAAATACTTTTAAGATGTACAGAAACTTCAAACTAGTGACGGGTTAATACAAGAAGTTGTGTCCTCATCCATTTATATGTTATACTAGGTTAAAATAAATCTAAAACATCGAGGGCATAAGATATTAAATTCCTGTGTTATATTCCCCAATATTAGCCCCTGTAGGGAATTCTTCAAGAAAACCATGTTTCCAAGGCAGTTTGAATTTTTTGTCTGGAACAGAAATTTATTTTTTTTAACATAAATAGTAACGAACTGTTTTAGAAAAGAAAAGATAACTGCTTCTACAGGCAGTTCCATTTGTATTTATATAAATAAATGGAAATCTTTTGATTCCTTTTTAAAATGATTCTTGACTTCTTTTGTATAAATGCCTTCTTCTAGGCAGTATTATGGATTTGACAATATATGTTTATTCGTAATGCATCAAGTGGTTAAAATTATTTTAAGCGAAAACATGCAAAAATGCCTCGCTCCATACAGCATATAAAAAATAAAACTGAACTTAAAATAAAAAGAAAAAAAAAGAAGAAAAAATTCCATTTATACCATGCAGACTCCATGTTTCTGAACTATGTACTTCCAATTGTTATGTAGAGGAGATTCCAGGCACGAGAATATGTGTTTATGCTTCTGTGCATTTGAAAGGATCTGTCTTTGTGTCCTGCCTGTGTATTATGGCGAAGGATATGAATTGTCTGGCCTGTGTATAACGAGGCATAGTTATAAGTTCTTCGGTGTCGGTGTCGTGAACAGTGTAAAAAAAACAACTTTCTTTACGTTTTTCAAAGTATTATCTGTTATATATACATCAGTTGCTGTATTCAAATAAAACTTTTTACACTACCTAAAATTTCCTGATACTATTATATATATGCTAGGTTATTATATTACCTAATGTTTCATGGTACTATTACATATATATGCTAGATTATTATATTGCCTAAATTTTCATGGTACTATTACATATATATGCTAGGTTATTATATTACCTATAATTTCACGATACTATTATATACATGCTAGGTTATAATATTACCTAAAGTTTCATGAAACTATTATATGTATATATATATATATATATATATATATATATATATGCTAGGTTATTATAGTATTTAACGTTTCATTATACTATTATATATATATATATATATATATATATATATATATATATATATTGGTTTTATTATATTACCTAAAGTTTCATGGAACCATTATATACATGCTAGGTTATTATATTACCTAAGTTTCATGGTACTATTATATACATGCTAGATTTTTGTATTACCTAAAGTTTCATGATACTATTATATATATATATATGCTAAGGCTTTTTTGTCCTGTATACATGAGCAGAAGCTAGGTCATAATTACGGGTGAAACGATTAATCGATATATCGCTGTATCGATACTTTTTCTAGATCGATACATATATCGACAAAAGAAGGGAAGAATCAATACAAGGCGATACTTACTGTATGCAAGTTGCTTCAATCTTTAGCAGTCGTGACTAATTATTAGTCATTTGCCTTTTCATTCTTTAAATTGAGGATTTATCTGAAACAGCCGTAACAATTACATGCGCTCATTTCTGCGAGTAAATAATAAAAGCAATTGACAACATCCATTCGCCTTCTACTAATAACCACAAGGTGACTAACTCACATGGTTCGAAATCTGCCCCCTCCCCCCCTCCCAATTCCATGCTAATTAGTTTATCCGGTCTGCATCTTCAGCCACTGATAACATATATCAACGTAAAGAAGACATTGCAGATTTCTTCCCTATATGTGATTGAAGTACTTGACTGATCATTGAATAACCACTTTTATGCGAAATGTATCTGTTGCATCGCATCTTGTCTACTTGGATCGAATTGAAGGCAACACATCCGGTTTGTCACGCATTGTTACATGTACTTCTGATTAGTGGTTATTGTTTGTTCAAGTCCAGGGTAAAACAATAACCATCAATCATGACTAACTGTAGCGTGTTCACTGCGTGACATACCAGATATATTGGCATCCAAACTCTATCCAAATAGATACAAAGCAACATAGAAACTTCACACGAATGTGACTATTAAATGATATGTGTAAAGTGCTTAAATCGTACATGGGGAATAAGTTTGGAATATCTCCTTTTACGTTGATATATGTAATCAGCGACCGAGCATGCCGATGGGATAAAAAAATAGCACAGAATCGGCAAGGGGACAGATCCAAACCGCACGAGTTACAGCCACCTCGTCAATTTGTAGAAAGGGAGTGAGTGTTCTCAATAGTTTCCTTTTTCACTGACAGAAACAAATGTATGTTGCCGCGGCAGTTGATATGCTTCTGCAGGAAGTACAATGTGAAGGATTTGGTTATTAGTCATCTCCGCTCCCACACTCAAACTTGTTCTAGATAAGAATTTCCTTGCACAAGGAAATTGCACTGTTTCTTCTGTTTTGGTGATATCACCGTAATCTCTTCAAAATTTAAGTGAAGACATGAAACCGGCAATAAGATGTTTTAGAAACATTCATTCAATGTAAAACAAAGGGCGTGGTGACCAGGATGAGTCATACATATGATCGAATGGAGCAGCCTGAAATGGCCTAAAAGGGTGAATACAAAATAACTAACAGCTAGTCTGTTGAGAAGTATTTTTTTAAAATCTTGTCAAGGATGAGAATGGCATATGAACAGATGATAAGTCTATGTTTCTTTGTAATCTGAATACTGGAAATACACCCAATATGTCAACAAAAATGGCACCACCCTACCATTGATAAACATTCTAAAGATGAAAAGACCATCATGTTGATATCTGCATCGATATTGTATCGTATCGTAGGCTGTGTATCGGGAATCGTATCGATGCGTGGCAGAGGTGTATGGTTTCACTCCTAGTCATCATAACGTCAATTATATGTAAAATATCACTTGTCGCGGAATCCTTCATGTTATGCATGATATATTTATAGATAGAGGCGCCATGACAAGGAAGGGGGATGGGGGAGTTCGAACACGTGCGATTGCCCTGAAATACACCAATCCATATCCACTTTCTCGTGTCTGTTGCCAAGATGTAGACTATAAAAGTGGCATGAGGACTAGTATAAAAGTGGCATTAGAATTAGTATACTAACGAGAGTAAACAGTCTTCTATTGGCGGTTTAAATTCAGCTTTACTATAATAATGCATGTATGTCTGTATGTATGTATGTATGAAGGTTTAACGGCACGTCAGAAAATACTGACTATAAAGTGCTTATTGAAAGTTAAGTCCTAAAATTGTAAACATTATGTGTTGCAGAAAAACACCAAAGGTAAACAAGTTTTGGAAGATAACTATTTCCAAATAAACGTCCACGTAAAGTATCACGAGATAGAGGGTAAATATGTTAAGATTCTGTAAAATGTTTAAAAATAATAAAAGATACATGCCAAAAAGCCAAAAAATCTCCAAAATTTAGGTTCACAATTTGTTATATAGACCACATGCCCTCAAAAATCCAAGATATGCTCTGGTGGTATGTCATCATAAAGTTCTGTCTCAGCTTAATTATTATAGAAATTCAAGAAGTACAGGTCGCCATGTGTATATGATTATACACAGTTGTATTGATATTTACGAATCCAGCTGTTTTATTCAAAGTATACATACATAATATTGATATTATGCATACTTATATACATTATTCTTTCTGATAGTGTTCATTCTTTATTTGTTTAGAACATTAGTTACAATTGCACCGAACAGAAAACTGTTGCAGGCTTGAAGAATATATAAGAGACGCAAAGGTCCATACAAAACGCAAAATTAGTAAGGAAGGTGCACCGGGAAACAAAAAAGTAAATTACTTTCTTAAATCATAAATGACAGAGACTGGGATTCTTGACACAGAGCGAAAGTAATGAACGATCCCTATGTAAAACACTTTTCAACACGAATGTCGCAATGCCCTCTTTAACTTGTATTTGTTTCTCGAATAAAGGAACATAGCAAACAAATGAACACGTATGTATGCATGTATGTATGTATGTGCACACTATACAAATAAATCTAATTTCGTCTCTCTGACATCCGTATCCGTGTTTGCTGTTGTTTTCTTGGTTCAGTTAAATTTATATATTTTCTACAGAGATGCCATTCCGAAAGACACAGTGGTCCTACATCAGTTCAAAAGGGCCTTTTATGCTCCAAACTTATCGCATTTTGCTGTAAAAGTGGAGACCTACCTCCGTATAACCAAGATACCTTACGTGGTAGGTCAGTTTGTCTGCATGTTTTTATGGCTGTTCCATTGCACACAAACACATATAGAAAAACGCTCAATTACGTATATTACATATCAATAAATAAAGTATATCGCTTCTTAAAATTATTCAATGATCAGAAAGTCTTTGAAAGCTATAGTACCGAAACACAAAATTGTCAGGACGTATTGATATCCGTAAACGTTATTCATTCTGAAGACATTTAAAATTGCGAGCAGTACAATAATTATTCACATATATTATTTTTAAAAACTATATCAGACTATAGAAAACTATTGAATTTAAATTTGTAGCTTACATATATATCTTCATTTTGTTTTCCTTCAAACTTCTTGGAAATTGAGCTCCTATAAAATCCTAGGTCTTTATATATATATATATATATATATATATATATATATATATATATATATATATATATATATATATAATCATATATGTCATTTAAATTGTATTTAGTTACATTTTCAGAATAGTTTCAGCGGACTAAAGGGTGCACCGCAGGGGAAAATACCTTGGATAGAGTACAACGAAGAAGTGGTTCCCGACTCCTCCTCTATCGTCGAGTTTCTCAATAACAACTTTAATATCGACCTCAACAAAAATCTGAATGCAGAGCAGAGAGCTGCGGCTAGGGCATTGCAGAAAATGGTGGAGCAAAACACTTACTGGTTAAAATATTTAGGGTTGAAGTACAACTAATGCATCTTTAATAAAACAAAATAAAGCAAACAATGGTAACAAAGAAGTGACAGAGGTATAATCATATAATCAAGATTATTCTGATCAATGAATTACATCATTAGTCATATAGGGACTAGGGTATAATTTATTCCCCACCCCACCCTCACCACTCCTTAAATACGTTTCCGCATATCATAACAGCTGCAATATGAAACATACGATCCAGACAGTTCCTTTTCTGCCAGTTTATAATGTTCTGCAGGGTATGACATTCATAACTCATTAGGGCCTTCATCAGTGTTTTTCTTTTCGTCATATATATATATATATATATATATATATATATATATATATATATATATATATATATATATATATATATATATGGACCTCATAATAATACATGTAAGCATCATACAGTTAGCAATGATCATTATTAGCATCATAACGTTAGCTAGAATATGCATTGATGTATATTCACTAGTAAAAATTTTCTTATACGATATTGTGCCTCGTCTATTTTCTAGCTTAGTCTGTTTATTTGTTTATATATATTTTTTAAAATACAAAAATGCGTTATTGGCAATTTTAGTAAAGTAGTTTTAACGGCTAGTATCCTAACATGAGAGGGTGTATCTGGTTAGACAAATTAATCAAAAACACAAAATTGAAATGGTCATCACACACCTTTGCCTTTGCTTTATCTGGCAAGATAACCGGTGAGTACAAATGTACAAAAGAGAGCTGGCTGCTAATGGGATAATTCTTTCTTTCTGATGGTATTTGTTCAACAATTTCTCCCTAGCTTGAGATTTCACTGCAAAGTCATCACGTACTACCATTATTACAACAACAACAACAACTAATTATAATAATACTACTACTAATAATAATAATAATTATAATAATATTAAAAATGATAATAATAATATGTTTATTATTATTATTATTATTATTATTATTATTTGAATATTCGCCTTATTAAATGTTATACTTCAGGTGCCATATTCTGCTTAGATGGGCTTTCCATCTGGAGGAGATGATGAGATCTTATTTCGGTGCATCCATCTATTTTATCAACCGCTTTAAGCTATGGTGGATCAGAAGATTGATGATGAACAGGGGATGGGTGCATGGTATTGGACGACACAATTATCAGGAGATGACCCACATCTTCAAGAATGATCTGAAAGCTCTCTCTGACTTCCTAGGTAAGGTTCTTTTGTTTCTTAAGGGTTGATTTTGTTTTAACCGTGTTTGTTCTATTTATAATTGAATGTTTTCATATCTTTGTCAAATATTATGAATGTGCATAACGTTTGTCGTAACTTTAAGGACCGGGGTTCAAATCCTATAGTTCACTTGAAAGGGATAGATAACATATGTTACTCATCAACTTTCATTGACCGAGTTGGAGGAAATAAGCTGTTTAACCATTTCAAAACAGGCGTGAGTAATTCCTATTGGACAAACATGTGGTGTAGTGAATAGTAAGGTAATTAATCTCATTCTAGGACCTATTAAAAATGTGAGCTTCACCAGTCAATCACTGTGCCATGTAGTGTACAATATCCAACAGCTCATCAGGTCTAGAGAAGGAGCAACGTACCACGATGAAAGCAAAATTCATAATTAAGAAAATGTATCCATCGTCCTAGCATAGTGGGACTCGTCCCTCAATAGGAAAACGATCTCTTGTCTGTACTGACCATTTCTCAAAAGAGGGCAATTGCTATTCCTGGAACCAGCAATAAACTCGTCCCAATAATACTACTAGGTTACGATTTTAAACCGCAGTAGTAACATATTTTCTTGTCTTGTGGACGAGGTGACAACTGTTCTCATTAAGCTAAATTTGCTGCGTTACGAAAGAGCTTTTTACCATGAGCCTATTAGTGTCCTTGTCAGAGACAAAGCATCATATACACAATATTGCCAGTAAAAAATGATGGGAGATGTTTACAAGGGCTTACCTGTACTTAAGGTGCAAAAGATGATATACATGGCAGTATGTAGGTAATGAAGGTGCGAGAACAATTATGTTAATGAGAATAGTAAAATCGTTTCAATGGGATTTACGTCAACATTAAATAAATCGGAAACATGTCCAGAAATTCCAACTAGCGTTCTGTCATTCCTTACCTAATTTTCCACAAGTACCATATTATCGTGCTATTGAAACTTTGCTACTGAAATAAATGCAATTAATAAAACGCCACAATTGTGATACTACAAAATCACCAAAACGAAATATATGTTGCTATATTAATAAAATGACGAATGAAAATTTCTTTATTAGATGAATTGATTCCAAAACAATCACAAAATAAAGATTTATTAATAAACCTCTCAAGAAGAAAAGAAATGAATAAGCAAAATTTAAAACAGGATTCTCACTCATTCGAGATTCTTTAAAAAGGCAAAAATAAGCACAGATTTTATGTCGGCAACAATCAATGTCTGTTTCAGTGTTTCAATAATATTGAAACCCACCTGAAGATGATCATCATTCAAAAATTGCGACAATTTAATTCTGTAAAAGTACAGCTAGATTTAACGATCAGTCTTACGAAGAGATTCACTGAAGAAATAGAAAACTTGAGTAAAGAGAATTTTAGAACAGAACAAGGCCTAGAACATATTGAAGAGAGGTGCTAGGAACGTTTATTCAAAGATTGTATACCAAATTTAGACAGGAAATAAGCGTTAGTGCAAGTAGGATGTTTGACAGGATTGAATATTTAATTCTGCGCGTATATAGGTATAAATCGCTCAGCGGAAGCTCGTATATAGATTCGCCTCAATGAGCTCAGAACAAACAAGCTTGTTCCAAGGTAAAAGAAAATACGAATGACAAATGGTTATTTTACGCTATTGAAGTAATTGTAAATATTCCCGCACCAAATCCTCATAGACCATCAAGATAAGGTTGAATAAATACTGTCATTGATGTGACATATGCCCAATAACAACAAAGTACATAACAATGAATCTGGATACACTATCTCTGTGCATGTGTATGAAATAGCTGAAGACGAATACATTATGGCAGTTAGAGTTTTAAAGAAAAGAAGAGATTGTTGCTATAGGCAAAGTTTTATGGAGGAACAAAATCATGTTAATTCTATTTAATGGTACGGCAAAATAGCATTACCTTAGAATAAAAGGTTTATCAACTCTGACGTCAACAGAAACAAACATTATGGGAAGAAATACATCTGCAACAAATGTATGATGTTGTTCTATAGCCCAGAAAAAGTATCAGAACACAAAAGACAATTCTACAATATATATATGATTCAGGAGGAAGGCTCAATTGTAAAGTTGAAGAAATATCTGCATCAGTTAAAAGTTCTACATGTTGATGACTGTGTTTGTGAACGTGTCATCATTTCACAAAATTGCAATGATTTATCGCATCAAAGAAATATATCCTAGACAGTGCAAACTTGCTAAACACATTCCCTTAGGAATTTCTTTATATGCCTCAAGTCAACGCGTAAATGTTGGGGAAAAATCGTTTATAGAGGTAATGATTTGATTTGGGTACTTTACATTTGGCTGAGTAGGATAGCAGAACTTACAGCGAACTGCAAATGCAAAACAATCAATGGTGTACACAGATGTGGATGAAAAACATTTAACTTTACTTATACATGTCATATATATAAGAGTAAGAATGTGAGAAACAAAGTGCGTGACCATTGTCACTTGACTGGAAATGTTAAAGGTTCTGCGGACGTGTGCAATCAAAACTGCAGGTATAGAATACAATCATGCGAGTGTTCATTTAGAAGTTGAAGGGTTATGACAGTCATCTGTTCATCAAAACCCTTGTAATCATGATCCAGATGAAGAAGTAAATATCCTATCCCAAAACAACGAAAAATATATTTCATTCAGCATGGATTTCATAGTCGATGAAGGATGGCAAGGAAATAATAGGTTAAACGTCAATCAGTTTTGTTGATAACTATCGATTCATTAGGCAGTCTTTAGAGCAGCTTACTAAAACTTTGGTTGATGAGAAGTTGAAACAGTAAAACATTTGGTACAATGCAACTTAAAATTCTGAGGATGGACAATTACTTACATATGAATACATACATAGTTTTCCACGATTGAACGAATTAGCGATGCTGTATAAAGAAAAGTTATATTCAAGTCTTAGTGATTCGAACATATCTGGTGACAAATACCGGTATGTAGACGATGTGATGTTGCACTTCTATCTGAACACACTCGGTGCCATCCATAACTTCTACGTAGAAAGAGATACATTGATCCTGTGCAACATTATTGACGAGCGATATGCATATATGACACATTACACACTTGACCTATCACATTATTGAACTATACATGCCTTAGCTCATGATCCCAGTTAAAACAAAAGAAATTCCGGTGTTCAATTAGAAACTGACCACATGGTCCTGATGTGCTGAGGGAGGAAATAAGGAAGGAATTAGCAAGATAAAATATAGATACACCAAAAGCTATTACGAATACTATCGATAGCATCATAAAATCTGTTGGTGAGAACCAAAGATCAAGACAAAGTCATTCAGTATCTACATGTACTCAAACAACGTTTATAATTAGGAAATGCATACATGCAAAGAGTAGATGGGCAAATGACGCACAAAGTAAAAGGACTGAATACAATCTGCTAGAAATACCTGATGATAGTGTCACATAGTGTATTTTACAAGTGGATTTGAAGATATCAACACATCTACACAATTATTCAAGGACTACCCGCTAGCACCTGAAAAGTTGTACCAAGCGAAATAAATATATATCCGTCGGAAATGCAGTTGATAAATGGTTACAAAAGTTAAATATCATATGTACAAAAACTATTGTGTAAATCGAAAAGAAAAAAGCAAACATGTGATTCTTTGCATAAACTTAAAGCTTTCTGCGGCAGTTAGTTTTCAAACTGAAAAAAAATACAGATTTGTCCTGTTTGAATAACAGCATTGGCTTGAATCATACACCAAATTGAATACAAGTCATATACATCAAATAAAACATGAATTCGTCAAAGATTGTTGTGCAAACTGATAGACAATTCAGTGTTCGGCAAGCAGTCGAGAAACCTCAGGAAAAGGACAACAGTTAGAACATATCCAGACGAAAATATAATTTTCAAATGCCAGAAAGATATATAATTGGCTGGTGAACAAATTATAGATGAAGATTCATTTCTGGTCAGTGTGCGAAACAAACAGATGAAAGTAACCAAACTGAGCCGGAACGGATTTACAGTGTTAAGTTATCAAAATGGTTCACGTAGAAATTTATTACAACGAGATGACAAACAAATTCAGTAATAGAATGAAACTTCTGGCAACCGATACAGATTCACAGAGCATCTATATTGCAAAATAAATCTCTTACAAAATCACGAGGAATTACATCCAGTGCTATGACACTAATATCTGTCCCAAGGACAAAGTGTTCGTTCACCACACATAAACACAAAAGTTCTTCAAGTTTTCAAGGATGAGCTAACAGGTGTACCACTTAGAGTATTATGTTGGGTAAGAGTAACACTATTCATTATGGGCTGCCATATATGAAAAGAAGCATACAAAAGCATAAAACATGTGTGATCAAAAGAAGTTAAAATTTGAGATGTACATACATTGCTTATTCAGTCACGGATAAAAATATTAACAGATGCATTTACGCAGATCGTACAATCAAGATGTCCAGCATTAAAAGGAGCAAAGTAGCGTTTCTTGGTTGACAACATTAACACATTAACTTACGAACAGATCAGAACATTTTATTGAAAATGAAACTCAATCCTCATTAAAATATTGTGTCTTTGTTCCGTTTCGATGTATCTAAAATTTCTCCTTTCCTTTCGTACGGAATAACGTAGTTCAGTTCAAATACTGTCTCCATTGCCTTTTTGGTATTGCTATTGACAAAGACAAATGTATTTTCTCTGAAATCTTTGATACAGACTTGTATTTCTGCACTATCACCCGTACCGATATTTAAACATGTCTACCACTGAAAACTACCTTTGTTCAATGAGTTCCTTTCTTTTTCATGTCATCAGTGTTGCAACAATGATGACTTGAAAACATAGTATTGATACCACTTGGCTAATGTGTCATTAGGATCTATAACAATCACCTTTTTATCTTTGAACAGCAATTTTGCAGAAAGGCTGGGCAGATGATAACGATGGTATAAAAAATACTGTATTTAGTCTCAGTCAGATTTAGTGCAACAAATGTGTTTTTGTTTTGTTTTTTAACAGTTCGTCACACTAAAATGTTATCATGTTATATACTTCTTTCCAATACAGGTTCGCTACTCCTCACAAAGGCAGACCTCCTTCTTTGAGACGACATAGACGTCATATATGCATACCTAAAGAGAGTTGATTGTTTTAATCTTTAACTTGACCATCAGGAATCAACATTTTGTGAACTTCTGTTTTAATTTTTCTCCTCTGCCAACAATACCGTGCTGGATATCTATATTTTCACAGCCATGCAATCTGTTTTTGGTTAACTCTGTTATTCATATTCTGTAACCCTCACAATGTATTATTATTAGCTGTGATCTTTTTCAAGTCAGAAAATTTTGTGCTGAAAGCATTCATGAGATTTGTAATCTCTGTAGTCATTTTCTCGTATTTCATTGTTCTAATCTTTCTGCAACTGTTCTTGTTTGGACTGTATTGTTTAACGTTAGATAAATCACCAGCCCATTCTCTTACTTATTGAAGGCCTTGAATTGCAGCATATAACGTTAGATAGATAAATCATCAGTCCATTCTCTTACTGACTGCGGTCCTTGAATTGCAGTAGATAACGTTAGATAAATTATCAGCCCATTCTCCTGCTGATTGCTCGCCTTGAATTACAGTAGATAGCGTTGTGACTCTATGTGTGAACAAGTCTAAAGTATTTTTTTTTTCTATTTTGGTTAGTCTGTTTCTGTATGTCTGAAATTTGTCTAGCTCTTTCAGTACCAATCTGTTAAATAGGAGATAATATATCTTCATCTCGTTCCAGTCATAGCATGACATTTTTCTAGTTGCTATCATCCCGTGTCTTACGTACTTATGTATTAACTCTTTTTGTACATATATTTCAAGTGCGGCTCAACATTTCTGTACTGTTTCTGCTATAATGCGGTTATATTCAAGTTTCAGCCATTGGTAATTGTTTGAGCTAGTGTTGTATCTTTACCATCTGTTGCAATGGTTAATGGTACGAACTCACTGGACCTCGACGATCCATACCACCAATCATTTCGTATTCACTTTACGTGAAAAGCATCCGTTACAGACATTCTGTCGAGACTGCTAATTGTACCACATCGTAGATCGTCATTGTAAAAAAAAAGTCGGAGTGAAAAACATTTTTGATTGGCAAGACTCGAGTAAACACAAAAAAACCCTTTAAATAATTGTTGATGTTATTGATTTGGTGTAGGAATATATATTTGTCTTTTGGTTTCAAAACTCTCTCATTCAGTAGATACTTGTAAAGTTCGCTGGCTTGTGAATCCAGTAAATCTAGCGTTGTATTTGACAATGTATACTGTGTAATATTTGCTAATACTTATTTTTACTTTTCAAACATTCTGTATCAATGCTCTATTTGCTGTCACC
The DNA here is from genome assembly GCA_029931535.1 of Margaritifera margaritifera. Taxonomy (NCBI): domain Eukaryota; kingdom Metazoa; phylum Mollusca; class Bivalvia; order Unionida; family Margaritiferidae; genus Margaritifera; species Margaritifera margaritifera. The sequence continues at coordinate 651,511 of JAQPZY010001048.1, forward strand.
AGTTATTCCCCCTCTGACTTTTTTCACATACATTACAAAGTTGTAATAACCATCAATACTTAAAATAGTCATGTTATGTTCTTGTCGTTGATGCAGTGAAAGATGTTATCTTTGATTTCATAAGAAACGCTGTATTAGCCAACAACAACATATGTTCTTTGTAATGCAATAGATCGTTTGCCAATTCTGTTATCAACTATTCTGGTAAAATATATTTATTTGTCAAGGAGTGGATATATATTATAGCTCTATTGATTGGAGCACTTAATCTGTATGGGAGGTTTGTTTCGACTTGGTTATTGACTAACAATTATGTCAGGTAAACGTTCATTTGCTATCACGTCGATTATGAACAGTCCAAAATAAACTGTCGAGGTCATGTTTTTCTTCCGTTTTCGCGCTAAACATTGTGCTATTTATTATCTCCAAAAGTACCTAAAGCATCTGAGGTATTGAGTTTTACGATATTTTCATGGTCTGAGTTTGTAGGTGTTCATTGTTAATACATGATCTTTTGCAGCACTCTGTTGAAGACCCTTTCAATACACAACTTTTATGTTTGAAGAAATGTGCAAGATAGATAAAAAAGTTACACACATATCAAATAATAGATCGCATTGTTTCATTTTGTTGATTTGTTTGTCATTTAGTGTTATGTACTTTGCACAGTTTTTGACGTCTTAAACATACGTTATCAGTTTTGTATCACATTTTTTCTCAGTTTATGATATCGAATATTATTACTTCGCTGACTACTGCGTTCCACCACTGGTCGCGAGACCGCATATAACTATCAGCTGCCATCTTTAAAGAAAGTAAAAACAATTCAGATGATTACCGTTCATGCACTGCGCCAAAAATAGTAATGAATCGCATGTGAGCGTTGTGGGAGGTGGGGTATGAGGGGGAGTCCAAACTGTATTCATACAATACGTGAGACAGAGATTTTACTAGTTGCCACCATTTGATATTAGCTTGCCAATTTATGTATGGTACCAGCGAAATATTATTACGCGATTTCCGGGAGAGATGGTATTTCATGGGATGGCAAAAATAACTTCATATGTGATATTTATTCATTTCGCATGACCATAACGTTATTGCTTTTACGCGACGCCGTAAAATTAAGTCTTTTGCTTCACGCAGTTAAAATGAAATGTGCACAATTTAAAAGCAACATAAATTGCAATAATGTTCTCTATATCATCTAATAAAACAATTATGGACCACTCGTTTTGAAGGAACGTGTAAGTTTGATGAACATGTAATCATATCTAGCTGACCACTGCGTTATTTCAGTTAATATAAGGTGGTTCATAGAGGGTATATACTTGTATATTGCTGTTTTTTCCATCGATCCTGTAATAGGTGTTGCCTGTGTTTAAAATTTTCTTATATTTAGATTGAGTGGTCTATGCTCAGATATATATATCCATATGATGCGAAGGCACCAAAGTGGCCTATGCTCAGATGTAAATATACATGTGATGTGAAAGCACGGAGATAATGTAGTTTTTGTTTTCTTTATGAAGTTGATTGGTTTGATAGTTTATTATGTCACTATTTTGTCAATTCTTGCATATTATCTACAGTTGCATGTATGTATGTTTGTATTGATTTGACACTGTACGACCAGAAATCAATTCCTAGAGTGAACAAGATTTTCTGGAAAAGACTAAAGTAAGTAAGTTTTGAAAAAGTTTTCAATTTAATAATTTAACAGTATCTAATTAATTACTTTATTAATTTATAATTGTGTGAAGTTGCAAAGAATATTAATTTTATGATACACATGCTCCCCGCATAACTAAATATTTCATGTTATAAAGTACGTTATACGTTTTTATTTCCAGGTTCTAAGAAATATTTCTTTGGAGATGAGGTGACAGAGGTTGACTGTGCTATATTTGGACAGTTATCGCAGATAAAATGGCATACACCAGATTGTGAAGCAAAGGCATTTTTCTTTGGTAAGATATTTCGAACATATCCGTAGTTGTTGATATGGCTGCTGTAGCAGAGTATTCGCTAGGTACAGTAAAACTGTAAACCCGTCTGTATCTTCCATCTCAAATACCATAGCCAATCTAGGTCCACAATCGTTAAAATATAACTAGCTAAAATTAAAATCCATTGTTTTTCTTACAAACTCTATCATTGGCCCACTACCACTATCAGTTATAAAAACGACCGTACGTTTTGCTATTGTCGGTAAGGTCTCTTACCAACCTTCAAATGTTCCGGAAATTTTCAAAACCGATCACGTCTACTTAGGCATATTGGGATTGTTGACTACTTGCAGAATTACTTACCTAAAAATTTGACAACGTACTAGAACTTCTTACCTCTGTAATTAAAGTGTATGCGAACGAAAGTGCTCAAGTGAACATGGGCAATTTTACATTTTACACAAGAGCATGTTCATACATTTTTACCAAGAAGTTCACTCAGTTCAAATTACAGTCAAGACATATATCAGTATGACTTTAATAATTCTTTACAAGAAACAAAGTAAATGGGTTAAGTGCGTGAAACTATTTTGTTGGACTCTTAAGTTACATATACGGCGATAGTGCCTCGCATTATTACTGGATAGTTCCTGCACAGCGAACTGCGTGTTAAGCTGCCTACAAACAAGAAAGAAGAATTTTGAAAGTTTGGTTATTTTACGGATGCCATGTAATGCATTGTTCGTATAGCATTCGTAGAATCAGTGAAATAATAGCGCATTTGCAAACTTTAGAAAAATGCGCAATATTCCGGAGTTGAATCAGTAATTAATCATTTGTCTGCATCTCATGATATATTTCTTTAAGACTTGGTATTAATAGTGTTCAGTGACGAAGAAGTAGGAAAGGTTGCCATTATGACATCGGACAGGTTTACGGTACAATTACAGCAGCTGTTATTCCTCAAATATGGGGTTAAGTCTGATAATGGTTATAGCTACATGATTGTTACAGTAGGGCATAACGGCAAATAAATATTTTCGACTAGAACAATTCCGAAATTTCATTGTTTCCAATCTAAATTATGGAGAAAATAAATAAGTACACATGCATTTTAGAAATTAATTCTCTCAATAATTTTTTTTCTTCTTTTTTATTAAGCATGTATGCACATAAACTACTTAGTACAGGTATTGCGTAGTTATAAAATACCATACGTACAACTTTAAACAGAAACTCAAGAAAGGAAATAAGCAAAATATGGAAAGGACGAATACGGACAATCTTTATAACAAATTACTCTCAAAGTAATAACCTATGTTTTTTTGTAAAAGCTTCATAATCAATTCGAGCTAATGAATACATTTTTTTCGTATTACTAGAAGTTAAGCATTGAATACACTTTTATACATATTTTACTAAATTTTTCTTGACAGAAAGTGCCTCACTGACATTTCATGCAAATTATAGTAGACTACATAGTCCGCTTGGCCAAAATAAGGTTACTCCAATATAACATGATATAATCAAATCATGTTATTGTTCACATGATTTTCCTTTCTTGATTACATGGATGTAGCAGTAAAGTGTAGAAAATAGACTTACAGATTTTGGAATCTTTGTCGATCAATGCCGACTGAACATGTGAAATTGTTGCATATTTACTAGTCTAAACAACCCGCTGACTAATCTAGTGGCCACAAATATTCACACTGGAAAGCGGTAGCAGCATATACGCTATGCGATATATTTATAATATTTATAAATGAAATAAATTAAAACTCTCAGAATTTGGACGGTGCATTTGCAATATAAAAGCAAAGAGAGAAATATAAATAGAGTGTTTAATGTTAGCCTGAGGGAAATCAGAATAAAGTAAATCTTTATATCGCAATGCCCTGTTGTAATGCCCTGTTGAATATGTTGTACCGTAAATGGTGTTTGTTTTGTTTTTGTGGGTTGTTACGGTATGTTTAATACATTATTAGCTATATCATGCTGAAGATAATTACCTCCTCCAACGGCGCACAGAGTCAACCGACCCAGGGTGGCCTGGGCGAGAATTGAACCTCATATAGGCACGATCCAAAACCAAACAATAAAAACTGTAAATGGATATTACCGCATTATGATTCTATTAGTTATGAAAATGTATCAAATAACATCTGTTTTTCTCTTTTTCCAGACGAATGTTCAAATTTAGATCAGTATTGCGAGATGATGAAAGCAAATTACTGGCCGGACTGGGAAGAATGCACAACACGAGGAGGGACGACAAAAGCCACCAAATAAATTTGGTTTTGATATATATATTTCCAACTATTATACATGTTTTCTTGTCCTGACGTCCAAGCATGGCGGAACATTCTGCAAACCTACAATTGTGCAATAAAGTCAACTCAAACCTTCAACAAGTCAAGACATGTCAAGTGATTTGTATTTAGAGCTGACATATGCTAAACCAGAAGTTACAACGCAAGCTTTATGATATTTGTCAGACCATGAATTCCGCTTCTTCAAGACTATACCCAGCTTTGCCCGTTTGTCTACAATCATTATCAGACGTTGGTAACATTAACTTTACTGAGTTGAATAATGTATATTTCCTGTATACTTTCAGACTTTTAATAAAACTATAATTCCTGGTCTCCAGTCAACTGAGCTGGCTGAGCTATTGGAGAGAGAGAGAGAGAGAGAGAGAGAGAGAGAGAGAGAGAGAGAGAGAGAGAGAGAGAGAGATAACAACTTGATAAAAAATTGGCCAGAAAAACTAAAGCAGAACACCAAGGTTTTGGAGATCAAACATTTACCGTTCTTTTAGCTATTTACAAACGCACACACACACACATATATATATATATATATATATATATATATATATATATATATATATATATATATATATATATATATATATTGGAGCAAATGCTGTTAAATATTAAGGAATATCGTCAGCTATTGTAAACCTCTTTGAAAACTGTTGAGGTTATCACTACGAAAGCTTTGTGCCATTATTTATGTTTCGAGCACAATTTCTAAATTTGTATGAGAGGCATCTTTTGCACAGTTTTGTCTTAGAAGATACAACTAATTATAAAATATACGAGTCAGGTACATATGTTTTACACACTTAAAGGGGGGATACAAATTAATAGTCTAGAGCAAACACATTCGACACCACATAGGTTTTGAAACACCTTGTAATAAACCCCTTCCATCGAATGTTGTTTGTAATACATTCAAATGGTTCAGACATTCCATGCCCCAGTCTTCTAGAAATCCACTGTTCTAAACAACCACCTACCAATAGAATGTTTTTAAAACATTTCACCAGGCCCAGCACTCGTATACACATAGAGTGGGAGTTCGGCAAACTAAATTGGACCCCTCCCCCTCCATAGCCTCCGCGCCCTCATTCTTCCGGAAATATATTTTTATCAACACCCTACCATTGCTTGTAGCACATTAAACATAATCCGATGGCATGGTGCAACCGAGCCAGCTTTCTCAGCTCATAACTTCTCTTCGTGAAAAAGAAAGTTGTTCGTGAGAAGGAGCTCACAAAATATCCCTGTTTCTGTGGTCTTATTCTAGGTCAATCAACCCTAGTAAGTGGGAGTGAGACATAGCTTAATTGCCAGATACACTTACCATGCACACTTGATGGAACAAAAGTTAAAATAGTGTTCTAATTTAAGCGCAGTAACCATCCTTGTGTTCAAATTCACGTTAAAAGTGCCACAGTGTCTCAGCTTTCATAAATAACATGACTTCATTCAAAGACGTACCCTTATTGTAAGTTTGGTGGCGATAAGTAGCGATAAGTAAAGCTATGTTGGAATTTGAGCCGATAAATAAAATAGCTTAACAGTATGCTGTGGAGGCTGAAGAGTTACTAAGAAGCTAACAGAAACATAATTTTGGAAGACACGATCCCCTCCCAAAAAAAAATAATATTTAAGACATTGTTGAAATTGCCTTACGTTTTTCTCAATTTTCCTTGTTCCGAGACGTTAAAAGAAAATGTTTTCAATCTGGATGATATGGAAACTACGATACTTCCATTTCCTTTGCCATTAGGATGGCTCAAGATTACATAACTGATGCTTTCTTTGAACTCCGTAGGACAGACGATTCACGGTTCATAGCAGTTGAGACAGTATCATATTTGTAACAACTTCACTCACATTTTGTGATGAAACGTTGTTTGATATCAACGATTATGTCCTATTTAAATCATGGAAAGCTACTTGTAAAGATAGATCTTCTAACTAGAAAAAAACGCCAAAGGAGGAATGTCCGGATGACATAAGTACGGTAAATTAATTTTCATCCATGGGGTATCATTCTTTGTAGATTTTGGTGGATTCCTTTGAGCTACGGACTGTCGCATTCAGAAAGCAATGTATGTGACACTAGGAGCAATAATGTATGAGAAAAGCAAACTTAAACCAAGAGAAACTGAGCTTAATGCATTGGTATGCAGTAACTACTGAGTGTATTGGTCCACATGGAACATATACATATCAGCTTATTTGACTCTACGCGCAATACTGAGAAAATGACCTAAACCCAAACGCTAACCTAGAGAAATTGATTTAAGCGAAAATGTTAAGCCAAATCACAGGACAGTGAAACATAGGTGACAGACACCTAATTTTCACTGATGTGGATAGTACTCCGTATGCGACATCTAATGCAAACCCTAACCTCATTGAGGATGCCAGAAAGAGTGACGGACTTTCGTACAGGAATCTTCAAATCATAAAAAGCTGCACGTGATTTCTGCCGTTTGAGGCCCTTACCAATATAGTCTCATCTCCAGAGGGTGGATGAAAATTCAAAAACAAAGGAACGCATACTCAAAACACCAAATATAATACAAGAATATCACAGGTATTGAAGGCTCCATATATTTGTTTCTAAGCAGAAACCTGTAGAAAATCCCATCTATGTCTGCCGCATAGACCTTGAAAGAGCGACCACAAATGTAAGACATAACACGATCTTAGGGCATTAAAAAATCAATATCAAATATCGACATTTAACAGATCACGTGCTGAACACCAACAGTAAATGTTCATACCCTTATCTTGAGAAATAACACAAAATGTGACACGGAATACACTTGTAACTTTTTTTTATGTCAGTATCTTAAGTTTCCTCAAAATATCTCAGATGTTCTCAACGCTACAGCACGGACATAAAAATGGAGCATCGCCCTGACCTTGAAGATAGGACTATGAAAAGGATGTATGAGAAAATATCGTCTCATTAAGGCTATGAGCATATACAGTTTCATCTCACTTTACAAGGGGTTTTTAAGTTTAAAACTTACTGAGAAACAATACGTAAATTGGCATGTGATATTGACCTAGATGCTATAATTATGAAAGTCTCAAGGAAATTAAAAAGTCAAGACAAAATGGTATACAAAGTTTTGTACAACGTTAACGCGCGTTGGACTTGCAGCTATACACCACAAAGAACTAATCCTAACAGGACTATGACCTTGACTTTGAGGACAAGATCACATGATAGTGGTGCAAGATGCACAATCAAGTCATGATATCAAGTCCAAAATGTTCAATTTTCATCAATTTTAACAGCTTCTGAGCTACATGTTGACCTTGAAAAAAATGACATTGACCTTCACAATAGTGTCATATGTGATATAATCTTAAATCATGATGCACGTAAATATATGTTTTGTTTGCCTATCACTATCCTTTTGAGCTACAGCTCTTATGCAAATAAATCATGTTGATCTTTGACATTGTCCTGAATAAAAGACCATTACAATGATATGTGATTTATTCATAACTTATGATGCAAACCTGTGCATCTACCAAGTTTCATATCGCTACTTAAATGGCTTTGATGTTACAGTACTGAAGAAAAGAAAACAAATATGAGACGGGCTTAAAAGTTAGGTTGATGATAGTACTATGTGACAATCTCATGATGTGTAACTATACCAAGTTTAATGTTTATCATTATGTTTTAGAGCTTGCGAGTTACACACCTACAACATATATTGTAATGTCCACCTTTGACCTGAGAGTGGCGACCTTATAAGTGCTAGATTATCCACTACTGAACTATACAGGCATTGAAAAAAATGTTTACCAATTGTCATAACATTTTTTTGTCAGTTTCAGAAACAGAACCCGCATGTAAAATGCACACATAATAATGAGTTTTGACCTTTATCTTGAAAATATGAATGAAAAAGTGACATACAACAACCCTTGAGTAAATGTATAATTTTTCATAGAATACATCTGTATAATCTTTACAATAATGTTCCAGACAGCAATAAACTGTATTCAGTAAACCGTGCGTACATAATAATGTTGATAACTTTGTACAAAACGTACTTATACGTATGTGCACACTGTCTCAACATTTTCTCTCAAATGCACGGAAGAGATGTCAATTGTATAGGTTTCATTTTCGATGAGTGCTGTAGTAAAAATCACATTCAGTGTAATCTAATTTGAATGCTAGTTACAAAATAAATTATTGCCTAGTATTTTGTTAGTAGATATCATCATATTTATCTAATGTTGCTTTTAACTCAGAAATATTTCATTTTTGTTTACCGAAAAATACATGTTTATGCAATGTGTGTCCTGAATATTTTGATTTTGTTTTCTCAACTTAGGTATTGAAAATGTTCAAGAAAACTACGATATCTTCTTTCTCCCATGTCTAAATTATTGCCATTCAAAATTATTCTACACCAAACATTTCAAATCATACAGCTCAGAGCTCAAATCATTCAGCTAATGCCTATACAAGTAATAGTAATTATAACATTCTCTCTCTCTCTCTCTCTCTCCGACCAAATTATTGAGCAAACTCATTTGTGTCAGGAATTACGTTTGAGACATTAATACTACTTAAGAAGGTGTAGTGAAACTAAATTTTAAAATACAGGCATACTGCATTTGTGTTTTTTAGCGAGAGGAGGCGGTGGGGGGGGGTTGTCTTTACTCGTACTCAGAACTAAACAATCTCAGTCAATTTGTAAAGTATTTAATAGTTATTTTGATTACATGTACACGAACTAAAATGTCAAAAAGTTTAACCGTGAGAGCAAATGAAACTATTCTGGGGCTCTCCATTTTATTCCAAAAGACTACTTTTCACATTCATTTGCATTAATTCCTATCATTCAGAAAGCATGTTCATTCATCCATTACACATACGTTTGACAATATCATTGCGATTTAAGTTGTCACTAACGTCGAGGAGAAAACATGTTAGGAAAAGTTCAAATAAATTATGAATGATCAGACGTTCTTAATCTGTTGTTCTGGAATGTCCTCTATCTCTCATATCAATTTGCTTGTAACCATTTTCAACAGGTTGAAAGCGTCAATCTCCATTGTATAAGCAGTATTCTCTTTAAATTCTGTTTCTACGTCTTTGTGATTGTCCCAGTTCTCTCTGTAACACCTGTTTTCCACATGAAATATTTGTTTCTTCTGGAACATAATTATTCGCCGCGAAATGTTGACATAAGGTCATCATACTGTCACATACATACGTGTCCCCCTCCTCCCCCCCCCCCGCTGCCTGAAAATGTCGTGAAATCAGACGGCCTTTAAGCTTATGTCAAATCTGAACAGACCAAATACCATCCTTTGTGGACAATAAATGTTATATACTACATGCAATCACTATGAATTACTGTGTATGTCTTAATGGTGGCTGATTTGTTAATCATGTAACTCAGTCGTAGTTGTTCAATTCTCTCAGAGGAGCCCAGAAACTGCAACTCACTGCTATGCACAGAGTAACCGATATACAGATCAACGCAGATGCTTAGTTTCTTAATGGCAGGCATTTATTTTTATCTGCCACAAGCGACTTGCTACTTTCTCCTATGTTCTGAACTGTATCGTAGTCAATGCTATTCGATGTCATTCAAGATACAGTGCGATTTTCTTCTGTTCTTGACATGCCTGTAAATGATAATAGCACAGTGTGTATTCACATATTTCAAATAGTATTTGTACAAAAGACGTTTAAGTATTTCACTCTTGGTCTCCTCTGTGCCGTTGTCTTGTTTCATGGTATGAGCTTCCTTTGTAGGGGAATAGAAGTATCTAAGTTAAAACACTTGTTGGGGAAAATGAGTTGCATGTTTAGAATAGCAATTTAGTTACCTTTAAACCAATCTAAAAATACTCTTAGCACTCAGTCATTTGATGGTGTGCTGATACCACATTTAATTATTTTCCGAATAAAATCCTCAATTTTGTTATTACCGAGTAGATATGCATATGCTGGTGTTTTAAATGTAAAGTTCTGCTGTAGTCAGTCAGTACATTGTTACAAACGTGTTCCTATTTTGGGGTTATACTTTCAGTTTAAATGGGCTTGTTCTGGCTTAACCGTATCTTGTTTGCAGCAATCAGTGAAAAACATCATAGATATTAGAATAAATATTGGAATCATGATTTATATAAGTACTATGGTGCACATTACCGATCCATATATAAGACACTGTCATTATGGTAGGAATCATATTTTTATTACGTCACAATACCATGGTCAAGAAACCTTGGAAACTTCCACATCTAGTGTATATATCTGAACAATTACCTGTGTTATGTATGATGTTTATATAATATTATAGATATTTTAGGAAATTATAAATGTTTCTTGACTTTAATATTTGCTTAAATCTTAATGTTGTTTATCAGAAGAAAAAATGTGTTTAACTAGTTTCCTTGAATTAGGTTCTTTACTTCAGATTTGAGCTAAAGGGTAATTTTGATAAACAATGTTTTCTCAATTTGAGGTCAAGGTTGATTTTGTTTACAGATAAAACTGGAATTTTATTAGAGTTATGTGTAAAAAGTCATGTCCTCACAAGTAAAATTACATTAGGATGACACATATTCTAGAACATACTGTCATGTGACCAGTCTTTATATATACCATGTTTAGTGGACAGTTTTTCAGTTTCGACATTACTATCAGTCTTGTAAAGAGCTATTACAGTTGTGGAAAGTCATTCCAAATTCTAAGAGAGGAATTATTTAGAATATTCATTGGATTATAACAGTGCTCACAGACTTTTGGATTTTGGATTTGTAATTGATGATTTTGGAATTTATGTCAACTTATTCAGAGATATTTTTGAGTACTTCATTTTGACATCAGCACATTAAAGACTACTGATACATCAGGACATTAAAGAACATTGGCATATCAAAACTTTCAAGGATACAACCGTGCTTTCGGAACATTCTATATTTAGGTCTTGTGATTAGGACACTAATTCTTATTGGATTTGGATTTTAGTACACAATACTGTAAGTGTCTTTTTGATTTTTGGTTTTAATTATCTAGAAATAAATTGCTTGTTGATTTTTACTTGATTTGTTGGTTTCACTTTCTTTCTGTTACATTTTTCTAGACCATAGAGTCGTAACACCTGTATAATGTCCTAACTGATTGGCGAGTTTAAATAAAATTTTATCGCCTATTGCATAATGTGTGGTACGAGCCAACTTCATCTAGGTTCGTTGTTTGTTCCATTAAATTATTAAATTAATGTTATGGACACAAGATTAAAGATTTTTGCCTAAGTCTGACTATAGTGACCAGAAGCAACACCAAAGGCCTTTCCAACCAGATATGGATCAGTATGACTGACCGAAGGCCTATCCGACCAGACATGGATCAATATAACTGACCGAAGGTCTATCCAACCAGACATGGATCAATATGACTGAGATAAGCTCTATCCAATCAGACATGGACCAATATGACTGACTAAAGATTTATAAAAACGGTCAATACGAAAAGACCAATTTCATAAAATTGTATTAATCAACTTACAACTGAGCAGTCTATTTTAATACACTCGCCCTTAATTCAGGTATTTTTATAATTTAAATTCTTTACATGTTACATAATAATTGAAGAAAAGTATCACTATATTTGAGAGGTTTTGTGTACCAATTTCCACATCAATATTATATATGTCTTAGATACGTCCGTATAAAAGCGAATATGTGTATTAAAGGTACAAATCGCGACTTTGCACACAACAAGAGATGGAAAACATCAGTCTAAAAAAGGACTTATTTATAAACTGTCTGCAATGCGGCAAAATGCAAACTCATCGTGACCATATGTACATAGTAAATCTTTCTGATGTTGCTTTTTAAAAAATATTTCAGTTTAATCAAATTTGCCTGCAATGTTCAACTCTACGCTGATAGGCATTATATTAAGTTGCTTTTCCGGCTTTGATTCAATTTTGGTTTAATATATACTTTTACTTTTATCACCCTACATTTATCTTTTATAAATGCATGTTACGGCATATATAACTTTAAAGTTAGTTGCATATTAATGACCATAATAAGCTTAATTACCTTAATATTGTCACTTATCTGCGTGTGTCTGTGTGTTAGCCGGAATGGGGGTGGGAGCTAAAATTAATTTAGCAATAAATGATGTAAAGAATAGTAAAGTATGAATAATAGAGTTTTACATGTTCAAAATGATGTGAAAAAGACATAACTGACATCAGTGCTACTTGTCTTTATTGCAGATCATACACAAAGGAGTATGTACAAATATAAATAAGAAACTTGCAGGAAACAATATAGAGGCTACTTTGCAAATTGGACAGAAGAAAAGATAATAAGAAAATTAATACTAATACTCTAAAATTCGATGAAGGAAAAATATAATAACGATAAAACATTTAGTTAACACAATCAATTAGATACAACGCTAAAATTGCTACGAGTTCCATCTATTAATGTTGCATTAGGTGGTTGAATTTTACTAAACCTAAAGGTGCAGGCAATGCTGATTTCATAGATGTCACTCTATTCCATGTATCTATTTTGACACTTCTAATCCAGAACATAAATTAAAACAAATGTGTTCTTTGTTCTAATGCAAGATGTTTTAAAGGTAGTGACACCACATCTCTAAAGGTTTTAAATGCCATTAAGGGACGAAAACAAAGACAAAAAGGCTAACTTTATTATTGATTAGATTTTGTATACCGTCCGTTAGTCTTTTTTGTCTCTTTTGTCACATTCCTATAAGACTCTACTACCTAACAGAGAAGTAATCCAGTGATACGAATAGCTGTTAAAAGTTTCAGAAAGAATGCATCGGTTTCAAACCATTCAGTACAGATTTATGCAACATCATTTTATGTGTGGTCTTCTCAACTCCTAGACAGTTAAAGTTCTATGAATTATCTTGTTCTATGATCCATTTGCAATACTAATTGTTAATTCGGGTTTGTATTTAATATCAAATAATGCTGGTGTACTGGTTTTTTTCTATTTTCTTCTAAGAAACCTAATACCTTTTTTAATTGTTTATCAGCCATTCAAAATAGTGAAAAAATGACAGAAGGTAGAGAAAAAGCTTTTGATAATTCATTTGATAATTCTGTTTACGACGATCAACTTTGTAATGTAAGAATTGGTGATATTGTAATTTGTATTTTTCCTATTGAGGGACTTGAAATTCCTCGTCAAAAGTTTGAACCTGAGATAATGAATAATTACAAAAATATAATCATCTGTGGTTGACAGTGAAATCAATAATAATATAAGTTTGTAATAAATCATTTTATTCTTGAAGATAACACGTTCCTTTTTATGACACTGATGCAAACAAAATAAGAGTATGAGATCTGAAAAGAAAACAATTGACAAGATCTAACAAGCTCATTATACAATGGGACCAACAGTTAACGTACGACAATAAATACAAGTTCTCTAGGTTAAAATAATTCAAATAATAAACCCAAATGAACCAATAGACTCGCAAGTAAGAGTAGCACAAAGTCTAATAGATGATTACTATAAAATAACTCAGAGTGGGGAGCTTCTAACTATAAAGTGATAAATATTTATTCCGCAGGAAGAAAGATAATTCAGAGGTTAGGCAAATACTCTTACACATGTCAAATCTACACAATTGTATATAGACTGATTGTGAAATATATGGCAAAATAGTGAGAACATAATAAAGATATCACCAGAAAAAGACAAATGTGTCCCTAAAAGGTTAAATAAGAGAAGCTGTTGGAAAATGCTGAAAGTATACAAACACTGTTGGTTGGACATTTAGTAAATCTTGAAGGTAGCTTGATAACAATCGTCAACTAAAGATTTCGCGGTTTTGATATATGTATTTGATAGCTATATTTATCCGAAACAAAATGTATGACATTTGAACCTAAAAACATCATACATTTACACCGTTTCAAAGCATGTTGATCGCGAAAGTTTCAAAAACAACAAAAAAAAAATATATAAAAAAAAGACATTTTGAAGATTTGCAAATTTCTAAAAATGGTTATATTTAAGCATCAATATACAATGTCTGATACGTCTTGTGAGTAACGTGTTCTCGAAGGCAGCAAAACGCATGATTTATTGTACTAAGTATATATCATGCCTAAATCAATACGAAATGGAATTTGTCTTTCCTACAATCTTCAATGAAGTGTTTATCACGCGTATGCGTTACAGTTGAAAAAGAAAATCTATTTTGATTCATCTAGTTCAACAAATGTCGGACATATTCTTTAAGTCCCGTATTAGACTGCGTGGTCTCCAGTCTTCCCAGAAGGTCATTATAGACGTCCAATCCACTGTTAATGGCCGCCTCAGAAACACGCCATTTGCACAACACCATAAATGCTGCTTCCTCGTTTGAGTCTCCCCCATCGCTCTTGCATGCGTCAATGTCTTCCTTAGAGAGACCCAAAGTCAAAGCTAAGGATGTCCAATCGCCTTCCACCTTCTTTGCCATCTCAGACATATGCGAGTCGGAGCAATATTCTAAATAGGAGGAAGAGAACGTATCAGAAACATTAAGTTGGTAAAAGTAATCCATGTAAATATGAAACTAATAGGCACATATGCATCGCACGCTTGTGAGAATTTTCACATTTGTTTTCTATAACTAATTAGTAGGTTTATTTTTATGACAAGGATTTTGTTTCAGTGTTTTCTCCTGATTACTTTTTATATATTAGTTGATGTTACTGCAACATGTTATCAATGAACTCTATCAGGCAATCATCTGCTGATTAAGTGGCACCAATGGGAAAAACTGTCCATATAATTCGAATTAATTTCAATCTTACCCTTAATTTTTATTTTGAAATACGAGCAATGCTTTTACTTATAATTTTGCCAGTAATCGGAAGCACATTATTTTGCTATCAACATAGGAACATAGTATAATTTTCTGCCATCATGATTGCTTTTCTTTGTATGAAAATTGATCCGTTCCATCTCAATTTAAACCGATTCATTTGATTTTGTTTACGTTACCGCATAGCAATATTTTCAGATTTTCAATGATAGTCAATACAAGGTCTATATATCTTAAAATAAGCAATCGCCAGTATCTTCTCGTAAACTTCAGAAGGAATTTGATAACATTGTTTTTTTTTTCTTCGATGTTAGAAGGTGCAAATTTAAATGGAAAATAAAAATCAGAATAAGAAAATGAATAATAATTTAAAAATAAAATATTAGATGACGTATCCTAATTTCCATATCATTCGTTTAATATTATCTCTCAAAGACTCCTTTCTTTTCCCCATATTTTTATTGTACTCTCAGTTTATATCTTTCCTTCATTTTATATTATAAAGTTAGTTCATATTGAATAAGACCATATGGATTCATATTGTATAAGTCAATGTTGTTTGCAAAAGCTGCATTGAACAAGACGCCGTTCAATACAGGTTTTCCACACAACATTGACGAGTGCAATATAAACCTATATTGTATTATTCAATGTAAAATTACTTTTTTAGTATATATCTAATATTCTTCTACAAAATCTGTAAATTTAACTTATGAAAAGCGAAAGCAAAATTAGAATGGATGGTTTCAGTAGAAACCTAAATAGGCCAAGCCGGTACCAGTGGAGGTAGATGAGGTTGTGAATATAAGTATCTATTGGAATAAACACAATCAATGCCTGTTTTAGTTGGGCAGAGCCCGCTTTAAAGTATTTCGCATTAAAAGTTGTATTCCCAACAAGTGTATACTGATCGTATTTTGTATGCTGAGTGTATTTGATTGACACAGATTAGCCAGTGTGAGAGTATTTTGATTGATATAGATTAGCCAGTGTGAAAGTATTTTGATTGATATAGATTAGCCAGTGTGAGAGTATTTTGATTGATACATATTAGCCAGTGTGAGAGTATTTTGATTGATATAGATTAGCCAGTGTGAGAGTATTTTTACTGATATACATTAGCCAGTGTGGGAGTATTTTTTAGATACAGATTAGCCGGTGTGAGGTTATTTTTATTGATATAGATTAGCCAGTGTGAGAGTATTTTGATTGATATAGATTAGCCAGTGTGAGAGTATTTTGATTGATACATATTAGCCAGTGTGAGAGTATTTTGATTGATACATATTAGCCAGTGTGAGAGTAATTTGATTGATATAGATTAGCCAGTGTGGGAGTATTGTTTAGATACAGATTAGCCCGGTATGAGGTTATTTTTATTGATATAGATTAGCTAGTGTGAGAGTAATTTGATTGATATAGATTAGCCAGTGTGAGAGTATTTTGACTGTTACAGATTAGCCAGTGTGAGAGTATTTTGATTGATATATATATATATATATATATATATATATATATATATATATATATATATATATATATATATATAAGCCGTGTTTTTACCCTTTTATTAGAATATATAGAAGATTATTTCGTTAAAATATTCACAAAAGAAAAAGTAATTTGTTTGCATTATATATCATGAACCAAGTCTAAACTATCGTCTTTCTAAAACTAAAATTATAAGAAAAGGGAAATGAGATTTGCCAAATTTACTTCTTTAACAGATAATGCAGGGGAAGTAATTATGAAAGTCAAGATACACAACTAACCATGAATAGCTGTATTGATTTGAGCAATTTTGAATAAAATATTTTGTCATAAATCTCATATTTTCTTAAATTAAATTTATTGGTAATTTGAAAAATACCGCATTTCATTCAGGTTAGGTCTTTTTAGAGTATCACATTTTGAATTTAAGTCCACTCAAGTTGAAAAGTTTCATGAAACCGGGGCCTGTTATTAATAAGACGTGCGATTGTTAATTTACAATTCAGTATCATCTGGTCGGGGATGGTTCTCTGGTGGCTATATATTTTGTTTATAGTTACGCCATATTTCCTTCAATAAAGTATCCTGTAACACGTAGAAGTGAGTTTATGAAAGAATAACCTACAAGAAAAAATATTTAAAATATATTACAAAGTCCAGTATATTTTGTTGACAGACTTTGTAGCATTGTACATCAATATGGAGTTTTGTATGCAATGAAACAAAAATGTCACTGACACTTATTAATTATCCTCTGAGTGGCAAGGAAAAGTGAATATTTGTTTAGAACTTTGATAAATTGAACATAGGCTTTTCTACATAATGTTTGCAAATAAGAACAAAATATTTTAGTCTTTCCTGAAAACCTGAAAAGTAGAATAATAAAAGGTATCAGCATTTTATGAGAATCACATATACACAATTGTACATGTATTTTGGCAGCAATAATAAGGACAATAATGTCAGTTACAAACTTTTTTACCTCTTATAAATACTGTTTCAGTAAAATAGGTTGTTCCTGCGCATTCCATTGGCCGTTTGTCTTTAGTAAATCATTAATGTAACATGTTCCACTGATTTCGTATAATTCTTAAGAAGCCAATAAATGCAAAAATGCATTTTTTGTCGTACTACGAAATTGCTCACAAATATATTTGTATTTTTTTTTATATTTATTTTGAAAGCAGTGATTACAAGCATGACTGGTCTGAATAAATTTGATCTAAAATCATGAATCAGTCAGTTGATAGTATAAATTTGCTTGAGTCCAGTATATATTTTAATATCGAATGTTTGGAGTTCAATACAAGATTTTGAGCTCGTGCTCCGCAAAATAACGACTTATTTGGTACAGTCAGGTGATGTCAATCTGAGATTTTGATTGAATTAAAACTGTAGATGTATAATAATATTTTTTTATGAAAGACTTTTTTCATTAATTAATAACGTCGAATTTAATTTCTAAAAATATATTGGTTCTATAATTTATACAATGATGCTAACCTTTAGAGAGCATACTATTCATGCATTTTATTTACAGTTATTCGTGTTATTATTATTATTATTATTATTATTATTATTATTATTATTATTATTATTGCTGTTGTTGTTATTATAAACATTGTTATTATTATTATTGCTATTACATTATTGAACCATCCTCATCCTCTTTATCATCATCGTCATCATTATCATTATCAATATTCGTTAATGTTATGAACACTATAATGGTTCTACAATGCTATTGAAATCTGTATGCCTTCACTTAACAGTGAAAACATTAATAGGGAAACATATTCAGATAATTTGGAAAAATACGAACGTCCCTAGATAAACACTTCTTAATTAGTAATTTGGAAACGTAACTTCTGACCCCCCCCCCAATCTTCGTGCAATACACTTAAACCGAATACTGTTTTATTTTGATAACTGTATCGTACTTTGCTGAGAGGTGTTATAGCTAGAATTCAGGACATGATAGCCTATTCATGGTGGCCAGTATAGCTGGTGGAGGATGAACCAGGGAAGACACCGGGAAGAATCACCGACCAACGGGAAGCTACTGGCAAGCTTTCTCACATAACCACGTTGATCGAGCCGAGGCTCGAACTCAAGCGGACATATATGAAATATGTGAGAGATCTGTAAAGGTGTAAAGGTGAGCACCTTACACCACTCGGCCACCAGGGGGCCCTGTAAAATATGAACAAATTATATCGTAGCGTGTTTAGAAAATGGGTTTCTGGAACACTAGTAAGTCGAATTTGGTTTTGCTATTCCAGGGAATTCGCATGGACCTTTGTGGTTCAAACCGGATTTAACACTCCCGTACCCCTATACGAGGTTGCACCAAACGAACAACTCGTGTTGCAAACAAAAGAACGAATAGATATGTAAACATCTTAGATCGAGAACAATCATGGTTTGAGCGTTGGGTTAAATAGTCTATATACATTCGTGCTCACAAACCAATGCTGAACAGGGACGCAGACCGTTACAATCTGCCGCATATCTGGGACAATTTGTTAACATCACTCACTATTCCCTCGGGTGATGTTAACAATTAGTAAAGAATAAATCATTCTGCTGATGAAGTCTTTAGTACAAGGACGAAAGCTTCAGGTTAGCTTTCAATTTATTTATTGTGTATGAAATTGAACAGTTTAAACATTATCAGATGTGAATAATACTACACAGTTAAGCTTTCACCAAACGATCATGATGTTTCTGTCGAAGATGTTAACAGTTGCAATTTTGTATTACCTTCTATCTCTCTCTCTCTCTTTCTCTCTTACTCTCTCTCTCTCTCTCTCTCTCTCTCTCTCTTAAGATCATATTCTAGTCGCTGGCTGCTCTGAATGCAGCTCTTCAAAATAACTGCTTTCTCAATTGAATTGTACTTGACAGCATCATGTCGTGGATATTGCAGCTAAAATGAAATAATAAGCAGAAATGTTAGTAACTCAAAACTATCTTGCCTGACTTTGTCCAATAGGCGACTTGTTAATTCCACAATATATTACAATTTACAGAACAGATTTATGTTTATATATATATATATATATATATATATATATATATATATATATATATATATATATATATATAATGAGGTTAGAGGTTGTATTCGTTCCTTGCTGGAATCGAAACACTGCTGCGAGGAACATCACCTATCGTCTATCTCGCATGCACCAGCACCCTAATCCACACGGTCATGTGCTGATACCCAGATGAGGATGGAACATAGCAGAAGATAAGGACTTGACATGCAAAGAAAACTCACTCTCTAGGCAAGCGCTGAATTTAACACTCAAATATGCTTATATTTATAAATATACAGTAATTGCATAAAACCATTTCCACGTATGTAGCAAACATAATGAACTAGTTTTTCTCTGAATGCTACATTATATGTTTGATAAATTTGTACATGAAACAAATTACATCAATATAATCAATCAGGTTACATAATTATAATTCATTTCAAGCAAGAACCAAACCTGTGCCGCGAGTAACTGCACATATGAACTTAGATCCCATGTTTCAGCGCTCGAACCCACAGGGTCATGCACTCATCCAAAAAAAAGAAAAAAAAAAAAAAGAATTGGACTGGTAATTGGTAGGTTTACCTTGTTGTCCTGAACCGGTTTAGACTTCATCCAGTCGTGCAAAATTATCTACAAATTTGGCGGTCATTGTTAGGTATTTCGCATCTTGTGGCAGCTCTTCGACTGACATTATCGATTTCTCGGCTGGAATCTAGGCTGCGAAGTACCACACAATAAATTAGACAATCGGCTACTACTGTGTAACCATCAAATCAGCTTCCATTGCAGTCAGCTGCTAAGATTCTACTTTAATCCTTTTTGAATGTTTATAGTAGGTTTTTAGTCTGGGGAAAAAATCAATAATATATTTCCTTTTCTTGTAACAATGCCAATGTCTGCTTAATATCATGTGTATACATAAGTAGGCATCATTAACAATATACATAAAATAGCATGTTCAGAATAATTAAATTGACAGGTATAATTCATCTCCATGGGGAAAGATCACTTGCATTATATATTACTGTTATTGTATGCTAATACATAATTTTATTTAAAAATACTTATAAATATGGTGCATTTGTTGTATATTGTTTTGTTCTTTTCACTGCCTAACAAAAAGGAGGATTGAGCTCGTCAAGAAAGCGTAAAGCTCGTGAACCTCTTCTCATTCCATATGTGGAACTACATATGAAGAAAAGATAGCGAAATCATTTAATGTAGTGATACCTGTAAATAACTTGTAGCCAAATGTCGTCCTTTGACTGAGTCGTGAGATGTTTGGCAAGGAACTTTGCTAAAGCCGTCACTGCAGATAAAGTGAACATCTTTATATTCATTATGTATGTATGTACGTATGTACGTATGTATGTATGTATGTATGTATGTATGTATGTATGTATGTATGTATGTATGTATGTATGTATGTATGTATGTATGTATGTATGTGTGTATGTATTTGGACATACAGATATACATACAAACATGCACGCACACACCATATATATATATATATATATATATATATATATATATATATTGTTATGTATATTGAATTTATAATATGTGTCCATGAAGTAAGTTGTAATTTAGTCATTTGTAAACAACATATTTACTGCATTTGTGTTCATGGTCAGACTTGTTTACATAGCATTTAGATCTTAGATTGTAATTTTCCATTTCTTATGGGAGAAAAGCCACGTACGCAGAGGACATTTTCCATTAGAGTTAATTATGTTCTAGAATATTCTGTCACAGGATTTATGTCTAAATATAGAGATTTTAGTAGACAATATTTCATTCTTGTTCAAATGGTCAGTCTATGAATACTCATTTTAGTAATCAGATATTTATAGTTGTGTTGTGAAAATTTAGAGCAAATTCAGAGAGAGAAATTATTGATTTGAAATATGCACTGTAATTACCAAAAGTGTTCATTCTCATATTGGATTAATACTTTACTTTGGGATTTATGTGAATTTATTAAAAAATATTCTGGATTACAGCATTCAGGCATATCAGAATATTCAAGACTTCTAACACATTAGGACATTGAAAGCTTCTGGAATTCATTCGGAACATACTATATTTAGGACTTGCGATTAGGAAACTTAGGATTATTTGATTATTTGGATTTTAATTCACATTACTGTAAGTGTCTTTTGAATTTTCAATTTAATTGTCTATACATACATTGCTTCTTAAATTTACTTCTATTGTTGGTTTCACTTTCTTTCTGTTACATTATTTTAAGACCGAGAGTCGTAACAATACACACACTCGCATGTATATATACATATATAAATATATATACATATATATATATATATATATATATATATATATATATATATATATATATATATATATATAATGACATACAAATTGGTCACGGCGCAAATACAAAACAGTTTCCCAACATTTGAAATAAACAAACAAAAGTGCGCCTACAAAAGAGAGAGCGACAAAAGAGCGAGCGACAAAAGAGCACCGACATAAGAGCGCCGATAAGACAATATCCCCTTGACAATACCCCATATGTTAATTATTGCCGACAAAAGAGCAAATGACAAAAGAGCGCATATGTTCCAACATATTTTAATTATTGCCAAAAGAGAGCAAGACAAAATAGCGCCATATAATTAGGACTGATAACACATAAAAAATAACAAATAATTTAATTTTAGTTATAGTAAAAAATTTCGTATATAAGCTCATTAAGCATTGCATTTAACAAAAATTAGCATGGAGAAAACAGAGTCACAGAAAGGAAAGGTAATGCTATTGGTTTCCGGATACAGATATTGAAATTACCGTGAAAACAAGGACGGAAGTACGTCATGGAGATGCTACAAGAAAGATGGCTGTCGTGGAAGAATGAAAATGCTCAACGACGATATTATCTCATCATCGGAACAGATTCACGCTCCTGAGCCCGCTAAAAATGAAGCATCGAAAGTCGTGTCGGCTATACGTAGACGGGCTGTGGAAGAAGTCGAAAAACCGAGGCAGATTATACAACAAGCCAGAAGTGGAATCTCATTGGAAGTTGCACCTCATTTACCGGGATACACAGCATCGCAACGCAAGATCGAACTACAAAGAAAAAGCAAACAGCTTCCATTTCCTAATCCTCAAAATGTAGCAGAAATAGCGATTCCTGAAACTCTTCAAACATCAACAGGAGGAGCACAGTTTGTCTTATGGGATTCAGGATCGGATGACGAGAAGAGAATTCTGATATCGGAACTGCGTTAAACATTAACCTTCTAGAGCAAAATGAGCATTGGTTTGTGGATGGAACTTTCAAAGTTGCACCAGTTATTTTCTTCCAGGTTTTTACCATCCATGCTCTGATCGATAGCAGGGCATTGCCCTTGATTTATTGCCTCATGAAGAACAAAGCAGAAACTACATATGTACGAGTTTTTGAGAAAATTAAAGAACTTAAACCTTCTCTAAACCCACGAAGCATTATGTCCGATTATGAGAAAGCTGTGCATAATGCAATTCAATGCGTGTTGGTTGTCTTTTCCACCCAGGACAATGTCTATGGAAAAAAGTCCAAGAATTTGGTCTTGCGCAACTATATCAGGACAACGAGGAAATCCGCATGGCAGTAAAGATGCTGCTTGCCTTGAGTTTTGTTCCTTCAAATGACGTCGTAGTTTCATTCGAAGAATTGGCGGAAGCAAGTCCTGCCGAAATTACACCACTTGTAGATTATTGGGAGGACACTTACATCAGACGACGTAGAAGAAACCGGAGAGACAATCCTCGCTTCGCCGTAGATCTCTGGAATGTACATGATCGTATCGACGACAATCTTCCACGCACAAACAACTCGGTGGAAGTCTGGCATCGTGCATTCCAACAAACGGTAGACTGCAATCATCCGTCAATTTTTAAGATGATCAACCATTTTCGTCTGGAGCAAGATCACATCGAAATAGAAATTGAACGGCATCTATCCGGTGTAAATCAACCTGAAGCTTCTAAAAACAAGTACGTACAGCTGAACAGAAGATTACAGGTCATCGTTCCAACTTACAATAATGCTGTTTTGATGGACTATCTGCGAGGCATTGCCAACAATCTTGCAATATAATTTTTATTTAAAGTAACGATCAAAATTAATCATATACTGCCGAAGTTATTTGCAGAAATGATTTCCAATGTAATTTTATACACTTCATTTAAGACATTAAATTAAAGTTATTTGCAATACAATAAATGGTTGTGATATTTTGTAGTTCGCTCTTATGTCGGCGCTCTTTTGTCGCTCGCTCTTTTGTCGGCGCCCTTTTGTCGGCGCTCTTTTGTCGTGAGCTTTTTTGTCGGGTCACCCATCAGCCCAATATAATTGTGTAAAACATTCAAAGAATGTTTATCGTGCGTATCATGCAGAGGACCAAAGTGGTATATATATATATATATATATATATATATATATATATATATATATATATATATATATATATGTGTGTGTGTGTGTGTGTGTGTGTGTGTGTGTGTGTGTGTGTGTGTGATAACCCCAGAATTCATCTCCATACAAAATTGGCCGTATATGGAGATATGTTGTGAAAAGAGATCACAACTCATTAATTAATGAGACCAAGAAAGATATTAAGTATAGAGGCTAGATACGAGTTCGTGAATTAAAGATCAGGTTAAACAATAGTTTAATACAAGTTTAAATCGTTCATTGATCTGGTAATAAACAGTATGTGATGCATTGCTGGAAGCATCCTTTGTTATTCAATGCTTTTCAATAAAATTAAGAGACGTCAATGGCAGGCGATATCAGAAGCCTATGTTGCTCGAACATAAAATACAAACGGTCATCCTGTTTTGTAATTCTAAAATTCGTTAGATGTGCAGTATTTGTCTTGGTTATGATGACATAAAGCATCATAAATAAGCAATTGGTATAGAAATGCATATCTTTGTCCAGCTGTTAGGCTGACATAATTCGGTAGGCTAGTGTGGCGGTATGACATGGAATCATATAACCGTGAAATCCGTTCCGATAATTTCTTGGAGACAAGCAGATTGGTCAGTATAGGGCATATCTTTATAAAATAAGTAGATTATATTGAAACGTTCAAAAGCAGCCACTCTGTAAGCCAGCCTATGTCTGCTGATTAGTCACATTTTTTGATCACACGCTGTTGTAACACAAATTCAGCCTCTGTATATGATGGCCATTTCCACAAAATGCAACATTTTATTTAGGGCCAAGCATTGTCCGGTTTAGGGAAGTTTTACATACACACCACAACACATACACACTGTTATCTATCTACCTACCTACTTATCTCCCTCTCTCTCTCTCTCTCTCTCTCTCTCTCTCTCTCTCTCTCTCTTTATATATATATATATATATATATATATATATATATATATATATATATATATATATATACACAGCTTGGACAGTTAGATAGATATATAAAGTTTCCAAATTTTCTGGCTAGTTCGCTTCATCAGTGGATTATGAATGATAAGAAGTTTCCAAATTTTCTGGCTAGTTCGCTTCATCAGTGGATTATGAATGGTAAGAACTGGATGGCGATTCCACGTTCTTTGATTATATACGTGACGTCGCCATCCAGTTGTTTACATTCATCATATACTAATAAAGGCAAATGAACTGTTACGTTTGACAAGTTATTAAGACTTTGTTATTTAAAACTCAGTGTAGACAATATGTATGTATATATATGGGAAAGTCATAGACTTGGACCAACCACCATCTGGGTTGTTCGACTTGTCTTCTTACACAAAAAATAACCTGTGATCGAATTCAAGACAATGCAGGGGATGTCAAAATTAATATATTGTCTACTTTGCGGTTTCGTGGAAAATTAAAGCAGTGTTGAAACAGACACGTAAATATAATTGCATGGATAAGCAACTATTGTTCTGTCAGCCATTTGATTTCTCAAAACTACATCAATACCAACCTATCAATTATACTTTGTCGTCTGATATATATATATACATATATATATATTACCTACTAACGCATGCGAATACTTACGATAATGGGGAAAACGAATCTGGATTCTAGTTTTCCTTTTTTGTTGTCAAGCTATCTGGAAGAAATATTTGACACTGAATCAATGCAAAGAAAATCAGTAATAAATCCCTGCTTTATTCCCATCTTTCCTGTTGAATGGCTACGGTTTCTCTACATGTGAATTGTCACATGAGTCTGTCCTCTTTTTCATACCAATATATTTAAATGCAAATATATATATATATATATATATATATATATATATATATATATATATATATATATATATATATATATATATATATATATGTGACGATGTAACTGTGTGGATAAAAGGTGAACACTTTTCCCTATCAAAACCTTTTCGAAGCTGATAATAGGATGATTGTTTCGTGGTAAATAAATTCAAACTATACTGTATATATTAATTGCAGTTTCTTGATTTAACGATTTGTTTTCATATTACTAAATATAATTACCCCCCCCCCCCCCAAAAAAAAAAAAAAAAAAAAATGTCTCGGACCAAAAATATAGCCAATGGAAAAGAATTAACGTATTGGAAGAAAGTTTAACATGAAGCCAAAATACAATGTTCCGAAGCTTTAATATAGATGTGCTAAATTTTACCTTGCGAAGTACAATACAAAAATAGCAATACAGTGGATTCATACATTCTTTACCATCAATAGCTTAAACAAAATTCAGGTGACAGGCATCATGTACACGATATGATTTTCTAGCTTTGCACAGATCTAAAATGTTGGATAACCATAGTGCTCCTTTTGATTTTCAGAAATGTCTGTAAGATTATTCAGATAGGGTGGATTTCTTTCAAGATACATAAGCATTGGGTGTTGCAATGACCATAAACAATAAGTTGCCTGCTCATTGTCCAGCGTAATTTTGAAGCTCGTACACATGAATAATATATATATATATATATATATATATATATATATATATATATATATTATATATATATATTTGATGGAAAAAAAATTAACACTGGCGGGGTGTGTGAAACAAAACTCTGTAGGCATTATGTTATCTTCATACGTGCAGTACTGCCTAAAGATAGAAATCTAGCTTTGTTTTAAATATATTTTGGTTTGTCAGCTATAGAAATTCCCCCACTTGGTATTCCTGTAAGGCTTTGAGACAATGTTCGGTTTCTGTGATTAAGCTACTGACGTATCAAGCTTTATATCTGGACTCATTCTCTATTGAAGACATATTATCAAGTCTGGTAGACTTTCGGACTCATTGTTGGTTAGCGGAAAGTGTTCCAATTACAGAAACTTATTAGAACTACAGCAAGATGTTGAATGTAAGCAGCAATAAAGGATAGCCGACAGTTTGGAGTCTAAGGATAACAAATTCTGCAAGCAAAGAATGATATAAAATTCAAGCAAGTACACACAATTTCTATTTTCACCTTGGGCAAGGTCAGATGAAGGCTGCCTTTGGTTTTATTATAGAAGGTACCCTCTCTTTTATCCTTCAGAACTTCAAATTCGAGGATTCCGAGGTAGACGTCCATTCATTTCTGCTTGTACTCATGCACAACCTGCAGACACATCTCTTGCTTTGCTGTGTCCATGTAGGAGTGGAATATAAGCTTTACCTAGGAGCAATACAACCAGAAATGTACCATTCAAGCCAGCATATAATCTAATTTCATAATGGAGACCAAATCCTCTAAAAATGTTAAAATTCTACAACATAGTGTGTTCATGACAACAATCTCATTAATACCTTACCATGCTCCCCAGAGAAAAAAACGGTATAAATGTAAATAAAATGAAATGTGTTTTTCGATTTTGAGTAATTTCATTTAAAGACATCGATGCTGAAGCATTGGTAATCATGTTTAGTTTGAAGTTCTTGTAACTCCTTAAGAAAGTGTGAATTACAATGATTTAAAAGCTAACGTAAGCCAAGCGACATGATGATCATTTGTTTAATATGATGTATTGTAAATGCGATTCATTTGTAATTCGATCTGGCAATACTATAGCTCATCTTCTAATATCGAAACGTTTGAAAAAAATGTATTGTGTACTTTCTGCACTGTAATACTAGTCTACTCTCATTAATAGCTAATGGGTATCATTAATGCATTAAAGAAATTAATGTTATTAATACGGGTGTAATGCATAAGTATAGTCCACTTAGTTTACCTCTGACCCTCTAGAATGATACCCTGGCCGTCTAGTAAAGCGAATTCCTTGCCTGTGTCTGGACCGATACTGTAACCAAGTACTTTCAACTCTGAAATTAGCGATGCGACTCGCTCCCGTCCAACACACTGGATCATCATAATGTTAGGGTTATCCACTCTTTGCTTGGCTATGACTCGCACAATGGACGCATTACTATGAAAGTAAAGCTCAGCCGCTGCTTTGAGAAATTCGTCATTGGGTACGCTCGGTCGTCCTTCTATTTCCATTACGCTAGAAATAATAATAATAATAATAATAATAATAATAATAATAATAATAATAATAATAATAATAATAATAATAAATAATAATAATAATAATAATAATAATAACAACAAGAAGAAGAATTCAAGATGATATTGGACATTAAAATCAAAATTTCGACGAGGAGCATAAAAACAGTGTAAGAAGGAAGACACAACATTCAAAAGGAAACTATGGGTAAAGCTATCATACATACAGATAATGCAGAGCGGGCAAGACAAAGTCACAGATCGGTCAGGATTTTGACCAACAATAAAATATTGTGATAACAGGATCTTTTTATTTACAAATGCTCTGATTCAAAGCCTCATTCCCAGGAATGACTAACCTTTGTTTTTGTAAGCAACACGAGTAGATTAGAATTTCAACTTCATTAATGTAAGCTTGTGTTCAATATGAGAAGAGATCGCACGCTCCTGGTGAAAATATATACGGAAAACGGTCCCAAAGTAAGCAATTATAGACAAAATAAGCTGCATTGCAATTGTGTGGTATTTACTCACCGGGATGATTTAATATATGGTATATGACCAATAACATAACAAAGAAATAATGCCGTCATGGCAGATAGGATTTCGACGAGATTCAATTGGGCAAAATCGCTTATGGATAGGATGGTTGTTATTAATTGAAGCAGGTAAAAGAGGAACCTGCGTATGATATCGACTGAGAATAAGTGATTGTACACGCTTTGGTATGAGCGTCGAATCCATACCTTATAAATTAAAGGACAGTCCGAAGAACAGAAGAATAACATTAACGAAATGACAACCACATATTCTGCACTCCTCAGAACAAGAATAATATTGAAAATGGTCTCTGAGATCTAAATCACCTGGAAGCCGCCAGACAGCAACGACAGCGACAAGTATCATATAGCGTGATGTGGATATGAGGGCTAAAAATAATGAGGTGTAGAATATGTGTCACAATTATCAACAGCAAAAACAGCAGCGTTATCATTTAGGACAATCAATTATTAATACATGAACTACATTCTGAATCAGATAAAACTTATGTATTACAGGAGAAACTTTCAAGACGCATTCATAATTATCAATGAGTGACATCATACATTTTATATTTTTGAATAGGTTCGTGGCAAAGAATACACAATGGATTCCCCAAACGATTTATGTCCATGGTAGAGACTAGTATTCTACATTTTTGACTTTTATCTGGAGAAATTTTGAGCCGCAATGAAAGTCTTTCGTTATGCACTGGATGAAAAAGGAGCAGTATTTGTAATGCTTACACATAGTGTTCCTGTCTGCTGGGTAAAGTAACTGAAACATCCATATTTCTTCCTTTGAATTCACTGTCTGCTATTTTCCAGTTGTCGCCCCTACATTTATACACATGAAGATACTTTCCCTTGTCACTCGACTTTTTGTCTGTAAAATTGTAAATCATACAAGCCAGGTAAAGCCAAGAAAACAATGGAAGAGTTATTACTTGCTATTTTATCATTTATAGAAAAAGTTCTTGTTGAGTTAATATGGCGTGACGAACAGTAGATGTTATTTTAGAAAATAAATTATGAAGGTCGAATTATTTCTCAGAATGTTCTAAAATTCCTGTACTTTATTTCTATCATGAGTACACTTTTCGTCATCAGTAACAACGTATTCGCAATATTAGTTTCTAAAATAATAAATGCAGTAAATAGCAGTAGAGTATACTAACATCTATTTTCACATCCTCTCAAAGTTTCGAGATATTCTTAAGTATTACAAATTATGTTTGAAAGGGAAGGAAGCCAATGTATCCGTTTTGGAAATATACTTGTGCGAAGAAGTGGGGCAGCAATAAAACAGAAGTCAACATGCAGACTGAACATTATGTTGGGATATATCTCAAGATGATTAAATTTACAGTCAAATATATGTCTGCCTGTGAAATTATTAATTTAAGAAATTAACAAGAACACATATAGTCAACGTTTGGGATTGAAATTAATTTTAGGAAGAACCTTGATGCATCTGAACAGTAAGCTATTCGGAAACAGATATCAAACTGCGGTGAAACGAGCACCTCTCTATCTCTTTCTCTCTCTCTCTCTCTCTCTCTCTCTCTCTCTCTCTCTCTCTCTCTCTCTCTCTTAAACATACACACACTGATAGTAAGTTTATCGATTATTTTAATTTCTTCTTCAGTGATGTCACTAGAAACCAGAGTTTCTAAACGAATGACTTGTTATAAAAACAAGAGGCAGTGTCCCTGCATTACATATCGTTCGCTTTTAACACTTAGGCAAAAAAGATGTTCTCCGTCACAGTTTTAACCCAAAAAAAATTTTTTGATTATTCTTGGACGTAGCGGAGAACATACGCGACAAGTGCAATAATGGACGATCTAACTGCATGTCTTATAAGTTCACAAAGGAGATTAACAACCGCTGAATGAATAGGGGGTCCATTCAGAAGGGGATTTCAATACAGTAAGAAACATTCGATGCAATGAATTGAATGAAGATGAATAATCTGGCTTGTTGCCTGGGTGAAAATCTTAATTCACATGTCTGAACTCATCAGTTACTAACCTCCTTAAATCCAGAATATGTTTTGACGAGGCGGAGCGTATGCGTTAAATTTGCATTTGTTCATTTATTCTCCGGCACTGTAAGTAATGTCAGAAAAAAGTGTCGGCGAACAGCTTGTTACTCTAACAATTAGTACGCATAGAGTTAAACACAGTTATACTTAAGGGTCCCGAGAGAGATCTAATAGTCAATTTCGGGCTAGTGGGCTAAGTTTTGTTTTGGATGACTTTAAATTCATGATGATACAAATGCACGCAACATATACCCAGCATACACTAGCAGTTCCAGTGAATCCTACTCACAGACTCAAGCTACATACCATTCCGTGTATTTCTTGTCAAGTCTAGTTCAATGCTTTTATCTGTCGCGGTCTCGCTAGTGATTTTCATAACAGAGCTCGTGGACATCACGTTATGACAGTGTTCATAGTACTGGGTGGCAAAGGCTAAACTTTGCTCCCTCATCTGCCGGACCTGGTTATAAGAATAGAATCAATGAATTAGTACCTTTTTGGGGTAATGTATCTTCCGATTAAAGGGGGAGTTTCAAAACCAGCCGGTTGGGCTGAATAGATCGGTAACCTACGGCATATGTGAGGTTTGATTTCGCAAAGACGTGTAACGTAGTTAGCAGCAGGTACTAACCAATATATGAAAATCCTAACACCTACTGGCTGATCTCGGAATGCATCGGTAGTATCAAGTCCAACTAGCCAATCAAACACTAAAAATAAATGTAACCCGATAAGAGTTCAATTTAAACTGAGACTAGATACACAAAATGTTCCCTTTTATGCATTTATATACGTTCAATCACATGCACTAAACTGATGTAAAATTCCTGTATAACATATTCGAAGAGTTGACCCAGAATCTATATACAATTATTAGCCATGTGTTGGCCGTATCTTCAAGCATATGTAAAATCGAATACTTAGTGGTTTTTACTATTAGACATTTGCTAAGCTTTATCATCAATTGTTGGATGTTCTTTTTATACCTCAGCCTATAAATAACTGGCAGTAAATATGATTTTCTTATCGGTCTGTCCGATTATGCATCCGGACATAGGTCAGTGCGTCTGTCGGTCCTTCCTCTAACCGGGCTGTAATTCATTTTTTAGAAACTATTCTTACATCGTCTGATGAAGCTTTGTGGCACATCTGATATGTCTCACTGACACCAAACTTACTAAGATCCCTTCAACGTCTCTTAATATCAAATTTGAACTCTAATGCGGACAATCTAATGAATGATAAAGTTCACTTGTAATTGTAATATGGGATGAGACTGCCTGGACAGGAATACTAGTTCCCTCTCATCTGCTCTATAGGGTTCATTTAATGTCGCTTTAAACATTGACTATTGCCACAGAATCAAGAGTAAAGTGTTATACACAGTATACTAGACTTACTTCTAGCTGTAGTTTACTTGGCTTGCTGAATGTATCCCTCGGTACAAACAACTTTATATTTTTGTCGCCAGTTGAAGCTTGGTTGATTCCACCTTGGTCTACAACGAATTCCTGACTCCGGGTCTTGGCCACCGCCAGCATCTTTAAAGTCTTAAACTCGCTCAAATCGATGCCGGCGTAGTACAAACCCTTGGCAAATAAATATAACATTTAAAACTCTATTTTGCTTTATCAGATTTACAAAAAATATATATCACACACAAGGATACATATGCAGTTCAACAACATAATGTTTTGATACCCTTGAAGCCAATTAATACATTCTAGACTATGGAGAGTGGTCAGGGGTTTCTGTAGTTTTGAGCCCAAAATTATTTAACAATTATTTACAATTATTTATCTATGTTTCTATGAACATGAACTTTAGTCTTGACCATAACCCTTCCTTAAAACTTTTTGATTTAGTAAATTATATCTCAAATCCAGCAATCGCAGAAAGACTAAATATCCGTTTTGCGTGTCTATATTACATATAGACTAAAGACAGAAATCCTTCCCTTTCATTCCCCGTACATCTCCTCACCACTACTATGTGGCTACGGTTGTTTATCAGTTTTAGACTCAGTAATACCTCGATGAGGATACTCGCATTTGCGTGGAGGTGTGTGAGAGTTTAATAGTAATGGGATAGAGTAAGTATTCTCAGAGGAACGCAATTTACTACAAGAAATTGCTTTCTCCTTGAATACATTTCCTGATTGCATTAACGTTATGAGAATAAATAACAGTATGAGGCAATGCGGAGTTTCGTACCATGGTCATACTTGAGGGTATAGTGATTTTCCCCTATATAAGAGTAAACTTCACTCCTAATAACAGACAAGCACAACTGACGGTCACCTAAGCCGCGACGTCAGTACCCGGGTTAGAGAAAAGGAAGGAAACCATTTTTTCTTACCGAGTAAAATCACCGACCGGATCAAGATAAAATGCTGTTCTACGCCCGTGCTGACTTAAAACTGCTCTGTGATGGTCTGGACTGCATCCACCGGACCTACCATATTCAGTTATTGTTTCCGCGAAGTCAGATCACGCAGATAGAAGCTTGAGAAGGTTGACTGTGCGTGACAGACAAATTCATCTATTATGTCTCGGATCGTCACGTTCCGTTCGAATGCTACGCTTGCAGAGATAAATCTTATTTCTTGAGCTGTGAGTTTCACGAAGCGTACCTGGTTACTTGAGCTCGAAAAACATGCCGAGTGTAATATCCATCGTTCAACCGCTTGATGGGAGGAATTATACTTTGCCAGGCCCCACGGCACTTTTCTTTGCGCTATAAGTAGTGATTGAGCACGTGGACCGGGTCCTGCATCACTGTCTTTCTAGGCTCATCGATGAATGAGAGGGGACCGACCCATATCATCTGAACTGTATATAGTTCGTGTCCGCCGAAAGGGCATACAAATCGCTAACCCAGCACGCTTGAACTAGAGCTATCAAGAAACACCTTTTGTATGATAGCAGTTTAAATGAAGTGCTCTCTAAGGGCTCAAACTGATCTGAATTTTGCCATGTCAGCACCCACGACAAAATTCCACTTGGGAAACATAGTAAGCGATTTGGGCCTATTAGGTTAAAAATTGGCTAACAAGTCTGATAAACCCTTATCGTGACCTATATGCGCTATACAGTAAAGCATAATTATGTCTGAGATCATGAAGTAGTATCCTTTGATCGTATTGGGGGCTAACTTTACTCCTCGAAGGCAAGAGAAAAAAACTGCCTATTGTAGGATTGAGGCACTCAAAGGGACAACGCTGTTGCTGTTGCACCAGTCCCTGGAATTGGAGGTGCTTATAGTTTGTGAGATTCTCTCCAAGACAGAAGGCTTGAATTCTTTTCTTCGCATGAATCTCCAGAACAAGAATCGAGAGTAAACCGAGAGGAACGAGTGGGCAATTCAAGTTGTTTCAGAAGTGCTTCAGATTTCATTTATCCAGTTCCCTCCACTTTTACCTTTCCATTCCATGACGGACTTGAATCTTACTTCAGGTTGTTTCTAGTACCCAAGGCTAACCGAAATCTCAGACCAGTCATATACCTTGTCCTGCTCAAAACAGCCAAGCTGAGAATTAAATTAGAAGCAGTAAGCTCAGTCAGACTTTTGATAAAAATAGACGAATTTTTCAGTCAGTTTAGATTTAACCGACGCATATATTTACATCCCTATATACACATCCTTGCGCAAGTTCCTTTGGTTTGAATTCCAAGGAAAAAATTTACCAAGTTCGTGCTCTCACGTTTGGCCTCATTCTCAGCCCATTGGCTTTCGCCAAGATCATCAACTGTGTTGTCTCTCTCTTCCGGACGACATCATCTGCAGCGACTGTGGCGTATCTGGAAGACATTCACAAAAAAAAAAGAATATACAAGGTAATTTTATCTTTTGTCAAAGGCAGAAACGATTGGTTTTTGCGGAATCCAGCCTGTACTGTTGGGAAGTCAATCTATTGATCAGCTTCACCACGGTCAATGTCAAATGTGGGCCAGAAGAGTTACTTCTCAAT
This sequence comes from Margaritifera margaritifera, assembly GCA_029931535.1. Taxonomy (NCBI): domain Eukaryota; kingdom Metazoa; phylum Mollusca; class Bivalvia; order Unionida; family Margaritiferidae; genus Margaritifera; species Margaritifera margaritifera. The sequence continues at coordinate 686,198 of JAQPZY010001048.1, forward strand.
ATGAACAATCTAGATATGAAGGTTATAGTAAACGCATTTTATTTCTGGAAGAACCAATTATATGGAAGTTAGCCCTTATTATGATGGACAATTCTTCTCTGTATGTGTGTGTGTGTGGAGGGGGGGGTATATGCATGCTGGTTTCGGATTTTATCTGCTGGTGAACATAGTACATATATCATTATATCGGCATAGATCAGACATATTCCCGGCAGGCTCAATGTCCTGGCCCATTTATTGTCAAGAATGGACCATACTCTTCGCATAGAGCAGTTCGTCCAGCCATCGATCTTTCAGGGTATGTGTGTATTTTCGGGCCGTCCGATGATCTGTTTGCAACGAGGTAGAATCATAAACTGCCAACTTTCAGCCCTAGATGCAGAATCATTGGTCATGGATGCTGTCTTGGTCAGTTGGGAGGGGTTTGGGGGTTACGCCTACACTCGGTCTTGGTACAGAAAATAATTCAAAAACTTATGGACCACATATACAAAAGTGATTCTAATAGACCCTTTCGGGTAGGACAAGTCCTGGGTGATCGATCTGCTTGACCTAGTGATAGACGTTCATTTGAAAATTCCACCGAGACCCAACCTGCTCAAACAGCCATGGTCGCAGGTGTTTCATCTATGCCCTGACAAGCTACTCCTATGTGCGATACCAGCGTGGAGCAAACGACGCTGGTGACAGACTTTCCGAAAAAAAAACCTTGGAACTGCCTGGGTCCCGCATTTAACAGCCAGGCGGTCAGATATTTCTTACCTTTCGCTGATCGTAGAAGAAGACACAAAGATGGTTGTTTTTCCTCGTCTTCCAAATCCACTGAAACCTTGACCTTATAGGCATGGCGTGCAGTGATTCGGCTGGGTACTCGGAAATTGGCAGAACTATGTAGATTTCATCCACGGCTGCTTTAAAACTGTATTCTGTAGCTCCATTGTAGAATCGGCGTACGGTAAGTCTCCAATGTTATTCCCGCGCTCACTGTGGGAGTTGTCTTCCTTGGGCATTCAGCCGACATCAGAATAAAACATCCCGGACGACAGTAACGAGGCCGTGTTATCATTCCTGTGTATGGCTTGATATCTTCCCAAAGGATAAGCCGCATAGATTGGAGACAGCGGTTGCATACACGGCCAGGCAAGTGCCAAGTTTTGTCTCGCCGGTCTGTTGGCTGATTGTCTCGGCTATCGCCTGGACGGACGGCCAAGTTATCGTCTGTTTGGTTCGTGCAGTATACAACACGGATCTCCGAAGTGACGGATTCCCGGCCACTTATTGTGGAGTAGGGACGGCTGGACTAGCTTATTATCAGACAGAACGGCTTTACAGTGTCCCCCATTATACTGTCCAAAATCGGGCACCATCGATCCTGTGTTCGAGCACAAGGTAAGAAAAAAATAAAGGAAACAAAAACAAAACAAAACAAAAAATAAAATAAAATAAAATAAAAATAAAAAATAAATAAAGAAATCCCAAAGGCCACAACTCCGAGAAATTCAAATAAATATCAACAAATTTAAGAAAGCCATGTTGGCAAATACCTGTTAACTCAGTGCTCAACCGACTTTGTCGATGTATGGTCAATAATCCATTAGATTAACTTAGATTCTGTGAGAGGTACAAGATACGCTGCATATCGTATCGAGCGAAAGCTAAAAGCTGGTCAACAACCCTAGCCACATAGCGACAGCGATGGGAGGTAAGGGAAGAGGTTGGGAAGAGTTTCTTCCCTTCGTCTATATGTAATATGGACGGGAAAGATGAACATTCGTCTTTCTGGGATTGCTGGATTCGAGAAGTAGCCGAGCTTCTTCATAACAATAATGTGAACGGTGAATGTATTCAAAGGAGAAATTGAGCTTAGTGAAATAGTGTAGATACACAGATTTCATGTACGACCTATTTACCAGCGGGCTGATATGCGGTGGGGGTACAATTACAGGACGCTGCTCTGTCCACTCGCCACCGTCTATGGACATCTTAGCAACAATCTCATGACTGCTGTCCGAGATGGAGCAGTGTGGAGCGTATACTCGCATGGGGACCTATAAGAATATCATGAAGAGTCTTTAGAAATCTCTTTCCTAAGTCGATTAACAACAATATTAAATAAAACCTTCCTTAACTGTCATTTGATTTAGATAAACTAGTTTTCATACCGACCAGATTATTATAGTGCGTTTTTGATAATATAACACAGTCAATCCTATTTAAGCGGACACATTTGGCAGGCTCAGAGAATTCTACTATCTCAAGTCATATATTCTTAAATAACAAAACTGTACTATGAAAATATTTTGGGACATGTTTTCCGTTTATATAAAGTGTCCGTTAGGGCAGATTCTACTTCATTATTTTGTGTTGAATGTGAGGAAAAATGTCTATGATGGTCATGATAAGCCAGGTCATTGGATGGTTACTAAATTCAGCTTTAGTCCTACAAAGGAAAATATAATATCGAAGATTTAGATTACTAGACATTTACAGAGCGAAATGTATTTGCATTTTGTATAATATAGGCTAAGGAGATATTATTCAAGGTACAAAGTTTGTTTACGGTATTGTGATTTAATCCCTGAAGTCGAAACATCAATTCTCAATGTCCAATGACCTTCTTGTAAAATAAAGTTAGTTCGTCACTCTTTTCAAAGAATACACCTTTCACATTATTAACTTGTGCGTCTTTGCTACGGCAGTAGTGTTTTCTTTTAGAAGCGGTTCCATTTATTAACCTTTCGGATTTGACGATAGTGCTCAAATCAAATCAATAAATAAGACAATAAATACTGAATAAATGTTAGTTGTTACAAACTGTAAGAAAATGTTCAAATGGTTTTAAATTTCACCTTACGTTAAGGAGTGTAACTCCAATCAATAACTTTGCACAGGATTGCATCCTTTGTAAAATAACACCGATTTTTGTACAATAATCAGCCAGCATTTCCGTCCTGTGGCACATATTCCATCATACATTGTTCTACATCACAACATATTTGATAATACAGAATAGTGAATGTTTCTTTTACTGAAGAGAAAGCTCCCCGCCAAAGACATAAGAACAACCCCCACCCCACCCAAGACAACATGATCTTTAAATTACCATTTGCCAGCTGAATAATCTTTTTTAAACGACACATGTCATTTTAGTTTTTCTTAATCACATTGGTACATTTATTATCATATAAACGCTACTGTGTTCTAACAGTATATTTAACACAATTTTAAATTAAATTGATTTGTTAATATTATATTTATCAGGCTCGTTTACTTATAGTAGACGCACTTCCCTAAGAGCATTCTACTGATATAATTGCAAACTGCGTGTAACGTTTTGACGCTATATTTTTATTTCTAAACTTTTTAAATGCTTTAGATGATTGCATTGCTCACATGTAATCGATATATGCATTGCATCTTGAAACTGATATTCAAATATCTCTTTAGGTGATTTACTCGTCTCTAAACATATTTTGAAAGCATAATTGTCAGTAAATTATTTGAGGCATAGGCTTTGTATTGAAGATAATGAGATAATTAGGCCGCTTTTAACTGTTTCAAATAATTTAAACTTGTTTGCAAGCACTCTCACCCACGCTCAATAAATACATATACAGACTAATCCACTGACAAATTCCAATTCAAGCTATCTCATATATTCACTATCCACAGTACTGAATCCCCACGCAAGGCTGTTCAGAACGAAAAACTCTTTTTCTAGTTAAACAACGAAAACATTTCTGGACCACCTATTTAAAACAAAGAAAACAAAATAACAAAATGACTTCGACTTCATTGTATTTTTCTACAAAACAAACAAATATTCTTGACTTCCAAGATCACATTTAATTTTGTGATTGAACAAAATTAAAATACAAGAATAAATTATTTTTTAAAGGAACATAAATAATGTCAAAATGCTTTATTGTCACTGGATAAGTAGCCATTATATACAGGTACGAACCACAGACGAGTGTACATTACATGGATATGTCTTTAATAGTTAATTGTTCAATATATATATATATATATATATATATATATATATATATATATATATATATGTGTGTGTGTGTGTGTGTGTGTCTGAAAAATACAAGTGGTCAAAGGGAGACAATTATGTAGTTTGTTCGTAAGTATGAGTTACCTTCCTTGATTAAATCTCTTTATAGTATTGATACAACATATGATAATTTGAACACGAAACAGTCACTGTTCTAATATATAGGTTACTATATAAATCGGAATACCTGACGATCTCATGGGGTTGCTACTTCTCCTTGTTGTTGGGTTGGGATTAAAAAGAATCTGCATGCAGTTATGAGGTGCGCATGGAACATCAACGCTGTCATAAATAGACCGTTTTCAATACATGCTATTTACTCTACAATAAATGATGTGCATTCCCTATTTGATGATTTAATGCTTTGCATTTATTATTAATGGCTGCACAGTTCTTCCTTTGTGCTGTGCATTTCTTATTATATGATGTTCATGTTTAAATATATGCTGTTAATTTCTTTTTATATCGTTACCGTCTTTTATTATGTACTGTGCATTCTATATTAAATTATGTGCAGTTTAATTATATGCTGTAATTCATTAATATTTGATCTGTATTTGTAGCTATGTAATTGCGGTAAAATAAAGATGTCATATGCGGTGCAAACTTCATTATGAGATGTGGTTATTATATTATACGCTGTTTTTTTATTATGCGCAAATTCCATTATGATAAAATCAAGTCGACAGCGCCCTTAAGAGTGAAAGATTACTGATGCACTGGTTACGAAGGTAAACGTTTTTAAATCCGGCCGAAAATTCTTGTCCCAGTCGCTGATTATAAATAAGATGGTAGCACTGAGCTAACTGTTGCCTAAGCTTTAGAAGTTTCAGCTGCTTTTTTACTTGTAGACTCTTTATATACTTCTTGGAACTGCACATCATATTATAACAAATTCACATGATATAATAAGAAATGCACAGCATATAGTAACAACTGCAAATTATATACTTAAAAGTACACAACATATTATAAAACTTACGTTATTTCATGTACCTTGTTTGAAAATACTAAACAAATGAAATGTTTCACTAGACAAATAATAAATACGTGATAATCAGGGAAAACAGAAAAAATGACAACATTTTAAGATATTCAGGTTGATGAATTAAATAATTTTGCTAATAATTGATGTTATGTGCAAAGTAAACATCGGATAATGACTTGGAAATTTTAGCAGCCCTAATATTTACAAAGAATGTAAAAGTCTTCTCGATTTGTTTCCAATCCATCTTTTCTAACTCTTTTCCAGTCAAGCTTTTACCAGTTGTATGTTTTTATGTTCCACGTGCATTAGCGATGTTCAATTTCTAGCTGAACATCTTATTCTTATGTTCAGCATTAGTGGCATTATTAATTGCAATTGCAGTGCTGTAAAGGTTCTAAGAAGGCAGCGAGTAGTATAAATGGCGGATATTTCTAAAGGTAAACCACTCAATATATGATTGTTTGAATGGCCAACCTTTGTCAGCGCTTCGGGGGCGATATGGAGATGAAGCTTTGTGAAGTCTCCCTTTTACAGTTTTAAAGTTATTAGCTGCATCAACTCGAAAACAATATACGTTAGCTGTTACCTCTTCTGTAACTCTGTTACGTTCTTGGCCTGTGTATTAATCATTGTTTGACAGAGAATTCCTTTAATAAAATGACAATGATCTCCACTGCCAACAAATACCGGTTCGACGGTTATATTTACATTTAAAAGCAGATAACACAAGAGCATACGTGGGTACCCCAGAAACTTGGTATGCAGTTTTATGTTTTTGAGGCTCACTGTCAATCAAGTATTTGTTTTTCTTTTCAAGTATCTCAAGTCATGGTGGTGGAATTTTTGAAATGTTGCAGATACATCTAAACTTTTTTCATAGGTATGATATTGCTATTTTACTTGAATACGTCATCAGATAGAATTATTTTACATGCAGACATCAGTTTCCGTATTTGGAATTCAACGTAAAATGTGTGTACTGATTCCTCTAACTTTAGTAAAGTTCTGTCCATTAAATGCATGAACGGAATCCGATAGCAGCATAATGCCATCACCACAGCCCAGTTTATTTGATTATGACAAAATTTCATGTCGCATTGTCATTTGTATATTTCCATAAATCGCTCTCAATATTTAAATTGTAGTTTGCAAAATGATGAATGACATGTATGCGAAAAAGATAGGTTTGCATTGTATTAAATGTGTACGTCGATCAATTCATTTATTATGGTTCCTTGGTTAAAACTAGTTATCAATTTGCCGTGAAATAAGCTGAATTGAAGGAGAAGATTGCGGTGATTTTTTTGTTAGTTCTTTCAATCTTAAATGTTGAACATTTTTGTTGAACATTTTTACCTGTACATCTTATAAGAAGTTGGTTTCTTTTGTAAATACATCCTCTATTTATTGCTTTCCACACTCACATGTGGTGCTCTGTTGATTTTGCACTCTAATCGTTTCATTTCAATACCGTCCGGTTTTCTTATTATTGCAAAATATCATGCTATATTTGCTTAAGCTCCTTTATTTGCATGTTGGCTATTATTTCCACATCTGTCTTTTCCCAGAAAGTAATTAGCGTTAAAAAAAAATTCCATATGTTTGTGCTCCATGATATTCCTCTCTATATGCTACAATTCAATCGTCTCAGGAAGATCTGTGTACTTTTGGTACATCAGTTATTTTAACGAAATAATGTTCTCTGCTGGCTGTTAAATGATTTATCATATGCTTTCAATTTTACAAGTGCACGCTTGTCACCTTCCATTATTATAGTCTTTAAACTCATTTGAACGTTGTATGTGTCTAGTTGTATGTCGTGGAGAGATAACTCTTGATCGTAACACATGTCCAAAATATCCTCTCCCTACAAGTCTTACGGTCAGTACATATATGTTCACCTAATATTTTTTGACTAATTTTGAGTATTTAATTTTTCCAACTAATCATTAACGCTTTTGTTTCAAAACTTTTTCTTCATCAAACTGTGTATTTAAGTACTTATCTCTTTGAAGATTTTTAGGATGCACCGTTTACGTTGTGCTCTTTCTGCATTTTTTCTTGCTAAGTCCCAAGTGCATTTGGAAAACATATATGTCACTCTCAAGATGAATGTATATCCAGTGGTGAATTTTTCGTATGCTTGCATGTCAACAATGCCCGTTCACCACTGGTCACGAACATAAACTAACAAATACACTTCTGTAGGGAAATATTATATTCGCTTTCTTGTGTAATGTTTATGTTGATTGTCCAGTTAGGCATTATTTTATTGTATGTTTGCCCCGTTTATTTTGTTCCCATACATGATTTCTAGTTGTGATTTGTGTAAGCATCTATCCTTTCAGATCATAATTAGGATGCTTATACTACTGCTAATTGTCTTTGTCTGCAAAATCAATTTTTGTTGTGATTCGTCGCCATTTGAGAACAGTCAGCTAACTAAATTCACATAGCCAAATTGCTAAAATTCAAATAAGACAGATTAATCACGCGTACACACTATTAACGATCTATCTGCGAACATTTACTTTTAAAACGATGAAAACGTCTGTGCGGTTCTTTTTTGAGGAATAATCTCTTGTAAGTGTCCACTTTAAAATATGGCATTCTGAGATCGCCCTGGTTACATACAGTAGTACCTGTGCTGCGAGAGCGATATAATTTAACATTTTCATGCGATATAAATTAACATTTTCATAGTTTCGAACCTATTATTGTGTACAAGTTACCCATACGTAGGCTTCTTTTAAACAAAATGATTTTGTTTTGCGCGCGCGAATTATTATCAGCCAATCAGCGATATTCGTTCTTTAAAACAGGGTATTTAATATGCTGGTACTACACATAGGCCGCTTCCATAGTTCGTACAAAATTTGAATTCTATTATAATTGTCAATAGTCAACAGCATATTTCCTTGAAACATCCCGCAAAAAGCAAAGTTATCACGGTTTCTGTTTTGAAGATATTAAGGAATTCTTTTTAATTTGCGAACGCGTTGTAATTATACATCGATAACATTTTCCTCAGAAGAATACAAATTTCCCTCTGAAACTTCTTGATATATGCAAAAACAAGTAGTTTGGTTCATATGAGGATATGCAGTTGATATCTACATTGCAACATAACACTGTGAGAAGCAGGTAATATGGTACTGTTACTTAGGCTACTAATTGATGCAAAATTTCAAAAAAGATTTGATTTTCTCGAAATATTACTCAATATCATTGACTGCGCTTGCATACACTTGGCATCATTTTGCATTTCTTTCTTTCGAGGGGAATGTCTAGAAAAATGTTTGCATGTAGGTGCCCACGCGTGTGTGTGTGTACATTAATTGTAATAGAAAATGAAAGTACATCTTGGAACCCAATTCTCCTTCTTCATATACTTCAATTTTCACCAACTTTGAAAAACCAAACGGTTCCTTTCGTCGTTAATGAACTCCCAAGTTAAATATTTTATCCATTATCAAAGGGAAATGTACTCGACCATTTCCGTTATTGTACTTGAGGTTGATAGAACTCCACCCGTAATAAGATCTGTCAAACAGTTGAGAATACTGAGGACAATTATGGAAAAGAGGAGAAAACATGTCTCAAATTAATTCACAAAATTACATAAGCAAGATTTGAAACTGAATATATAGGGATCAAGTAACCTCCTTTTGTCCGGTTTTCTCCGTATGTTGTACCTAGTTTAACCCAATAGGGAAAAAGACAATATCTTTATACAAACTTAGTATACAAATCGCACATTTGTCTCTGTCAACCTTTAATAATTGTAAGAAGCTATATATACTTTTGAAAGTCGATAATTGTTACACGTAAATTAATGTGCTCGAATTTGCACCGATGTATTTTTGGGAAAACGTGTTATTAATAGCGCTGATGAGAATATGCATTATACTGCACTTTTTTAATCTATCCCAATAATGTGTTTAACATTAAGCGTGACTAAAAGTGGTACTTTCAGTAATAACGTCTTAAACATACACAACAGAAAATGTATTCCTAAAGTTACAAAAAAGTTCATCCTAACGTTCTGATAAAAAGGGTGAGACCGGGGTTGGGCATATTTTGTTGTATCTGGGTCATTTTCCACTGAGTATATATGTTGCTATAGGGCACAGAAAACGAATTCAATTCCCATAGACCGTAATGTTAATATCTGGCCAAATTACTGTAATTTAGTGGCAAGACCGGAAATCACCCTTACATACTATAAATGATTTATCCAAGAGGAAACTTTTGCAAAGATGAAACTGATGCTCGTTACCGAAAAACATTCCATTGCAAATGCACCGCATTTTTTTTCCCGATAATTATCTTCAACCAAGAAGCTACCTTCATTTTGTATATTCGGTAGTTAATATACATCCACACATTGGCTGGCAGTTTAGATTTTAAAATAATTAGCTACGTATGAGTATTTAAAACAGCATTAAAATCAACATAATACTTTATGCTTTACGAATTATCCTTAGGCGTTATTTTCAATAATTTGTAGTATTTCTTCAATCGTTTCAATCATATGACTTATTTCATGTTTATGTTACATTACTCAATTATTACTGATAACAGAAAAACAGATACTTCATATACTGTACCATTATGTGCTGTTTTAAATAGTTTTGGTCGAATGGTTGTAGATATACGCTCTAAAGTGTACGAGATCTTTGAGTACCTTTAGCAGAATTAAAACATTTTGTATTTACTAACATCAAATGTGTAATTCAATTTTCTTCATATTGCACTGTTTGGACCATCTTTATATCAGGTTTAGCGCTGCTTATTTTTTTATTATAATTAATATTGCAATTTATAAATATGCATATTTTTTGAAACATCGCAAAATACATTTCGTCATGTTCGCAATCAATAAATACCCTTCTTATGTGCACTTGAATATTGTTTTGTAAAACGAACTGCTTTGATGACATGTTTATCCTTTCTATACACATATATAAATGAACACTGTCTCTTGATAGCATGATTGTTGCGTTTATATTAAACTCATTAAATATTTATATTACCTATCTAGAAACTGCTGAGGGTATCACAGTATAACTTTTATTCCATTATATATTTTGCGTCAAATATTGCAATTTGCCATTATTTATGTTGCTTAAAATAGTTGTGTGTAATTGTGTATGTTGCGTGAAATAGCTTTGTGACATTACTATTTTATATTATAAAAAGTTTTACAATCTTTAAAAAATTATTTGCGATCTACTAAATGCACAATGAAAAAATTACGATCTTTATCTAAGAAGTCGAAAGTAGATCTGTTTTATTACAAAATGAAAGTGGTCCAGCTTTGATAATCAATATGATTTATTAAGTCGATGTTTCTTTTTTTAAAATGAGTAGTCTGGACTATTCTTATTATTTTTTTGGAACATTCACGTGTAGGAATACACATACCCAATTTCAATTAGTGCAAATATAAGATAGTTGGAATCCGAGTTTATATATACATCATTTGCATTCTATTTTTTTGGCTCAATAGTCTTTCACAATTTTATTGTCTTGCCTTTACAGGGCTAGAGATCAGGGACCTATTTAAATATTTTAATGTGGAATATCTTTACTACTATCCCGGTATTAATTGCATAAAACTATACTCTATTTTGCAGTAATCCCTTGTAAGGTAAAACTAAAAGTATCAACTGGATTGGAATATGCACATATACAACATTAAGTAATAATTACAGTTGCCACTTTCCTTACCATTGTTACTGAAATTGATATTCGAACATCTACATGCAGGGAAATTGAATGTGAATGGGCACCACTTTTGCTCATATCTACAATGATTCGACATATTGCTCAAACTTTCCAAAGAATATTACCGGGAATGTTTTCTCCCCGGACTTTGCTTCTATGCTGATTATGGAGCTGGCAAGCTCTTCTTCCATCTTTAGCACTAAATGATTTTCCCCTTTTCTCCACTCGTCACTCGCTTTGCTCTCCAGATCCTCCTCCACCAATGGTCCATCCATAGCCGCGACCTGGCAACAGACGCCTCGGTGGAATGCATTAGTCTCTTCTAAAGATCGTTTGTAACTGTAAATTAGACATAAACATACTTACATTCACCAGGTCTGTGTAAGAATGAAAAGGGAGTTATGGGACCTATTGTATTGCCCGCATGCACCAAATGTATACCCTCGTCATTAAGAATGCACCCCCCCCCCCCCCGTCTGAAGAAATAAAGAAAAGGAAAGGCAAATATCATGCATGGTACACAGTCAATACTTCTCTAAAAATAATTATCTTAAACCTTCTTCAATCGAACTGTAGATCTCGAATTGAACTTATTTTGCACTGTCCCTTGATTGTTTCAGTAATCCAGGATGTGTATGTATGTGTTGGTGCTTGTGCGTGTGTGTGTGCGTAACCATAGCATGGTGTACCCAGGATAAATGCAATTTAAATCATCACGATTACTTGAAATACGTGACAGAGTCGTGTCACTGGGGCTGTCAAATGCACACTGTCTTTCTATTTATAAACCATTCACATATGTTTTCCGATACATATTAGAATACAGTTGAGACTATTTTTCAAGTGGGAAACAGGGGTTGTTAAACTGAGCCGATCCTTCTCCGAGATTAGCTCAAACAGCTGTTCGCGACGGCATTGTGTGAATAAATACTGTTTTTAACAATTAGAGACATCACAGTGTTTTGTATAATTTAAATATCAGCGCGGTGAACATGTTTGCTGCAAAAGATACCTGTCTCTGTTTAATGAATGGAATGACAGATCTGTGCGGCTGCATGTGTGTTGCAATAGTTCGTGGCAGACATGCAGCATCCCTAATTAAAGGGACAAGAATGACAATAGTATGTTGGATCTGTGGGGTGGGGTGCAAAACTAGGCTGTTATGCACGAGATGAGGCGGAAATGTTCTAGCAATGCGGAGCGTTACAATAGAGATACGAGCGATGAAGCAGTTTGAATTTGCGATGCTTTAACTAAGTAGTTTTTCATCTTTCAATTTAGACACAATTATGTAATGTGTTGCAAAGTTTCATAACGTTATGTGAAGAAGTAGTCTGATTTCGTGATTATTAAACTAAACGATATTCATGTTTTAAATCAGACATATATAATTTGTTGTAAAGTTTTCAAACGTTATGTCAACTATTATACGCTTGAGTGAGTTTCTTTGCTGAAGTTCAGCAGGCTCAAAAGCAAAGGAAAAAAATAGAGCGGCTAAGATTAAAAGCGAACTGATAGCTTTTGCAGATTTGAAAGGCATGCAAGGGCAAGACAATACAATTGTGAAAGACTATTGAGCCATTGTGCCGAAAAAAAAACACAAACAAAGAACACAGGCTCGAAGCCTGTGTTTCTTAGTGCAATGGTGATTATTACACATTCTGTGCTCGGCAAGGAACTGACCGCTATGGATGGCTTTAAACGTAGCCTTGAAGAATACATGAGCACGGGGTCTGGATGGGTATATGTCTGCTGCCATATGTCTGCAGCCAAGAGCTTAAGCTACATTCATCGATGTACAACCATGATCGCAGCCGGAGCTGGATTTCAACACAAAGGTACATACAACCACGGTTAGGTACGAATCTAAAGAACAAGGATGACCGATGATTTAGGTGAGTCATCTTGCCTACTCATTACTATGCTAATGACCACGTAGATCGGCCAGGCAAGTACCGCAAACACTTTGGACAGCTCAACTTTACTAGCATCGACTTTCCTGTGAAGGTTAGTAACATTAAAAATTGAAGTGACGAAACCGGACAATCGCAGTTAATGTCTTTGGATGAAGAAAGCCTGTACCCGATGTGCATCAGAGAGGAAACAATTAAATAGACCTGTTATTATTTACTTGCGAAAAGCGGGAAGAAAAGAGCCACTGTATCTTGATATATCTTGATAATGAACCTAAGCCGCCTGGTACGACATCACAACAAAAACAACGGATAAGACAACGTATGCCGCCATTGTCTCCGTTTTTTCAGTCTGGTCGAGCTATATGAAACATACACTAAAGATTTCGGCGGTATAGAAGAAAAGTCACAGCGTGAATCATTACGGAAACCAAACAAAAACATCCTAGCCTTTCAAAACCACCACCGTCAGAAGCGCGTGCCGTGCGTCAGTTGTGCGGATTTCGCAATACTAAACGTGCCAACGGAAGGCCTTGCCTGAGGCCCGGAGAAAAGCTACACATATAAATTGCTGACCAGGCCCTGTGTAGCTTTTGCTAAGTGGTTATAGGCTGCGGAGGTATCTCCAAAGATCGTGTGCATTACCGTGGAGAGGACGCATTTGCCACTTTTATCAAGTGCATTTAGCGTGAGTAGGAGGTAATCCGAGATGTGCTTTATTATCTAAATGAGATATCAACGAATGGAGACGACAACTAGGTTCTCAAGGTAGCTGCGACGTTACTGGAAAGTACCGCCGCGTCATTCACAAAGTATGTAACCTAAAGCTGCGAATCTACCCTGAGAAAACAAAGGTACCACATCCACAACCTGCGCGGCTGTGATGGACACCCTATAATGGAAGTTATTGGAACACCCTCGGCTGAACAAAGTTGCGCGATCCCAATAGCGAGAAGTACATGAAGTTTTCACTCGGGCATTTACTGTTTATTAACATTCACCAGTTTATGAAGAACAGCCTCGAAAATGTGATAGATAGCCCGCCAGAGAAGACATTCCCCATCACAGCAAGACACACATTGGATCAGGACATCAAGCCCCTTACAAGCAAAGGGGTATACACATACGAGTACACGAGCAGCTGGAAGCAGTTCGACGGAACACATCTTACACGGATAAAAGCCTTTTATAGCCAACTTAGCGGTTCTTATACATCTAAAAACAACTATTACAGCACACAATGCATGAGCAGGGGAGCACTACTGAAAAGTATAGATACCGCTATAATGCTGCTGACATAATTCGACATGCAACTTTTTCATTGAGAATGACGTCCGTTGAGGCATTTCGATGGTGAGCAGGCGCATCGAAAAGAGAACAACACTTCTTTCAAAAGTTAACGCGTACTTTTTAGGATTCCATACATCACAGACTGGCTGGAACCTCTTTTGTCACTATAGTTATACATCGTACCCAGACCTTGACTTCTGATGTGCTTCTGCAGCCTGTCTAAGTTTTGTTATCCACATTAAACTCGTTGCATAAGCGCTGGACGGCCACCGTGTTGATGCTGTTTCTATTCCTGTTCCGCCCAGAAGGCGACACCGCGATTGTATGCGAATCTGCTTTACGTTGTATTAAATATGGAACCAGCGAAAGCTGTTAACCGTCTCTGGTATACTAGCGATCCGCCAATCCCACGCCCACTCCGGACAGCAGGTTGTCGCGGACGCTTACGCCATAACCGGTGGTTGCGCAGCGAGGGAAAAAGTATTGTTCATTCCTCGCAAATTTCAACTCGCCGTCTGCCTTTCCTCAATATTCCACAATTATTCACAATATTCTCCCCCTCGACGGGGCCCCGGGTGGTTAAGTGGTCTAATGCGCTAGCCGTTGCAGATCACTCATATCTCACCTCTCTCAGTGTGGGTTCGAGTCTCGGGCTTGGCTAACGTGGGTATGTGAGAAAGCTTGCCAGTAGCTTCCCGTGGGGCAGTGGTACTTCCCGTGGTTTTCCAGGCTTTTTTCTCCACCAAATATACTGGCCGCCATGTATAGTCTATCATGTGCTGAAAATGGCGTTAAACCCACAAAACAACAAAACCTCTTCCCCTCGACAAAAGGTAGGATGTAGGTATCGGCTATGTAAACAAATTTGGTCAGGATCGAAAACACCATTCCGCACTAACACGTTGTGGTCGAGTAACAGTTAGTCAAGGCTGGCTCTCTCTGGACATATTTATAGGTAAAGACGCCCGAAGCTGTATTTCGCGTCGATATCAAAGCGATGAACTTGTGACAATACCATATCTCCGTCGTTTTGACAATACATGTTGTATTAACTAATCCTGCAGTTGGGCCGGTGGCTTTCAAACAAGTGATACGCACTTATTATGGTACTATTGAAGGGCTCAGAGAAATTACGTTCAGCTCAGGATGGTACCACTTTTCGGCTGCACTTTTTGGTAACATCAGATTCATTGTAAGTCCAAAGACCAAAAACCCGACGGTGCCGGCTACAAACTGGAGACCAACCGGTTCAACATCACTTTCACTGACCCAAACTATCAGCTCCATCTCGCCCACATCTTTGAATTCCCATTACCTGAGTTATACTGATCTAGAACACACGCAACACGCAAATGCTCCAGCATTTATAAATGTCCACCTAGTTCAGATAAACACAATTGGAGTATTCTTGATGGAAACAAATATTACTCTGCTACAAGTCATTCCTGTGGGTGGTGAATCCTACGTTGAGACGCATACTGTATTCTATAGAAAAACATATTGGAGCAGACGACGTAAAGTCAGCAAACAGGAGCTCTCGATACGCATCTTAGATGTTTAATATGCTGTTGTACACTATCATCCTTGATATTAAAAATAATGCTTGCACACGTTGCGTCTACATGGTTCGAGCTTCTTTAGTAACCGTGCTGCAAGCGCATTTGTGGCATCTCCCCCGTTTAATGCCGCCTTACAATATCCCACAGATGCTGCAAATGTCGGCCAAGTGGCTGGCCAAGTCAGCACAAGCACAGGCACAGGTGATGCCTTGAAGGTCATGTACTACTTAACAGCAGACAGTATCACGTTTGGTTTGCAGGATTACATGAATAAATGAGTCTGGTTACAATTGCTGGGATTCAGCGGAAAACTTTCAAAATATTGATGGTTTAACAGTTAGAAACAAGACCGATACCATCACCATCTTGGCGCCATATTTTACTTCTTTAATCTTTATAGTACTCGTGGTACTCGAACGTAGGAACCTTTTTCAATCTGTACAAACGGCGTCGTGAGAGCATCATATGACGGCAGTGATCAGTTATGCAATAACATCTAATGGGAAAGCTGTCTAACTCGCTTTGTATATATGCTTACTCACGGAGATACCATCCAGTATGAGGGTTCTTGCCTCAACGTAAAATGATTATCAGCCACTCTGACCAACTTTGGCGCCTACTAGCTCAAAAGCGACCTACAACCCAATCCCCCAAACATTTGTCATGGGGGAACAAACATACATAGAGTAGTTAAACGAATCATTGGTGGCGTCTGCCTATCCGGCTATCGACGAAGAAGACAGAGTATTGATGTAGCCAGCACAACAAGTGCATGACATCAACAAGGAGCAGAAACAACTGAATTTAGAGTATCTGCGCCTCTTTTGAGCTGACACGTTCAGAATGCGGTTGGACGAGGATGCAAAGCAGATGGACGTCGAGCACTGGGATACCCACATCAGCCTAATCCAATCCGTAAGCACCTGGGGTTAATTCAGTTTTCGCTGTCGAAACAACAGTAGAAAGTACTGCCCTCGGGGCGTCTCGGGTGCGAATGCGACAACAATAACAACGTCGTATTTGCCGCCTAACAACAATCGGCCAGACAAAATAAAAAAAGAGGACACAAGGCATGGTAGTTCTTGCGGAGCATGTTGGTGGGCGCGTTGAAGACGTATCATTTCTAGATATAATGATATTAAGGAGTCTGACATTTTATTTCACATCACCGCAGTATCACCGAGTAGAGGTATTTTGGAATTTTTTTACTGACATTCGTCAGTGTCTTTTATAGCAACCTCTATGGATATTATTATTTGTATTGCGATCGTCACTTATTAGCACATGCGTGGATGGGTTTATAAAATATAATCACACATGTGGGGCTGTGTGTGTAAGCGGGTTGTTATGCAAATAGTTACTTGACTTTTACTGTCTGCAAATCCATTACTACATCAATGCTAGCGAGGCAAACAAACGGACACCTTTTATTGGAAATGTTACAACACACACACACACACACAGGTGAAGTTTTCAGTCAGGCCTATATTATTGATTGTGGCTATACTACAATGTGGAGGCTAACAATATTACTGTGGAAAGTCCGTTCCTGATAGTCGTCACATTTCAACTACTTTTTCAACTACCTCGGTTTGAAGGCCACAGGAAGATCGCGGAGACTAGCAACAGTAGGGCATATATTTTTTTTTCGCAACTCGCAGAAACTAGCGTATGCACGACCACAAAGGCCACAATTACATGCAGCACAACGATACAGGTCACACAAACAGATTTTTTCAAACCATCACATATTTAGATGCCACTTTAGATTGTTTTGTTTTACCACACTGTCCATTATGGTTTTCAGTTTTGTATTACGTCACATAGACTACTGAACTGTTGCCCACTAATGCGAATCAGTTGTTTTCTGATTTACAACGATTCATGCTTTAAGGTCAGACAAATGGTAGACGTGCAATGTACCAATCTGGAATCGTATATTTAGCGGAATGTTGTAGTAAGGAATATGGGATAATCTGATTTTGATCAAATCTATATATTCCGAAAACTTGTGTTTACCCAGTTAGTCACTCCAGAATTGTACAGTTACCAGAATATTGGAATACAATGAAATTTTGTGTGCAATAAATACGTTTTCATCAATAAATGTATGTGATCTTTATTTAAATTCATAAATTTGCTGCTAATGATATGATGGTTTAATTATATCATTGAATTCGTTGGTCCTAATCGCATTCAAAACGTTTCTCAGTCTGCAAATACCGGCATTATATTGCAATGTTTTGTGTTAAGCTCAGATTATCTAAGTATACACTTATTTACATTGAACACCCAACCAAATATCAGTAGATAAAATAGTACACGATTCTGTGCTACAAGAGGGAGACAAATAATACATAAATTGTCAAATGTTGATGCTTTTGATAAAACGTATTGCAAAACATTTCAACATTAGTTTGCAGCACGTATTTATAGCTGCAAGGTTTAGCTTTATTCATCATACTCCAGATACATCTTCTTTCTAACCTTGAATATCTCGAAAGTACAGAGTCTTAAGTTCATGTTTCACATCCAAACCACACAGCAACCTGTTTAAACGTACAAATAATAGTTTAATCCATACATTAAAGAGCGAAAGCCACTTTTGTACAATATTCGTTCTGGGCGGTATAATATCTGCAAACTCATTTGTGCTAACCACTTCACAGCGCAGAAACTTCCGGAATTACTATTGTGAGGTTATAAACGTTGACTTGAAGTGCTCGTTGTGTCATGAAGTGTCACATGAATAATCGTTAAAACCACATGTAACATATTTATGAGACTGATTTAACCCATATAGATAATCGTATGCCAGACATACGACGCATACGCTCACATATATGTATTGTTAGGAAAGTTTTGTTGGAAGATGCTTGTGCGGGTATTACGTTGAACACATTATTATGCCGCTGAAAACCAAAGTCGTTTAATTATATATTTTTATCATTGAAAATACTCTCTTTCGAATTATATTGTAAGGTCTTTCGAGAGATTTTAAATGACTGATAAGGACTTATTCTTCATAGAAGTAGGTACTTACATAATTGGTTTCCAATTAGCAGGATCCCTTTTCTTTTTTTCTTCTTCTATTCGTCTTTTTTCGGTTTCCTCCCTCTTGAGTCTTTCCTCCTCTTCTCTTTTTCGCGTCTCTTTTTGCTGCCGTGTTCTCTCCTCTTCTTCTTTCTTGAGTCTTTTCTCATCATCTTCTGTTTGTCTGCGCTCCTCTTCTTCTTTCAGTTTCCTTTCCTCTTCTTCTTTTTGTTTACGTTCTTCCTCTTCCTGTCTCAATCGCTCTTCTTCCGCTCTTGTTCTCCTCTCCTCCTCCACTTTTCTGTTTCGTTCTTCTTCTTCCCTTATCTTGCGCTCCTCCTCTTCTTTCAATCGCCTTTCGGCCTCCTCTTTTCTTTTCTGTTCTTTATTTTCCCTTCGCTTGCGTTCTTCTTCTTTTCGTTTACGTTCTTCCGCTTCCTGTCTCAATCGCTCTTCTTCCGCTCTTTTTCTCCTCTCCTCAACCATTTTTCTGTTTCGTGCTTCTTCTTCCCTTATCTTGCGCTCCTCCTCTTCTTTCAATCGCCTTTAGGACTCCTCTTTTCTTTTCTGTTCTATATTTTCCCTTTGCTTGCGTTCTTCATCTTCTTTTTGTTCTTGTTCTTCCTTTTTTCTTCGCTTTCTTTCATCCTCTGCATTTATCTTTTTTTCTTCTTTCTCCCCCTTCCCCTTGTTATTCCGTCTTTGACGTTGGTCTTCCTTGTTTTTGTCCTTTTCAGTAGTCATCCAGCCATCAATGCTGTCTTTCAACTTTTCCACATCTTGCATTGTCGCGCCCATTCCTTCATCAATATCAGCCATTTTTTTTTGAGTTATTAGAATGGATTCCTGTAGTGTTTGCTTTATTTCTTCGATTTTCTGTAATCGCAGTGCAAACTCCATTTTCTTTGCGTCTAAATTTCTAGCCACTTTTGGCGTAGTGGGTTCTAGGGGCGTAGTGGTTTTTTTGGCGTAGTGGGTTCTCAAACCATGGTCTTTCCTCTGTAATTCAACTTAACATATAATGACACAGATATGCCACATTTAATGAATACATTGTAAGTTCTAATTTCAGAAAGACGCGTTTTATGATCAAGTATAGCTTTTGCCATCACTTTTTTTTTTTTTTTTTTTAAAATTTGTACTACTTGATCACATTCGTCCTTGCACATGTCTATTCTGTTTTTCATCTCCTCATTTTATTGCATAATGTTACCTTGGTAATCATTAGTTTTATAACATTACTAATACTAATGATGATGATGATGATAATAATTGTAATAATAAAATGTTCATAGTAATAAAAATGTTGATAATAACAATATTTATTTCAAGACGGAAATTCAATTAGTTCAAAAACTCGTACCTGTACGGTCCTTCTGTTATAATCAAAATAAACAAATACAGCAGAAATACCCTGATACAAGCAACTGTACGCAAATACAGAGAGAGAGAGACATAGAGAGACAGAGAAAGAGGGCGTGGGGGAGTAAGCAGACACTAAAATGTTTCCCTCAGAATCCGTACAGAAAAAAATTACAAAATAAAACAACGGAATGAAACTAAAATGTTATAACATACTGTTTACACTTCTACCTGACTCGTGAAGCGTGATGATTACTCTGGACAAGAAGCACTAAGCAAAGTAGACGTGCTGTTGTTTTGAAACTCCGTCACTATGGTAACAAACAATGAAATGAAGTGCACACAAACTAGCCGGATGACATCTTTGTGCTATAAATTATATAGACGTTAATCGTTAATACCATAAATCATGAAGAGGATATTCCGAATTCGACCTACTACAGCATTATGCGCTTAATAAATGCTGATACAGATAAATGTTGTGAGGTTTGAAAGCCCTTGAACAGGTGGCCACTTGTTTTCTTTCTTGTATTCGTACATGACATTAATACCAATCCATCAATCCAGATCGAAAACCTTAGGGAGACCACCCTCCCCACAAAAAACCCCCAAAGAAACAAAAACAAAACAAACAAACAAAACAACACAAAAAAGAGAGAAAAAAAGGGTTAAGTTAAATGCGATAGAGACATATAGCCGAGAATATTTCAAGCAGTAGCCTAACCACAATGAATCCAGAATGGCTAGTCCACATGTCACCCTGGCTTCGTGGGGCTTAGAGCCCCAGAGAGCCACGTAAACCCATTTCAAAGACAAACTCATCTAAGGCCCAGGCTAGTGTACCGGTGATAATATAGATACGCCACCCACTCAATCTAATGCCATATCAAGTAATATTGGAACTAATTCTGATACATTATACGATTATTCTGATAGCACAGAATTACTTAGCGAAATAAGCATGAAGAGGTGAAGTATGAAATGTATAGTGGATTAACTAGTAAATCAAACAGATTATGATATTTTATTAAGTTTCTCAATGCTCTGCTACCTTTTTCAAGTACAGGAGTGCTACATGCGCATATCCTTCTTGCTGGCAATGGTCTCCCAAGCTTCAGGACTGATTGCCACTAGAGTTTGTCTTAAAAGATCATGAGTCTATGAGAAAAATAGTTTCATAATAATGCTACTCTACAACTGATAAATGTATTAAATTTGACATAAGCTAGAAAAAAGGTTATTTACAGGTATAGTTATATATTACAACCAAAAAACATTAACTCTGAAGAGTGATTACTCCAGCTAGACATCTGAAACAGATGCAGGGACCGGAACAGGGTGTTTTATACATAAAAATGCACACACACACACACACACATATATATATATATATATATATATATATATATATATATATATATATATATATCATACGCAAATAGAGACATTGCCATACACATATACACAGATACATACATATGTCAAGAACGATTTAAACAAACATTAAAACAGTTGTAAGGCTGATATGAATATGCAACAAGAAACTAATGAATACTTTTCCAGCTGAGCTGTTTACTTGTATAACACTAAAATTGTTTGTTACATAGTTGTACTGACTTAACCATGTAATTTTGATTTTGAGCCAGCTGTTTCAAAGGAGAATGTGAGGGCTACATATGTACAATAAACAGATGATTACATACTCGTACTTGGATAGTCCCATTGTGATACTGGGAGAATGGAGAGGTGCTTGGCAGAAACCCTTTTTTAAATTATATACATGGGGAGAGAGGGTGGGGCCCTTTTTCATAAATTTGACAGGGAACCCTTAAACTGCCAGTCTGACCCTGCCAACATGTGTCTCAAACATACATGAATGCACACATACATACATTTTACCAAATCAAAACAATCTGATATTCAAGGCATACTGGAGTATGGAAATTAAAGGAATATAAAAGTATGTTATAGAGAAAGTATGGCCACGACAACACTAAGAGGCTAAAAACCAAATCTACATAAAAGCAAAGGCTAAACATGGACAAGAAGCTACATTAAGAACATAATAACCTAAAACCTAAAACAATAGGATGCAAATACTGTGAGGTTACTATATTTAACAGCAAAATGGTCTAAGATAACTAGAACTAAAGATCAAAAAGGAAAAATTGTAAAAAAAGAAAAGGGTGGCCGCTGCCAAAAAAAATGTATTTGCACAGCTCACACATACCGCTAATCCTCTCCCCTCCTCTCCCCTACCCATGTCTGCCCAGGTCTGCAACAACCTGTAGAAAACAAGAGTTCACACACTGAATCTCATTTGGCAGACTGATAATTGAGAGTACTCCCTCTTCATAATGATGTTTAAGTAAACCATACTAATGTCCGACGTTACTACTGAGGAAGTTTATACTTTTTTAATTTGCATTAGGTTGACCACTGGACTTATTGTCAGAAAAATAATCTATATATTTTTAATAAAGTATCCAGTCACACAATTTATGAAATTCCGTTTTTCAACATGTCGAAAGGGATATATATATATATATATATATATATATATATATATATATATATATATATATATATATATATATATATATATATATAAAGACACATGTTTATTTATCCAAATTATCTAATTTCTAACTGCTATAGCTAGGTTATTTTAAAACAAATCTCGAAGTAGCAACAATTATGGTAGTAATTCAAATCTGGATGATAAGCATACGAGATGTCTCATTTTTACTCATGAGAAAGAAAGTAAACAACATGTCCTAAAATAGATTATTTCATGTAATTCATTAGCTCTTTTAAAAAAACGTGGGAAGAAAAAATCAGATGTCAAAATTATATCATGCAATTTATTACTGTTGTTTTTTAGTACAAAGCTCTTTTGTTTACTACAAAAGGGAACTTTGCTATTGGAAAACAAATGTCAACTATCAAATCTCGTAATATACAACAAAATGTCATAGCTCACTCCATCCAAAGAAACTGCTATTGGTTCAGACATAGTTTCAGGTGTGCATGGGTAAAATACCGATGAGTCAATTTGCTGTCCAATAGCTTGACAGGTTAAAGAAAACGAATTTGTTTTTTCCTTATTTTGATACATATTGCTAGAGAACAATTGTATATGGGGTGAAATCATAGAGAATGCAAATTCCATACGAAAATGTGAATGAAATAGAATAAATCAAGTGGATGATAGTTTGGGATATGCGATAAGTTTTTTCTAATTACATTCGAATAATTTTTCCATTTCTTCTCCTCAGTATTTACCGTAGTTTTATGCTATTTACGCTACATATCTGAATTTTCCAGTTGAAACATATATATTTTATTTCTGGTAAATTGTGTCCCCAATCCCAGCCATAAACCATTTTAATAATAGGCCACATGTTAATTTTTAAATAAAATATACTAAGAAAATAGATAAGACAATCCATTTTCTTTTCCAAACCTATCTTTCAAATGTTGCAACAACAAAAAAAAAGAAAAAAAATAAAGAAAATATATATTCGCCAACATATTATCTCACCTCATCCAAATCAATATCGTACCCCGAATCGATTAACTCAAGTCTTGACTATCTCGTTGCCATTGCACTTCCAGATGCTTGGCTTTTGTTTCTTCCGCTTGGTTTTACAGAATCCACCTTTTCAAGAAGACTAATGTTCGATTGCTGCGACTGGCTCATGTAAAGATGTAAATGTCACCACTGAGTGAAAACCTTTGCTGTGTCTCTGGATTAAAGTTGTTATCCAAGTCATTTATTGATTCATCAAACGATGCCATTTTTGTTTTTTTTATGGCGGGACTGCTTGAAATGGCGGTTGAAATCTGCGTCAAATACCGTTCAAGTTACAGAAGGAGGATTGATTGGCTGGATTACAATCATGTGGTGTGGATGCTGAGCTGCATATGTTACCAGTCGTATACGTACTCTCAGGAAGAAAATTACCCACAACGACTTGCAAAAAATGGTTGATTTTGTTTTCATATTAACAGTCATTTGCATATTTCTAACTAAACCAGTTACCGTACGATAGTTACTTTGTAAAATATTCCTTATCTTTTGTATTAACCTTTACTGTGCTCGTTCAAAAAATAATGCATAGTAAATAAAAGATAATCGAACGATTTCCTTTTATTCTGTTTTATAGTCTGATAAATCGGACCTCAAATATGTAATGGTATTGATGAGTAACCACCCATTATTATGAATACAGGTTTGGGGGCTGATTTATTGGACCAGTGTCTTGTTGCCCAGCAGCTTTCTGGCTTTTTACTCCTGACCAGAAACTTATATATATACTATGTTTAGCTCAGTTTTCACCATTCAGAATATTGGACTCGTCTGCATTCACTGGCCGCAGTGCGGATAGTCTTTCCATTGTGGGCACATGGCAGCCATATATTCTTAGCAAAACACTGACCTTTCGTCTGAAATTATGCAATGGAATCCATATAGTAACAAAAACTAATTTTATAATAGAATATATCTCGTCAATACCTATTGATGTTTTCTTTTAGAAAATCAAAAGAAAACACTAGTGTACAAGTTATTATTGTGTTGGCTTTTCTTTTTTATCTGTAGCGTAAAGATATGAACCATTATGATGTTTTTTCTTTATCTTTTGTCCACTGTTGAAACGACAATACTTTGGGTGCCATGATATGTATTGTGAACATGAGGATGTTGATTTCATTTATCAGATCTACACCAATTATGGCACAATTATTACTTCAGATTATGGGCAGTGTTTTTTTAACAAGTATAGTTCAGAGTTGACACTAAAATTAAGAAATATTTTTCTATCTGTCGCTATCAGAAATTCTGCACAGAACTATGGCCCATTTCAGAACAGTATAGTAAGTATACCATTCAAATTGTCCGAATATATACTCAAACAAATTAAAATTAATAATAACTATAAATAATGACAAGATGAGAGCTCATCTATTTTAAGCAAGTAAATGAATGTCTGTTATAGTTAGGAACATACAATTTATCGCAGACGATACTAAGCTCTGAAATGACAATTTTCCAATCTGCAAGTCTTTGTGGGCAATTTTCAGGGATGTATTATGGGTATGACTGGTATTAGATTCTACTTTGGAAAAAGAAACGAATTTCTGTAAGAGGTGGATAAGAGTAAAGTATAACATTGTACTAATATCAACCACAATGCTGTGCAGAAAAGTACCCACTATGACTTGCAGAAATGGTGGACTTGTACAGGAATTTCAGTGTCTGCTGCCATGTGTAATAAATTATAAATTAAAAATGAAATCGACATTCATTTGGCAGTTCAAAATAAATTAGCTCTCGTATCATGTTTTGTAGTTATCATTTTTAGGTGAAGTTTTCTGAAATGTAGAAGTGTATACCAATTAGACTGTGTAGAAATGGACCTTTGAAAAAATAATGATCAACTGCTGCAGGCCCTTAATACTGCTGTTGTGAGAATTTAATCACCAAGAGTTTCACTTTCTATGGTATAATTAGCATTTATTGTAACGTTTTGAAAATATATGGTTTTCCTAATTTTCCTAGATAGTGATGAACTCACAAGAAGACATGTCCCTTGAAAATAAGCACGGAGAGAAAAGTGCACCAGCTGTCAAATCAAGAAGCGTAAGAAGAAGACTGTTAACGTAGAAACACTTTGAGCAGCAGATTAATGAACTAAAGGTAGCAGCCATTTGAAACTTTACACTACATAATAAAGAGGAAGGAAGAACAGTCTAAAATAACGTGAACCGTCAACAATATAACGTGGTTCGCAGACTTGCGACGAGAAGGACGATACAATCTGTTCTATTACAGATGAAATGGAATAAGATCTACTTGTGATCAGCTTGCGAAAATGGCAGAAAGCTAGAAATGACGTCCACTTATACAATGGTATTAGAGTAATTGAAAAATAAAGGTGTGCAGTACAGATTACGAGCATCTGGGATTTTCATGCTTCAGCTTTGCCTTATTAAGACCTTTTTGCCTTTTTAAGACCTTGCTTGAAAAAGTCAGCAGAGCACCATACTAATCATGCAGATTTTGTTAGTCTATCCATCTTTTGTTTAACAATTTGGTTTTGTGCTCAAAAATTTTAATTTTAAAACATGTATTAACTTCGGAACAGGTTTACGTGTACGTAGATGTTTTTTTTTTTTTTTTTTTTTTTTTTTTTTTAAAAAAATACCTGGTTTATAAGGCCGTGTGAAAACTTTTCAAGATACACAATGGTAGGCATTTATGGTGTATATGTAAATGACCTAACTAGTTTTTTTAGCCCATTATAGCTTTTTCTCAGAATTGTATTCTGGTATACATATTTTCCAAAACCAATCCAAAGCTTTGAATTTGACACACATTTGTATGCTAAAGTTGTTTTGTCTTATTTTGAGTCACTGGAAACTTTGGATCAGATTACAGTTACTATAGGTCCAAAGTTCATACCCAGAAATTATTTCTGGACTTTGTAAAAAGCAAATAATTTATTGAATGATAATGAACTGTGTTGGTTTTGTTTTAAACAAAATATATCAAATACACGAACATTATTTGAGTTACTGAAACCTTGGGATGCTATTCCTATACAGTTGCACCAATTTAAAAGAAAGTTAAAGCTACCAGGGACATTTATAACAACCAAAACTTTGTTGAGAACATTCATAAATACACAGAAAATAATACTACTGACTTCAATCATCACTCCGTTAGATAATAAATACATTGAATCAGAATTCTTTGAAAGCGGGTTTCATTCTTTTTCTAAAGTCTTTAGCTTATCTGTAGCTGATATTGTCTGGCCAGCAAGACTTAGGTGCTGGTTTTTGTGAGTCATTGCCATTCTTGTCGTTGTTGAATTAAGAACATATAGAAATGATGAAGTAATTGGTGACTACTCAGCCCTTTGGAACAAAATAGCCTTCACCTTCTATTGAAACATCAACACTCATAACAAACACATTTGAAGCATGAATCTTCCTTTTTGTTCATGCAGGTGGTAATCTTTTAGATTCAAACAAATAGCTGTAAAACGTTTTAAAATACTGTTGTTGATGCATTCAATGAACAGTTTTGAAGAGTGGCTTGCTAGGCATCATTGATGGGTGCTTCGTTGCAAAGTTGGCATTATTTTGGCTATGGTTATACTGACCTCAAATACTTAACCGAAATGGCATTGAGCCACTCGAGTGATATTAATCAGGATAGCAATTTCAGACCCAATTTGGACTTTTGAGTAAAAATCTGTAGTAAATAATGATATTGATGCAGTATACCATTTGTTTCTGATTATTATGATTTGGAGGGGAAAATGTTTTCATATGACAATTTGCTTTCAAGAAATCCATTCTAGTTTAAGGAAGTGATGTAAATTGAAAAAGGAAAACGAAACACTCTCAGCCCTGTGATGTGGAATTGTTAGATCGACACTTCAAACCTCATAATCGCAGATATGTTAAGTCTGAATCAGATGAGGAAGAGGAGCAAGGATCAGTTGAAGAAAAAAAATACACAGTATTCTGAGAGCTCATATTTACAATGGCATGCATCAGCGGCGCTCCTGCCTAAGAATATCACAGAGGAGAATAGGTCGATGTATTTTGAACTTGCTAAACGTCAAGGCTTCTGTTTCTCAGACACTAAAAATGACAATATAGCATGTATGAAGCAGACTTGGATGATGCCATTTATGACCCTGAAACAAAATTCGTTACTGAAAAATCATTCGAAAATGATTATATTTGGTGTATTATAACAGCCCTTTTAAAGTGGCAGACCTGTTTCTTTATACCTGATAGAGCCTTTTCTCATATCATAATTCTAAAGATAATTGTGTTGTACTTGCTTTCAAATTCATCAATTCAATTTTCATGAAAGCGTTGTATTAGGACTTCCCAGTAACCATTTATCAAATGAACATATTTGTGTCTTTCAACTTGGACAATTTTAAGAAATATGTTGTTTGCACAAAATGTTTTACACAATATGATTATGATGACTACATTGATATTATTGAAGGTCGTAAAGTGTCACACATTTGTGGTAATCTAGCTTATCCATGTTATCGTAGTCCGCATTTAAGAAGAGCTTGTGGAGAGACATTGTTAAAAATGGTACTCTGTCAAAATGGTGATCAATTAACTCCTTTCAAAGCATATTATTATAGAAAATTAGAGGTTAGTATCTCAAATTTGTAAAAAAAAGACCCGATTTTGAAAATGAAATGTAAATTATGGAGGCAGATAAAAGTACCGAATGATGTTTTCGTGGATGTTTATGATGGGAAACTTTGGAACGAATTTTCACGTGAGGTATATAACTGTTTTTACTGGTGAACGTAGTTGTGCATTTTTGTTAAATGTTGACTGGTTCCAGCCATTAAAACGAACAATCTATTCTATTGGAGCTATATATCTATGTATATTGAATTTACCTAAAGACAAATGGTTTAGGTAGGAAAATATTATTTCAGTTGGCTATAATAATAGACATTAAATCTGAGCCACCAACCTTTATATAATCATTTGTAGAGGGATTAATCTTTGCTTGGACTGGTTTCCATTGAGAACTTACCAATCTCCAGATACACCAATTTTGGTCGGGTTATTTTTGTTATGTGTTAGTTGTGATATGCCAGCAAGTAGACAATTATGTGGTATTTAGGTCCATTCGGCCACAATCGGATGTAACAAATGTACTCAAGCATTTATTGGAAGGGTTGGAGAGAAGAATATTGTGGTTTTAATGTATTAGGGTGGAAATTGAGAAATAATTCATCACATCAAAAATTAGTGCAAAATGTCATGAAAGCAAAGAACAAATGTTCAAATGAAGAATTAGAAAGGAAATATGGCATACGTTACTCTTTTCTCCTTAAATTACACTATTTGAATCCAATTAGCATGACCATTTTTGGCCCTAAGCAAACCGTTTTCCTAGGAAGCGCGATAAACATTTAGATATGATGCAAGATAAGACAGAGCTGATTTAATCCCCCTCTGATGTTAGAAAACTTCCTCAACAATTTTCATCAAGCACTGGTAGTTTTACTGCACACCAGTGGAGAAACTAGACATTTCTTTTCTCAGTTTTTGCTCTTAAAAATGTGTTAAAATCAGAGGATTTATAATGCTGGCAAGCATTCTAGCTTGCATGCAATAATTGATGCACACGAACATCCAAACGTAAAATGTTTAGCTTGCTCAAAGACTGTTGTTGTCGTTTTGGTATAAATTTGAAACCCTATGTAGGGAAGAGAGAGTAACACCTAATATGCATGCACACCTAGATTATTGTATTAAGACTTTGGATCCATACTATCATTTTGCTTGTTTAGTTTGGAGAAGAAACAAATTAAAAACCGTGTATTCGGTTCGATGCCCACAAACTGAAGAAATATTAAAATTGAGTTAATGAGAAAATTCATCAAAAACTTACCCACAATGGGAATTGTTTGCAATTTGAATATATTGCATGATTTAGATCAGAATTGAATAAGCTGTTTAGCTTAGATGAATCATTAGATCGTGAAATGTTAAGTGAAATGGTTCGCAAATGCCATCAAGGAATGTATACTTTCAGAATGTAGATTGGAGATTAAATGATGGAATTAGCTATTCTTCTAATAAGAGCATGGCTTTGGCTGAAGAGGAAGTTAGGTATATATTAGTAATGTATGATGTCCTTTATTCAAAGTTTACAAATTATGTAGCTTCTGTGTGCCGTTCATACAGATCTGTTAGGCAGGTATCACTATATGGCAGTATATTGGGTACTAAACTTGGAATGTGTTACAGATCATAAATGCTACTGGCTCATTGATCTAATGGAGATGGTAAGATTGTTATTGTGATACGGTTGATTTGACCCCACGGCAAGGTCAGATTGACAAACTTTTACACAATCTGGTTTTGGATGTGATATCATGTTTGCATTTAATAACAAAAATTATCTGGTTTCCAGAATTAGATGAGTCATTTAAAATGTTTGGAGAAGTGATGTATTTGCAAAAGAGGGACCATCAATATTTATACCTGTGCAAAGAACTAAGTCAAAGTTTATTTATGTACACACAACAATCAAAAGCAAGAAAGTCATACTTTTCTGTCCTCGTGATATATATCTTGTGTGCGATAAAGGGATATTTATGTATACAAATTAACAAGACATTATTGTCATTAATATGTCTAATGGACTAGTGATCAGTTTCTAAGTGTCAAAATATTTTTTTAATTATGACCACATACATTGATGTTACGTTTCATGAATTAAAAATTGTGATGTACATAACTAAACGTGTATGACTGTAATATTCAGGTCCTGATTATATAAATGAAGTAGTGTTCAACCCTATACATTTGATGATGCAGATGACATGTTTATTCGTTACTTCTTCACGTCAAATTGTGCTTTTGGTACATGATGCTGGTATACACAAAGCTTGTATGACACCATGCACGTGTTTAGCTTATGTGAAGCTGGTACATACAAAGCTTGTGTGAAACCATACACGTGTATAACTTACGCGTAGCTGGTACACACAAAGCTTGTGCAAAACAGTGGAGTGTATAACTTGCATGAAGCTAGTACACACAGACGTGTGTGAAACCGTGTACGTGAATATCTTACGTGGTCAGCCGATCACCTACCATTATCAAAAATCTGTCAATAGCAATGAAAAACTAAGCACTCGAGCTCATATATAAATGTTTAATTAATCGGAAGCAATAATGAAAAAAAGCAGAAAATAGTTTTCAGAAACCATTTGTTCGCTACAGATGTAATTTTTGATAAGCTACCATTTTTTGAACACATATAGATTTGTATTATGTCAAGCAGTGATTTTTTATAATTTTCTTTCGTTTGTTGGAGAAATTATTTAAAGAATTTATCAGAATTTATTTTTCAGAAATGTTGGCAGTGGATCAAAAAAAAATATTTCAAACAGGCTTTATTATGTCTTAAAAAATAACATAGAACAATAAAAACATTTATATTAAGTTTATAGTATGTATATCAATAACAGAAATTATTCACGTACATTTATTAACATTTTGAACTATAGAGCAAAGATAAAACTGTATAACAAACAAAAGTAAAGTTGCTCTCAGTAACCGATTATCATCGATTATCAGTTGTGTGAAAGTGATTATCGAATATAAAAGTCTGACTGGTTCCCATCATTAATGGCGCTGGTATACCAAAGCTTGTCTGAAACCATGCACGTATATAACGTACATGAAACTTGCATGAAACCATGCACATACATAATTTGAATGAAGGTGATAACACACAAAACTTGAAATTGTGCACATGCATAACTTGTATGAACGTGGAAGAAGTAAAGGACCATTAATGATGTTTAAACATCAGAGGTAACATTAGTGCAAAAGTACGCATCCTGGACATGAATACAGCAATCCAGACAGAAAATGATCATACCTTTCATCCATGTGTCGCAAAACAAGTTTATTAGATATACATGTACCGTGGTTTCTGCGTCATGTTACTCTTTATTTTGACATATGTTTGTATCACTATAGTTTAAATTTTATCAATAATAATCAAGTTCATATAATTTTTGTTCCTTAATGGTTATGGAACGCAGTGCTTATGTTGGAATATAAAATCCAAGAATTACAGAAATGTTCTCCAGATGAAGTTTTCACCAAGCAAATTACTCATTCAGAACTTACAGAGATTAAACAGTGTAAACTACATGGCTGTCTTTTCTGTTCGGTCGGAAAGAATATATTGTCTACCTATTTATATATGTATCTCTCTCTCTCTCTCTCTATCTATCTATATATATATATATATATATATATATATATATATATATATATATATATATATATGTATTGTAACAGCCATCGATTATAGAGGTACCAAACTTTATTCTTTTTTTTTTCTCTTGCGGCGCCTCACCATATACAGTCTAATCTAAACATGTGCTCGTCGATTGCCACATTCGCGAGCTCAAATTCGTAATGGATATGCAATAGTTGTTGATAATTTTGATCTCGCTCGAGTTAAGGATTATAAATGTTTGTAGTTACCATGTTTCAGTATTGTACACCTCTAAATACTCTCTCTAAAACATGGGTACACAAAATACTCTTTCTTCTGCTTAAAAGTGTAGGTTCATAAAAATTCCGTCAAAATGTATTTTTAAGTTCTTATATTTGTTTAATATTTTTTATATTGACCAGACGTCACGTGACCTCACCCCCTTCCCTTTTGCTTTAATTTTAAGATAATTATTGGTTGAGGTATAAGCAGATCTAAATATGTAGTGAGTTGTAATCATTTTCTTTTATCTTGAACTGTAATATAAATTATTGTATACTTTTGGATTTCCAGACATATATTTTATTAACACTTTGACTATTATTCACGCTGTGGATTATTCAAAGTTCTATACTATATTAAGGAGCATAGATAAATTACACTGTATTAATACAAAGGATGAATTCTTTTATTGAGATGTCAATGAATTTATTATCATGTTTGTATTGTTCATCATAGAATGTTGCAGTTCTCAATACACATTTCTAGCAGCCTTATATTTATGTGTGTGTTATTTAATAATCCATTCAGCATAGGAAAGTCCAGTCCGGTGACAGACCCTTGTGTGGTAAGCGACATCAGTGACCTAATTGTTTATTTGTTTATCCCTTCTTCACTCTATCCTATTTATCTTGTCCTCTTTTCCTTGACCTTTATATTGTCTCTTTTTCCACAGATAAGGATTGAACACTAGACAGAGTTGCGGAATAGCAGAGGCAAAGTAGAGTTCATCATTACTGTTTATAATCTTCTTCTTTAGTGTCTCTGTCATTCACCTTTAGTCTCTCTACCTTACTGCTCAATTCTCACTATCGTCTAGTGATTGTGGGTAGAGCTCTTGTTACGGAACTAGCATATATAAAGCAGGAGTAACAGTAAATGTTTAACCATAGAGCTATCTCCCCGTCATAACTGTGTTTATTCTTGATTCGTTGTTTTTATCACTCTAGGATTTACCATACTACACACCTATAGGTCTATAGGTGTTCTCTCTCTCTCTCTCTCTCTCTCTCTCTATATATATATATATATATATATATGTGTGTGTGTGTGTGTGTGTGTGTGTGTGTGTGTTATGTGGTAGCTTCAGAATTGTAGCAGTAACTGGATTACTGTGACGCACACCAAACATTGCCATCTATTCTACTCAGTCTTATACTTATTCTCCTCTTCGTCTCACCTATATCTTCACACATTTCTTCATTTTCTCTAGGGATTGTTGCATCCTACTACGAGGCACACTGGTGACCACATATATTGTATAAATCGCGGTGGTATATACCTCTGAAAATTTTATCAATTGTAAATATAGCCCCGACACGTTTATATATATATATATATATATATATATATATATATATATATATATATATATATATGTATACGAATAAATAATATTAATATACAGGTTAGACCATTTTTTAAAATTCGTTCTTTATGGAGATTCGAAGCCAGGCCCTCTACACCCATCGCCTTGCCTGAACGCACCAACCCCTATACCAACTTGACCATGCACATATCACCATAGGCATTCGTGCGTACAGAAACATCCGCAGAAAGTCCCGGGTTCGAATTTTCATGGTTATGAAGTTGTGTCGCTATGTGTATGTAGTAGTTATGTGCTCGTAGTTATGTAGTTATGTGCTCATAAGTATCTCGCTTTGATGCAAAAAATATGAGAGTATTTATTCCTTCCAATAGCCCAAACGAACTGTGAGAATACATTTTCAATGAATTGAATTGAATGGCAGATAGTACAATAAACAACAAGGTATAATCATCTATAGTCTACAATATACAACGAAATCATAATAAGAAACGAAATTACATATGCATGCAGATGCAAATCCATGCAAATGAAATAAGCATATTAATTCACAAAACTTCTCCGTAGGTAGAAAGAGATATCTACATTATTAAAGGTAATAATACGAAGATAGAATCAGAGGTTATGTAATTCAAATTCATATTGAAATGGTGGTCAGTCAGAATATTTACAAGATCTATGCATATACGACGGTATTTCTATGATTAAAAGCTTTATAAATGTAAATGGCCAAATTATTCAAAATTCTAGTATTCTGGATATTCGTAAGTTCTATAAATTTAAACATATTTGGTCTTTTTCTGAAATATTTCTCTATATATTTGGCTCTTAGATCTTTATACAATACGAATTCAAGGACAAAATGATATTCATCTTCAATGAGGTTACAAATAGAACAAAGTCTATCATGAATTGGTTTATATGGTCTCGCCCATCTACCAGCTTCAACTTCGAGTCTGTAAGAGGATACTCTAAATTTAGCAATTGCATTTCTATATTTCAAAGAATGGATGCTATCAAGGTAAAGTTTTGATCCGCAATGTGAAATATTTACATAAAATAATGCTCAACTACTGTTCTTAAGACGATCCATCCAAATTTGGATAAAATTGTCCGATAGCCTTAATTTAAATGACTGTAAAAATATGTCAGTGTTACCGACCCATTGATTAGCCCAAACTTCATAGAATCCTAATCATGACAAGAAATCTTTAACTAAATATGCCCAATTTATTTTATTGGCTAGAGCTTAGCTTCTAAATCGTTCAACATCATTTGGTATATATATTTTATATATTTGTCCTCCTTTGTCTCTAATATCTTAAACCAGTACTTCACAATGTAATAAAATCTATTGACTATCATTGTCGTACGCCCTAACTCCCCATAAATAAAATCATTTTGTGTCGTCTTCTTCACTCCTAATATCTTTTTACAAAAATGTAAATGCACTCTTTCAATGCATTTAGCAGGAATAAATCTCCAAACTTGGACATAACAAAGTTATGACAAACTTGGCAACAATAATTTAAGATAGATTTTATCAGTCTATCAAAAAGATTCATGACATTGATTGTTTTTAAGGACGTAAATTTAAAAAGGTATTTTTCAAGTAAACATATCGCTTTTTCGCTTGCCCTGCCAATGTTGTCTGTGCTTCAGTAAAGGCACCACCAGACGTCATAACAAGTCCGAGATATGTAAACTTATTTACAATTTCCAGTTTTTCATTACAGTAAGTGAATTCCATATTTCTAGGTAAAGTACCACCTTTTCTAAAAATCATAACCTTTATATTTGAGGTGTTAACCACAAGTTTTCACTTAGCACAATAATCTTTCAAATAATTGAACCCGGATTGAAGACCTTTGGGAGAACCTGAAAAGATGGTAATGTCATCTGCGTATTAAAGAATAAAAAGATGTAACATGCCAATATCTATTTCTTCAATACTATGCATGGCAAACTCTTCCTCTAAATCATTTACAAATATTGAAAAAAAAAAATGGTGATAAAAATTCACCTTGCCCTACACAAAGAATACAACAGAATTCATACTTAACTTATTATCATATTTAACTCTTGACTTTACATTGTTGTACATTGATTTGATTATATCTAAAATATTTCCCCTTAAACCAAGCTTTATTAATTTATACCATTCGTTATCCCTTACAATATAATCAAACGCTTTGGTGAAATCAATAAACGCACAAAATATTTTTTTTACCTTGATTAATGATATGTGAGATAAGCCATGTAAAAAAAAACATTGTCAACTGTACTCATGTTTTTTTTTTCTAAATCCTGCCTGTGCTTCAATAAATACATGATTGTTTTCTGCCCAGTCAGTAAGTCTATTATTAAGTATACGTGTGAATGATTTACCTGTGCAACTAAGAAGCGTTATACCTCTATAATTATTAACATAATCTAAATTGCCTTTTTATGCAGTGGTATAACTAGACCTTCGGACCACATTTCTGGAGGAAAGTGACCGCTTTTAAATACAGCATTAAATAAATTACAAAATGTATTTAAAAGTATATCTTTAGTATGGTAAAGAAACTCATTGCCTAATTTTATTTGATATATACTTGTGGAAGTTATAAAATAGAAAGGTGAGATGAGAGATCTATGAGAGCAGCTTCGTTCCGCATGACTGCAGATAAAATCTAACTCAGATTTTAATTTTTTTATGTAACATTGTGAATGGTATTTATAAAAAACTGATGACGCCACTCCATACATATGTTTACATGAATACATGTGCCACAAGCTGGTATTGCAGTATCTTAGTACATAGGAAGAATGCTAAAAGTCCAATATATATATATATATATATATATATATATATATATATATATATATATATATATATATATACCTGTCTTTCTACGCTGTATTATCCAAGTATATCTCAGATGGAATTTTGAAGCAAACGAGGGCCAGGCCTTTGGGTTCATGTATTGCAGAGTGTAACGTTACAAGCTAGTCTATGGGTAAGTACCTTTATTTCAATTTTAAAATATTTCTTACAGTAACTGAAGATTGTACCTTATCAGCCTTATAGCAGTACAAATAATGTCATGTAGTCGGAAGTGATGACTATTACATTTTATGTTTACTTTGAATGTATTTTAACCAAGTACATCCTTTTTATCAAAGTGATTGCATACTTAGCGCTAATATTTTTATATCTTTTGTGCATTACAAATCCAATACTAATCCAGCAAGATATAATTCCATTGATGGTTTATTAAGTGATTAGATTTTGTCCACGAAAAAAAAAACATTTCAGAGTCTACATTTGATGCTTGTTTCTGTGTCAACTTTGTATTTGTTCAAAGCTTGAGGACAAGTTTTTATGTCACTCGATATAATTAGATGTTGGTCGTAGAGTCATCGTCGCCCTCAGCGTCGATTTAGGTCAATTGTACCTGTAAGTATTCACATCAACCACGATTTCATTGACAGGTCGGTCATTTATTTAAATCTTTCTAGGGTATCGAACGGGCGCTTAGGCATCAAATATTCAGGATTTCCTGTGTGTATCGACAGAAGGCAGCAGATGTGTTTAGTTGCATTCCCTGACTAGTCAATTATTTAGTATTCCCCTCTTTATTTCTAACGCTATGTATTTGTGTCGCAAGCGAAATGTTTGAGAATGGTTGATATATTTTGCGATATTATGTAATTATGAATTTGCGATGCAATTACAGATCCCAGACATAGCTTATATTGACTTCCGTCTTCTAATAACTTGGAAGTTTCCGTAATCACCTTATGGACTATTGATTCTAAAAATGATACTTATCATATGACTTCTCATACTGTTCAAAGCGATTCCGCATTCGTCAGTGTCAAATTTCAAAAATCAAAACGATTTGCAAATTCTCAAACTGTGCAATTAATGATTTCTGTCCGACAACAGAGTTAGGACAGTTGTGCGATACGATTTCAAATAGATACGAAAGAATACAAGTATTTAGGAAATAGTTGGAAGAATGGATACTTAGCACTGATTCAAAATTAGCTCGTTTGTCTTCTTTCATCCTAATTGAGTTTTAAAGTAAACATACTCTGTAGGATGTAGTACTTTCCGATGCAAAATATGACAGTAATTTATTGCTGTTGTGCGAAACGGATTATTAGTTCTAGTCAGCGTAGCTTCAGAGAAATGCTTCCAAAGATTATAATGAAGTAGAAGTGAAACAGATATAGTTTCTGATCATATTGAAAGATAGTTTCTGATCATATTTAAAGATATATTGGCATGAAGGTTTCATATCTTAGACATACGAGTCTCAAACAAAGGGACGTGTTAAGTCTGCATATATGAAAATATTGGCTGGGTTTTTTTTAAGTAAAAATTGCAATTCTGAACATATCCATAATAACGACAAATCTCCTTAACTCGAAATAAAACCCCTTGCATGATAGGCTACTAAAATAAGTGGACCAAGAATTTCAGAGGTCACCACAACATGAACTTTCATCAGTGTCTGTTACATGACCGTTATGTCGCCAGGAGATAAGATTCAGGATCCGCAAGAATTGGTTGCAATAATCAACGTACTATAAATGCATGTCAAAAGGACTGAAAATGATGCTAGGAAAAATGTGTCGTCTACAATTTCGAGCGATTCAAATGAGATCAATTTATAATAACTAGATCCGATGGGCACCAATACCAGGTCATTTTCTGTTGTGATTCATCAAACAAATCAAAGCTTTGAAATTTCTTAAAGAGAAATATGCTATTTGTAAATATCATTTTTAATGATAATTATCCATAACACGATATACAACGCTTGATCTCATAGGCAGTTAAAAATAAATGTACGCGGAATTTCACAGGTTACCAGAACGTGAACGCATATCGGTGCCTATCAGATCTCCGTTATGTCCACCCGAGATCTCGAATTTGATCAAATAGAATTGGTGAAATAACACAGGTACAATACATGAATGCCCAAAGTCTTGTATGTGTTGCAAAAAAAGAAAAAAACTTACAATGCTGTTTCCTCCTCGCTGTCTTCCACAATTTTGACTGATGCTTCGACCATTCCTTCACAAATTTTATTCCAGTAGGGTCTGATGACAAATTGGCCATTCTGTAATCTCCATGTTGCTCGGGTGCACAATTTTAAAAAATCTTTTAGCGCTGATGGAATCTTTCGCTGGTAGACCTCTTCATTAACAAGCAATATCTTGAATTTATTTTTTTGTTTGGCCAACATTACTTCGTATTTACAAAATGACAATCACATCACACCTATTAAGACGGCGATCAATCTCTTCGGCAATCCAGCGTCCAGGTGTAAAATATGTATCTCCTGTACATATCAAATTGCCATTATTACCAAATTTTTCCGTCAAAAATACTTCCAGTTTGGGGTATATGTAATTATTCACAAGCTCATCATCTTTTCCGGCATACGATAAGAACACAAAATATCTATGTCTATCAATGTTGTCTTTCTGAGTGTATCTCTCCACCAAAGCACCCTCACTTTCTACCCTTCGTTTAATATTTCGTCATTTCCTTCCGATAACAACTAGAAACACTATTGTTAGAAATACACCACAGGGTATTGCGATTATTAAACCAAGAAAATTATTGAGCTTGCAGTGGTACTTTAAATCATTCAAAAACTCATACGTCATGTAATTCAAGTTATTATCGAATTTGCATTGGTACAGGTGCTTGAATTTCAGTCATATATTCGTGAATATTATCCATTCATTGAACCAAATCGTATCACATGTGCATTCTATTAAATTACCGTTAAAGTCTATAGTAATTTGAGTAGTGATTGATTCGCCTAATAATACAGAATTATTCATTTGTGGTAGACCATCACTTTCAATTTCCGCAGATGTGTTTGCATTATTCCCCAAGCGAACTTGCTCATTACTTATATACACTACTGCACTGACCTTATCTCTTGTAATTTATTTTATTATATTGTCTCTCAAGTCCAATAGCTTAAGGTTACGCAACTGCTCGATATAAAAATGGAAAATGGACAATGAATTTCCTTGTAGACGTAAGATTGAAAGTTTTGGAGTTGAAACGAACATGGTCCATGGTATGAATGTAAGACAGTTCTGAGAGATATCTACAATTTCCAATTCTGCGTTGCCTTCAAAGACATTTCCTCAATTTACCATGGATGACAATTTGTTCCGTGAGAGATAAATCTCTCGTAAATTTGGAGCCTTTTTCATGCTATTGGGAGACAAATATTCCAGAGAATTTCCTTCAAGATTAATAATTTTCAAATTGAAAAGTGTTATCTTTATTGAAACGTTTAACCTTCGAATGTCCGAATACCGAACGTAAAGTTCTTCCATACCTATAGTGTTACATTTAAACTGCACGCTAAAGTCGTAAAGGTAAATTGGGGAGGACATCCTCAAATTACTTGCAATGAATCTTTTTGTTGATAATACAAATCGAACACAGGAAACTTTGTGATTTAGAGACAGGTCTACTCGTAAAAAAAAATCTTTCGGAGGATAGAACGTTGTATATAAAATATCGATTTCCTCTAGATTGGGAAGCAAATTGCGGTTGTGGTAACGTACGAACCATAAACCAGCAGTATATTTTAAGTTTAAGTACCGGATCGACTCAGAAGTGAGACCATGTTGAAATAAGGATATCTTAGTGTTGCTCACGTTGAGAGTAATGAGAGGCTTGTTTTCAATAGCCATTGCAAACTCCGTATTTAAAATAAAAGGCTCACTTAATGCATTCTGTAAGTTACAGAGATCCAAATATTTAAAATTGGAAAGCGAATTATTTAAGGTTGCAACAACACGTTCCAGTGGCCACCATAGACTGTGGCTGAGGTCCAGAACTTCCATGTTTGGCGTAAGACGAAAAGCGTCAGGATGCAATATATTTCTTAACGTGTTCTCTTTCAGGCGTAAAACTCTCTGTTTTGGAACTCCAGCTAATAGAGTTTTGCTCAGTTGAAAATTTGTCACACTTTGCAGAGTGATTTCCTCGACCTGTTCCCAGCTTATGTCTGCAAATGATACATCTGATTCTTTAAATGAATGATCCTCTTTTGTGACCCTAAAGAAAAATACCCGAGTACTGTTCGGCAGCATGGTTGGGAAAGGGGAATAATCTGATCCTAAATTCTGAGCACTGGTCTCGCATGAAACGCGAAGCTTCCCGCCAATTTGCTCTATAATGCACATACATCCAGAAGGACATCGTTGAGCGTCTGGTCTGCAGGTGGGAAAACGTCCAATAATGAACACAATACTGCGCAATGTCCGGAACATTGTAGATCTGAAAATTATAAATACATGATTAGAGATCCGAAAACATTCAGCTAGGATGTTATCTCGCAAGCTAAAATTAAATGTATGAAGTCATCACATTAAGGAGTACACCCGCAGAACAAATAACATAAGACCAAAGCAATCTATTTACTGCAGTAATGGAGAAAAATCCGCTTTGAAGGAGTAACAATAACAATCATTTCAAGATGGCTTCCATGGTGGCAATATTGGATATCAGATTGACACCATTTCCATTTTGATCCAAACAAACACCATAAGAAGTCTTTCGGTGAGAGCACAATATCAATATGACCAGCCAAGCAGGAGCAGTAGCAATAACTACTGTTCAAGTTGACAACTGTGGCAGCCATATTGGGAATCCGATAGGCACCATATTCATTTACGACTGGCTCGGCATCAAATGAAGTCTTTCGGAAAAGAACCCATAACTACTCCCGAGTATAGAATCATTCTTCAGAATTTCCAGTTTTTCCCAGTTCTAAGAAGTGTGTGTTTGGCATCAAATGTATTTGACTATCTCTCCATAATGTTCCAGTCCTATTGAGCACACTACCGTTGCAACTACAATGTCAAATTCCCATAACTTCCGCATCTGTCCAAAAGTTACGTTAAATTTCCGTATACCTCCCTGGTGTCATCTATAATGTTATAATCAATTTAAAGTATATAGTGCGCCTCTCCTCCGCAGCTCCCTCCTCCTCCCCCCCCCCTACACAGTCAACATTCCCCATAGTACTGATCCTATTTTACGTTGTTTTGCTTCATGGTTCCTAATAACTGTCTGGAAAAAACAAGAGCTGATTATATCTGTCAAAGAAAACAGTTTGTTAAGTATTACCTTTCCAACAAGTTTGAAGGTTTAGCTATACATAATTTATTGTTTGGTTTGGAAAGAATGAAACTAAACAAAATGGCAGTCGCCCGAAAAAGTAGGTTAGGTAATCTATCATATGCAGGATTACTATTTCCATTTTGAGCAGGCGTGAGATAACCTTAGGATGCATGGGACAGTTGTATGCATACATTTGATGCCGCACCAACCTGCCTGATACACAAAATGTATATTAAATAGAGTTACTCAGTTAGATCAAATAGGTCTACATTTTAGGGTACCTAAGATAAAGCATGAAAATATAATTCACATGACCTGATAAGTATACACAAATTCATAGCAAAATAACTGTATGCACCACAGCAAAATTCACACATAAGCAATTCATGTCCCGTGGTCATTTTTAAAGAAAACTGGGGCTCGCGGAGCAAATGTGGGTCATTGCGAAACAGCATACTAAACAGCTTGATGTATTTCAAAATAGTTGCAAAATAGGCTTCTTTGGGGATATTCTACTTGCCTAGAAATCAACGTGTCTATTGCTATCGGCGACTATCTCAACGTCCCAGCCGTCTATTTGTATTTGCGTGTATTGATACTGTTATATAACCAAGGGAAGTGTAAATTCCCCACATCAAGGTATCGGACCACTAATTATTTTACGGCCAGAGAAAAAGTCTATTGGTGTGGGAATAACAAGTAGAGTACTAAATATTTTTAGATGCACCCATTGGGTTGAAAATGGATTTTTTTTTTCCATTATACATTTCATAAACTTCAATCTATGTACTATGACAACAAAATATTTACTCTGTTATTTTAATATCGAGTATTTAATTTTACACTGACAAAATAGCATATGAACTCTTCGTGCGAGGCTATGTTATTAGGTGCAGACTAGGAAATCCCCTGTTTAGCAATATGAGGACCAAGGAAATGCTGCGAAACACCTGGTTTTCAAGGCTTA
The DNA here is from genome assembly GCA_029931535.1 of Margaritifera margaritifera. Taxonomy (NCBI): domain Eukaryota; kingdom Metazoa; phylum Mollusca; class Bivalvia; order Unionida; family Margaritiferidae; genus Margaritifera; species Margaritifera margaritifera. The sequence goes on from JAQPZY010001048.1 coordinate 728,673, forward strand.
ACAAAAATTCTCCAACTGTAATGAATGGAAGCACGTGTGGTTTGTATGCCAATCTAATGAAAAAATTAATTTCATTTTTTTAACATTAAGTTATATGGGAAAAGAATTAGTGGTCCGATCCCTCAATTGCAAGACCATCACAAACCAAAAACACCTAATCCACAACAATTTTATATATATTTAAACTTTTAACTATCAGCCAATGAGACATAACAAAATCACGTGGTAACGATAAATTCGGAATTTTTAGAGTGGCCAACTTTTGAAACTATAACATGCTACCTTAAACATTTTACTCAAAATAGTATCTGTAAACAGTTTTGTACATATCACATATTTAGAAAATGTACAGTAAAATGCTGTAAGGAAATAATATTCCATGGAAGACTAGTAACGTTATCACTTTATATAAAAGTGCAAATTTTGCGGCTTAAAACGATGCATTGTGAATATTGTGTGCTATGACTGCATTTGTTTTACAACTTTTAAAATTGTGTGACACTGGAAATGCGTTTGGTCCTTTTTTACGATCATAGTGTCACGACATTACCAAAATTACTTTTCAGTGCTGCTGGATATCATATAATCTATTTTGGAGTTGCAAAACGTGAAGTAAATTAGATTAAAAATTATATGATTCAAGTATTTGACTGTTTATTGCATAATAGATAACACAACAATGAAAACAGTGACTATGTTTTCAGCCATGCGTATTTGCAGATACAATGAGGATCATATACATTATTGACAAATATTTAACAACCATGTTTATAATTAGGTCTTTGCGAAAAGCGATCTTGAAAACATTGAACATGAAATCACTTATGACCCCATCAAATATGCTACAATACCGATGAATTAAAATTGTGTGAAGATAGGTCTCAGTATGTATCTACTTTATCAGCTTGTAACGATTAATTCTGACATTAGTTGCAATAATCAACTAAGAAAGGTCTATCAAGGGGAAACTGAATGCCCATTTTTGATTGCTCTTTAAGTTTATACTGTGATCATAAATATGCATTCAGTATGTAAAAGAGTAATTCTATAGAAACTTCTGAAATATGAATCCTGCCACAGACAAATATATATTGATTTTAGATGAAGCAAATATATGTCTCTGTCATTAAAATGTTCCCAAACATAACAAGGAAGTCTGTCGTAAAATATAAATTTCTACATACATGATCCACTCTGTATTGATATATACAAAACTTACTTTAGGAATGGAACTTACCTGTTTATGCATATTTTCCAACTACGTCCAGAAAAAATACCATGTTGTAGCTTATCTTCTTATATCAAATAGAAAGAAGACTTTTGCACTGGTGACTTCAAAGTTATGAGATAAGCAATGTTCTTGTCAACTTTTAAAATTAAGTTTCCTTATTTTTAGAATGAGTACAAACACAATGAGTTTTTGAAGAACCCGTAAAACCCTTAATATAGGTTTAAGACAATCACAGTCAAATTCCAAATATAGTATATTTATCCGACTTCTCTCTAGCTACCGATACTTTGCAATTCCTTGCGTATGTTTCCTTGTGTAAATGCAGGAAGATTGGAAAACGAAATTGCTTAGTTTTTCAACTCCATGCTATGCACAGTGTTATAAACACACTTTGTTAGTATGCGCGTTGGGCCCATACCAGAGCTTTTGTTCAATTTTAAACGTGAGCATAATTATGGTTAAGAGAGACAATATACAATGGAACTTCACAATCTCCATATACTACAGGCTCTAGATATTTGATTCCAGTTTCTCAGTTGTTTACATTTTTTAGAGGCGCTGGTTAAAAACTGCTTTACGCTCTGACAGAGCTCGTCACATAATTGATGCCGAGTATTCATATATCTGATGCCGGAATTAGCAAGTTTTTACGTACTTAACAGTTTACATGAACTAAATTAGAAAATTTGATACCTTAAAGACTGAAAAGAACCTTACCTTTATATTGCTGTAATTGAAATGAGCTTCTAGGCTGTATTATCATCACCAATATTATCAGCATCAGTAACTTTGAAAACTAAAATAAAATTAAGCAAGCGTGTTATGTGGAAATTTCTTTATACTAAGAATACAGAATCTCATCTCAAAACAGAACTCATGACTCATTGTATCAAAACTTAGATTTAATTTTATTGTTCCAGTATATATCTTCTTTAGAGATCTGACACATGAGTTTAGAGTCGTAAAGTTGACAAAGAAAGGAGAAAGATAATATTACTTATGGAAATAACTATCTAACAGACTGATGAGATATATATTCTTTTTTAATATTAATGATGAATCACGGTAAAGAAAACAAAAAAGGCACTTGTGCATGTGTGTGCTGGGTGGGGTGAGGGAACAAGTTTGAATCTTTAAAAAAAAATAAGACCGGGGTGTGCAGTCGGCAAGGTCTGCGCCACATATGCAGTCCGACATTAACTAATACATGTTTAGCAATTAGTCTGAATCTGTCGTTTTATTTTCAATTTAGAGCAAAAGGTCCCAAACATAATTCCTGTGCCAAATTAAGGTATGCCCTATACTAATTGCAATCAATCTGTGCATATTCAAATAATGATCACAAATATGAAAATTTTCATTTTGCCCTCTTCTCTATCTGTACTGAATCTTTCAGAATAAAACCACGTTTCTCAAAAAAAATAATTAAGTTAATCTCGTGGTATGATTTTGGTGTTCTCCTAATAAATAATTGTAAATAAAGTTGGAATAAATAAATGCATGGCAGCGACACCACTATCTACATCTTTTATAACTAAAATGATGTCATGGACTCAATTAACCTCCCGCCCCTACCCCTGAAACAACCATATGAACACAGTGCATGTTTATCATTTGGGACCCACACAGAGTACTGTGTCGATTTTTTATATATACTACTTTACATTAGAAACACAAGGGTTATACGCCGTCTACTCAAACTGAACAGTCAGTATGGCTTGCGTAAGCGGGAAATGATGTTAAATAGCTGAATAAAATCACGCTTGTTCTGTTTTGGGCCGATAAATCAGCCAACAACCTGTGATGATACTGATTGAAGGTTTGGGGACTGATCGAGCAGATTCTTTACAATGTGAAATTTTCTGCAGACACTTTCGTTCGCACATATCGATATGCATTTTAGACACTTACCTGTATTTCTCGCTGCTCTTGAATGAAGATCGGCTGAAGGGTCTTTTCGGCAATAAATACAGAATATTTTCGGATTAAATCCTATGTCTGACAAGTTGTAAATGCACGTGGAATAACACAACCCTCCTACTGCTGACATTTCGAATTTAGAGGTTATGTTGGGCGAAAACATAGATTAGGCACTTGTCATGGAAAGCCGAGTTGTTGCACTCTTTCTCGAGAAATTATAAGACCATGCGAAGCGATATAAATACCGGATATACCGGGTTAGTTCGTGACTACTGACGACGGAAAACGTTAAGAACGAAAATTGTTTTTTTTTTTGTTTTTTTCATTTCACAGTGAAAACTATATTGACAATTAAACCACAACTAAATTGAAATTATTATGTGAACAGTGATGGCAAACATGAAGAGGTTTGAATTGTGTGCGCCAATTTGCACGCGAAGCTGCAAAAATTAAAGCACAGGGTAATATGTTTTTTTTATTTCTATTTTCATTATTATTTTTACGTGAATTTTTAAAAAATAGGTTCTGTAATTCGATCTTGAAAAATTATTTATAAGATGTAGAATTTATATTTGTATACACGATAATTGTCATGAAATTTACATACTTATTGCTAAAAGCATATGCACTATATTAAATGAATAATATAATGTAACTAAAAAAAGTAAAAATACATTGGTAAGACGAATTATGAAAATAATGTCTGATATTCATACCCTATATGAACATAATATGAATGTTGATATTTCCATCTATTAAACTCTGTTAATGCCTTGTTAATTAAGACATAAATGATCTAAACTTTTGAAACTTTTCTATGAGTTAATTTTTTAAATAAATTTGTTTCAAATTCATTTTGATGTTAACAAATAAATAGTACGAATTTTTGCATATTATTTGGATTACTATTAGAAACATGTAAGTAGTTTGCGGGATGATATGGGGTAGAATGCTCGCTATGGTGTTCCAAGGGAATTAACATTAAATATGACCCTATGGGAATCTTTGGGAATTTGAGATTGAATATCACTCTATGGGGCCCAGTGGAAATTTAACATTTTTGTATGACCCTACGGGAATCTATGGGTATTTAACATTAAATATGACCCTGTGCCCTATAGGTTCTGTGGAAGATGTAACTTCAAAAGCGTCTATAGGAAAATATATACCATGATCTTATGGAACTTATTTGGATCTAAGGTGGTGGAACTCCATGAGTCAACACCTACTTTGACTGACCAAGACTTATCCTCACTCGCTAAAGCCTATACCGACAAAATACAAAACTACAAACAGACTTGTAGGGGAGTGGGGGAAGTAAAGTAGGAGGTACAATCATGAAGAGTATCACTTATTGTCCATGTACACCCACTTTCACTAAACAACAATAGCTCTTTACAAACCAAACAGACGGAAAAAGGTAATGCTCACTCAAACACTTGTAGACTATCCAACATATCATGTCACAACAATACCATCACACATAAGTAGTATATGACATGTATTTGCTGAGCCACTATGACTTATCAGGAAACAGATTTACTTAATTTTTCACAAACCAATACCCTCCTCCATATCCAGATAGAAAAGGGTAAATTAATAACAATCATAAACATAAGATTAATGCCAACTCTTTTTCAAAACCCATCAGCTTAACACGTATTAACTGAACCAATGCACAAACAGCCTTATTTTCATTTTCAAAAATGATCACTGTCTAGGGTAATACAGATTCACTTCCCCAATATGGCTTGGGCATATCTAAGTTTGCATAGTACTTGCCCGCGGACAAGTTAAAAAATTTAAGAGGGGCAGTGTGAGCGAGAAAGAGAGAGGTAATGTACAGTTTGTAATGTTTTCTGTTATGCAAGTTTTATACTCTACGATCTCGCCACAGTACGTATATCAGCATCTTTATTAGGCGTATATATGTACAGCATTCTTCTATTACGTAATTGCACACAGTTTCTTTAAGCTTTCTATCCTTAGGTCATCACCACATACTGTCAAGGTCTGCATTTTCCATATTGAAGTCAATGTTAAGCTCAATCTTGCGTTATCTCGCGCAGAAAATGGTAATTGTCTAAAACAAATATGATTTTCATTTTATTAAACAACATAGGATTGGACACGAGTTGCCCATCTCATCTATGTCCTTTCCCAAAGCATACAAAATTTACCCAAAGATGATATTCAATTTACAAGCATGCAAGTACATCGGACAAACATGGTAAAAGGTTTCGTATATTAAAGGACACGAAACATTTCAGTTGAAGAGATAATAAACATATACGCATGTAGATAATTAAATAAGCAATTAATACGAGAGAGAGAGAGAGAGGGGGGACTTTGCACTGTTTACAGTCACTTTTGTACATTTCGTTTATTGACATATTTGTTGCTTAAAAACGTTCAGTTTTGTGAATATATTTTGAACATTTAAGAGAATTACAGAATAAGTTTCTTTTCTTAGTCTGACGTCGCCTTTCAGTACTAAATCCAGAGTTATACAATGTGTGTGTTTAAAGATAGAGCAAAGATCTTTGGGTAGTAAATAAGGGGCAATATAAAGAAAACAAAAACAGTGCTCATCATCTTCGTTATCATAACCACATGCTCACATGGAAGAGTTAACTAAATTCACTTCGTAAAGATCGGATTTGAGGGTACTACATGAGTGTTTAAGTTTAGTATGTAGGATATTAAGGTGAAGTTTGTCAATATCATAATATGGTGGTGGCCCGTTAGTTGAATTGGATACATGTTTCCAAAGATAGAAAGATTAGGAGCCTTCGGGTATCTTCAAGAAGAGAGCTCCAAAGATCAATCATACATGGTAGCAAGGACGTCCGAAAAAAATGAAGCTGAGAGAGATGGGTGTGATGCTTTGGGACTTGCGTAGATGATAATGCGATGCTTTATATCTCCTTTGTGGATGACGGTCGCTTAAATAGTTAGGTACGTGAGTTTTTATAATCAATACATCATGCATAATCTCTTCCTTTTCCTTCCTTGTGAAAGAGTTTCCTAATCAGTTTATGCATAAAGAGACTCTCTAGAGCAATAAAAGGGTGCCGCTTCCAATTTAATATTTTCTCTTATCTGTCCGATTCTTCAACACATCAATTATTCCAGACTTCAAAAAATATTCTAAACTTAGTCGTATGAATAGTATATATAGTTTGGCCAAAGCTGTTCTGTGAAAAGAGTTTTAAGTCGCACGCAACATAGATATTTAGATGCTTTCTGAATTATCATACTAATATGATCAGGCCATTTATTTAGCATCACAGGATAATGTTAGTCCTAATCGACTATGACTTTTAACAGGAAGCAAATGCATATTATCAAAGAGAACTTCGGATAGGAAAAGTCAGTCTCCCGGTTTGCGATTTAATAAAATGTCTCTTTTCGAAGTGTTAAAAGTAACAAGCAGGTCCTTTGCCCATGCGTTAAGTTTTTAAAGATCATTGTGTATAATCTTTTGTACTTGTAAAGAGTGTGCAGAAGAAGTTGCAAGAGAAGTATCATCAGCAAATACCCTTGCAAATGAGTTCAGGTCCTCTGCTATATCGTTGACGTAAAAAGCAAAAGTCCCGATCACGGAACATTCGGGAACGCCAACAGTTGTTGATACTGAAGTTTGATAGAAAACCCTCTGGTAGCAGTTTGATAAGTAGCTTTTGAGCCATGATAGAAGTTTACTGGCAATTCCATATTTTTGAAACTTATCAACTAACATTTAATTCCTAGTCTATCAAAAGCTTAACTGACAATTAACGTTACACGCGTGTTTTCACTGGAATCAAGAAGAACATATTTTGCGATAAAGTTGAATTAGTTGATGAGTTGTTGAACGGCCTGAAAGAAACCCAGATTGGTATGTATTCATCAAATCATTTTCATGCCAAAAATTATATAAATGTCTGAATATAATTCTATCAAAAATCTTGAACACACAGCTCGTTAGAGTAATTGGTCTATAATTAGACGATAGCGTTTCGTCTCTTTTCTTATAAATCGGCATGCCATGAGCTAGCTTTCACTGTGCGGGGAACATACTGGCTTCAACTTTTTTATTGATATTTGCAAGGTAACATGCATTTCTTCAACTATATTTGTATCAGTTTATGGCTAATTTTATTGGGTCCAGCGGCTTTGGTTATGTCAAGTCTAGTTATTACATTTATAATTTCTTGTTTATATATAATGATGTCAGCAATAATAGTTTCATTTCGAACTTAAAAATGCGGTAGCTGTTTAGCATTGTTAATTATTTCTTTGACAGTTATGTTTTGAAATATATTTGCATTGGTTCATAACAACAGACAGTCCATAACAATAGACAGTGACTTTAGACCTTTAATACCTTCTAAACACTATGATAATTTCTTTTTTAAATGCCAAAGTTGCTAAAAATGACATGCATGAATCATGCAATAACTCGGAATGGGCTTCATAACTGTGTAATATGGCTCCACGTCTAATAATAACTATCCATAGTCTTACCTTCATATTATCATTTTTAGGCCCACATTTTTAAAAGTAACTAATCCAGCTTCAGAAATATAAAATAAAAAAGAAACAAAGAAACACGCACAAACACACTATTTCTTGAATTATTCTTTTTAGGCCTACATTTCCAAAAGGTAGCAGGCAGACATTATGCAGCAAGTTAATAAAGCGCGCTGAGGCTGTTGGCATTGTGTAACAGGCCAGATTTTGCATTCGAAAAGGACAAACGATAGCACTAGATTCGATCCCAAACATAGGAAAAAATATAAATATTTTCATTCGTCTAATTTTATAAATTTATATCATGCAATGCACACATTATTCCTGTACACCGATGAAAAGTTCTAAAGATGTTTTCTAATCAAGTTTGACTTCAAAATACGACGAAAACTTCACCATGCAATTTCTAAAAAAAGACAGCAATAATTTGGAATTCCAAGTTGTTGAGCGCAATTTCTCGAAAAAAAGCTTATTCCATGTTGGCGTCTAACATAGCCAGCAAATTCGAAATGTCAACAGTAAGTAGGGTTGTGTTTTTCCACGTGCATTTACAACTTATCAAACATAGGATATAATCCAGAAATATTCTGTATGTATGCCGAAAGGACCCTTCAGCTGACCGTAACGCAAGAGCGGCGAGAAATAATTGTAAGTGTTTAAAATTCATACTGATGTGTGCGTACGAAAGTGTCTGCAGACAATTTCAAATTTTGAAGAAAACGCGCGATCAGCCCCCAAACCTTTCAATCAGTATCATCACATGTTGGGGGCTGATTTATTGGCCTAGTTGTGCTAGTTAAACTTGGGTTTGGGATGTAATGCAACTTTACAAATTATGCTTTTTGAAGGATGACAATATCAGATATATTCAAGGCTACTTCACAAGATTCATTCTACATCATCTTAAATTATTTTCACTACGAGATATGATATTCAATTTATACCCATCCCCTTCAGTGACCATCAATATTAGAGACTGTCATGCATCGAACCCGTATTATCAATGGATAAAGTAAAGAAAACATATAAATGTATCTCACATTTCGATGAGTATTTTGACTCAACGAGCTTTCCTTTGATGTTACAAGTTAAGAGAAAAAGGGTTCAAGGCTTTCTTCACCATTCCCGAACCTGCAAGGTGTGACTAGAAGAATTTTCACTTCATAATTTGCTCTATTATGTAACTGCAGTTACAGTGGAAATATAAATGTATTACTATCCAGAATTACACCTACAAAGATTGAACATAGTTTATGTCTTTCAAGTCGTAATAACTTTCCGTTATACTCTGTTCTAAAGACAATAAAACACAACCGCATCAACTCACGACAAAATGCGTTTTCGTTGGAATACCGTAAACCTACATACGTTTTCCATAAGAAGATATATCAAGATGTTGCATCTTACGTTCTTATTTTTGAGGAATCTGCGTGAACGTTTCTCAGATCTGCCATTTAGTTACTGTCCATGCATTATGAAAATTATATAAGTTTCTACATACAATTATCTACAACTTTTAACAGTTGAAAGTTTTCATCTTTAGCGTGAATGCACTGTACAAATAATGATACTACTCTGGTTCAAAAATAGATAAACCAGATTTTAGTATATAATACATAGCACAAGAAGGAGTAAAATCACATTAATACTACGCAGTACGAGCAGGTGATGTCAGGGTATCCTACAATGTCATTGCACCAGGCAGAGTAAAATCACATTACTGCCACATGGTACATGTACGCGATGTCATGGAATCCCACAGTTACAGTACAGCAAGCAAGGCAAAACGTGTTTACATTTATCTCGTAAAGCTCTCCAGTCACATTACTACTACATGGTACATGTGGGTGATCTCAGGGAATCCTACAATTACCGTACACCATTCATAGTAGAAACACATTACTACTATATGGTACATACAGGTTATGTCATGGAATCCCACAATTATATTACACCGAGCAAGGCAAAAATGTGTTCAATGCATTTCGTACAACACGTTAAACAAACTAGTTTCCGAGTCAGGTTAAAGATATATAATAAGCATCATTGTTTATATCAGATATGTATACTGTAAATTTCGCACATGTGTCTTTCTTCTTGCATTTGAACATTTATCAGACCTATCACAGGTCGTATTGTATTGTAGCTATACTTAGCGGTATTTTCCAAATGGATATATATATATGTATATATATATATATATATATATATATATATATATATATATATATATATATATATATATATATATATAAATATATATAAATATATATATATATCATTTGCTCGTACATGCGGTCATGCACAGACTATAGGTCATTCTAGGACTCTCCCCTTTAATCACCACGTTTGTTTCAACTAACGATAACGGTATCTAATTTATATAGAATCCATAACCATTACTCCATCACTCATGCGTACAAACGTCATCGGGATTTAAAGTTGCTAGGGAAACAACAAATATACAATTATTTGATCTAGAGTTCTTAATAGTTAGTATCACTAATTAAGTGCACCAGTTGTGCTGGATCCTTATATTTAGCATATTATAATGCTGTAACATCTGAATGTCTCAATTCTTTCCACATCCTTATCTAATGTTAAAGGCGCTTGTGATGAATTTATCGCCATAAAGCTGAGGATGGATGAATAAAATAATGCCCTGCTGTAGTAATGACAGAACATGGCATTCTTAATGTGATCCAATACTCTGTCCGTCGATAGAGAATGTGAAGTTTAAATAGTACGCCACCTTCTGGTAAACGATACGGCCCATTTTATCCTATAACCACTCATTATTGTATTTAAGCTATCCCTTGTTAAAACATTCTACCATACGCTACTGAAGATTTCCAGGGTAATGCCAGTATTCAGAAATAGGTTGCGCTAATGATTGTGCAAATTACTGACCTATTCCATTATTAAGCTGAGTTCCGAAGTAACAGAAAATACATTTTAAGCTATATCTACGGCCACTTTACACTGATAAGGCTTTATATATATATATATATATATATATATATATATATATATATATATATATATATATATATAGTTGGAGAGTAGATATATAGATATGTAATATAAAGGCAACAAAGTTGCTCTAGTTCTAGTTGTTTTCAATCTGTTCGACACAAGTATAAAAAATCAGTATTTTTCTCTTTCTGGATATTTGTTTGGAGGCAATATTTTCCAACGGAATTGTGTATCATGTTGCCATTATATTTTATTTTAGCATACATGTAATATTGGCCCTTGTGCCCGCTTTGTAATTAAGCCTACAGCATTACTCGGTGAGTATGTTTTTGTTCTTTCGAATTATCATGATTGTGTGTATAGCTTTACCCTGTTATTAGCCTGACATCATGTTACCGTTGTTACGGAATTATGTATCATTTCTTTTAAATAATGGTATAGTTTCATTAGTTTATGACCTCTGTATTATAGTCTAATAGGTGTCGTCTTGTAGAGTACACATATACTGTAATTTCAATGTGACCCAGTACATTGGTCCTGGGAAAATCAATATTGTCGCTGAAGCATTAGTCATGTCACGTGATCCAGCCCTTGGGGTTTGTACTTTTGACCTGACCTGGATTTCGCATTCCAAGAATGATTCATTTTGTTGACCAGAAGTTAGATAGTAAGATCGTAATACTGAGTTGTTATTCTGAGACGGAATAAGAAATGGGTTGTATTTGCATTTCAATGACGCAGTACAGAAACTATAAAATAAGATGTAATTGCAGCGTTCGTCAATCTACATAGTTTCCTCAGCTTGAGAGGTCTTTAACGAAATTGGTTCTTTGTATATGATATTATGCTTTAGAGATATTATTATACAGTACATTGAGGATTTAGTACTGCTACTTCAGAAATATTTTCCAGACAGTACATTTTTGCGATTAACTACTGATATTTAAGAATTATACAGCTCCGTTGGAATTATCGGAAACATCTCTAGAACTTGTGTGATATTTTATATTCACAAGGATTTAGCTGGAATTAATAGCACTAAGATATGATTCTTGTTGGTACGCCAGCACATTGGAGATTTCATTCGAAACACTCTTCATTCAGAAATATTTGAATTAACTTCCGGATCAGTGAACATTAGAACAATTTAGGACTTTAAAAGATATTCTATACCGTAAGTTATTTTTAATTCTTTCACTTTGATTGTTTGTTGAAACATTTTTATATTTTAGGAAATTAAATATTTCTGTTTTAAATCTTGAAAGCTTGTTTGAGTCTTTTCTTTAGTTACATTACCCCTATTCGTAACACCGTACATGTTTTTCTTCTGTGTTTCGTGCCATATAAGGAAACAAAATGGTTGACTTTTCCGGTTTTGGTACATATCGTAAAGCTTTGTCAAGATGCGGTTTCCTTCACGTGTGTATATATATTTGCTGCAAAGGTATGCAACAGTCGTATTCGTTTCTATTAATTTCTAACATGCGTGTATGTTGGATTACTTTGCTTTGCAAGATGATTTGAGGCATTTCCAAGATTTGTATTTTGTTACTAAAACTTAGGAAAAAAGACTGCTTCAAATTTAGTAGTATTTGTGTTTAGGTTACATTATTTTTATCCAAAATGACATGTTGGAATTATTAATGAATGTTGATAAGAATGGATCCAGCTACATGTAATCTCGTGTAATTAGTTATTGTTGCATATATATTTCCTTATTAATTTGGTTGTCATGTAATGCTATGTAGTTGTCATTCACATACATGTTCCTAACGTTTAAACGTGTGTCCTTTATTGTGCATGCATATATAGCATGCATATTAGTGTTTCTACCCTAGTACACTAATAGATTATAATCCGTGTCTTACAGGGTTCAGTGGTATTTCAGCTGATACCGGAGCGCTTGGTTCCGAAATGATTCTTGTGTAAACATCATTTATATGCTGGTAGTGTGAAGATTATGATCGACTCAGTTCAGTGTCGTGTTGTCGATGGGTCAAAATGTCATTATATATATATATATATATATCCCAAGCATTATCTAAATGAGAGTGAGACTCAGTTTGTATTCTTTGGCTGACGGGAATCAATGTAGTATTTGTGTTTATTTCTCATTTTTCCTCCTTCTTAAAATGGAAAGAACATTCTCATGTACGTTATGTCAAAAGCATACTTTGATAATTTCATGTATGTTACGTGAAATCATACTTTCATAATTTCTTTCATATTATTTTAACATCATAATTTTATAATTTCACATGTATATTGTGTGAATATAAAGATTTGATATATGTTGGGTGAACAGAATAATCTTATACTTGTATTGTGTACCATAGGATTTCATATTGCTCAATAAGCAACGTGTTGACATTCTGTTGCATTAGCATATATATATGTTGAGTAGCCGTATCTAGTGCATGTGTAAGGCCGTTAGCACGCAACGTTTTGTCTAGCTTTAATGGTATATAGGAACATAGTTTGATGCGGCTGAATCTCAGTGTGTAGCTTGGTATTAGAATCTGTACATGATAGAGTAAGTCAGACTGTATATTTTCTATTTTATTTTTCTCTTGCAAATAAATGTTATTCTGTTCACTGAAGTTTCTCTGTTTTACTTATCCAGTCCCTTTCTATCTATCCTTGTGACTGTTGCTGCACTTTTGTTTGGTTATTTGTATGTTTTCTGTTTTGTGTTTGGTAGTGTGGGCTATTTTATTGATGACGTTCTGGTTGTTTGTTTGTGTGTGTGTGTGTGTTGTTTGTGTCAATATATATTTTTTAAATTTTCTTTTGTAAATAAATGTTATTTTGATCAATGATCTTTGTCTCTTTCATTTCAATCATTCCCTTTATGCACATCCTTGTGGCTTTTGTTGCACTTTTGTTGGGTTATTTTGTTGTTGTGCGTTTTGTTTTCGGAGTATGTGCGATACTTTTTACTGATGGAGTTCTGGTTGTTTTTACGTGTGTTGTGTGGGTCAGTTAGCCAGGACTTTCTTATTTGATTTTTAAAGATGTTTTCTTGTGTTTATTTTATCAGTAATTTCCTTTGCTGTTGTTTATTACACAAATACTTTGGAGAAGTCGCAATTTGTTTAGACCCACTTAAACTTACAGCAAAGAGAAATGTATCCAGAATAAAACACGGTGGAAAAGTCATTCTTGTATCTTAGAAAATAACAGAGCAAGAGTGTGATCAATAGATGCAATAGCGGACAAAGGAGAGTTTTGAGCTACAAAACGTATGGACAGTGAAAAAAAAATAGAATACTTAGAAATGTTGCACCTGTCTTACGTTAGCATTTTTGTCAAGTGACATAGAACTCTCAAAAAAATGGGCGGGGGAGGGGAGCACAAAGAAAAGTACAATCATATTCAAATGGTGAGAAATGATATGGATAGTTTTCACAAACTAGTTGGGGCGGGGGTGGGATTATTAAGAATAATATGTATTCCGGCAGATCATAGAAAGAGAAATTAATCCTGACTTTTCCGTATTTGTTTTATAATTCGGCAGCATGTACAACTAATCCGAAACTCACCAATGCACAACCACTGATTATATTAATAATGAAGGTTCATGTAAAAAATATGGACGAGCTGTTTGCTGCACCTTAAATACCAAAGAAACAAATTAACACACAAAAAGCGCAGGACACAATCAAATAGTTTAAATCTTACTATTACAGTTTTTACATTTCAAATTCAGACATTGTGTGCTTTGTTTTATTTGCATAACTATTTGCTGATGTTGAAGAAAAGTCCAAAAGGAGGGATTGCACAGTCTTTTGAGCGTAACAATATGCTGTCTGTGAGTGCATTTGTTGTAATGGCTATGGCAGCTCTTCAGCCAATGCACATCGCGACCTGTTAATTTAGTTGTATATTTTCCTTGTGCAAGTAAAGTTAAGTCACATTGATGTGGTAATTCCTCCAGACGGTTTGTTTGTAAACTCTTAAAGTAAAGAGGCAAACAGTCACCCAGAATTTAAATATCAGCAATTTGTTTTCTTACAAGATGGAAAAATATATAGAAGCATATTGATCTATGACACAAAAAAATAGTTTAAATCTTACTACAGTTAAAGTGCACGTACGACCTCTAACATGTACATTCTACAGTTTTTAAATTTCAAGTTCAGACATTTTGCAATTTATTATATACAGTTTTATTTGCATAACTATTTGCTGATGTTGAATAAAAGTCCAATAGTAGGGAAGGCACAGTCTTTTGAGCGTAACCATGTGCTGTCTGTGTGTGCATTTGTTGTCATGGATATGACAGCTGTTAAACCAATCCACATCACGACCTGTTAATCTAGTTGTATTTTTTCCTTGTGCAAGTAAAGTTAAGTAGCATTAGGTGTGGTAATTCCTCCAACCGGTTGTAAAGGGGCAAACAGTCACCCAGAATTTAAATATTATCTATTTGTTACAAGATTGAAAAAATACAGAAGAATATTCATCTTTAACAGAGTTGAGTCATCCCATAAATATCTTGACAAATAGCAATCTTGACACTCAATGTTTGGGGAAAATGGAATATTACGGCCATCGAGGTATATCAAAGAAGATACAAAATACAAATATTGTTTTCGAATTTGAATCAATCCATGAAACATGCTGAAGTATATTTTTAAAAATGGAGTTCTGACACAAAGGCAAATGTCGTTGATTAAAACCGATTCCTGACTCTAATGCATCAACCGGTTTTTGCATAATGAAACATAATGTACTTCCCGTGGTCAGCAAGTCCGTCTGAATAGCATTTCCATTGCAGCATTGCTTTTGTAAACAGTCGATGCATTTTCAAGGTCTTGGCGTTATATTCCCAGAAGCTACCGAATTTACTTTATAGCAATTCCAGAAAATGAATTTGTATTATAGGTTTGACAAACTTCTCAGTCCTGATAGAAACACACTCACACACATTACTCAAACAATTAGCTTGGCCTCTTTTAAACAATTTAGCTTGCAATGCAATTTGGGCGACACTTGGCGAACATAATTTATGAAGTGTGTCCATTTCATACCATTTTCTTCGGACATCGTTTTGGCCCATGCAACTACAAGGGATTTTTTCTGTCATATGCTTTGAATATAATATAATGGTCTATTCTTGTTACAAGACTGTTTGAACGTATGTGACGTTAATTAAACATGTCTGATATGCATTAGGCTATCCCACCTTACCGATTGGTATCTTGGTGTCTGAAGTATCATTTCCGTTTATATCAAATTGTTTTCTTTACAATTTATATGCAGTTCTTTTTACTTCAGAGTCAGTGTAATAATTGCATTTTAAATTAACTTTTTATTAATTATCGACTTAAGCTTCTCTAAAGAATCCCGTAACCTCCACCTCAACTCGCGCACCTGCGTGATATATATTAATGGTTCATGTTGTTATTTGGAAACTATTTTTCGGTCTCCATTTAACGTAAATAAACTTTATTAAAACGTTACCGGTGCGACTACGGTTTCTGTTTATACAATCGACTTTCCTCTCTCAAAAGATTCAAGTTCCTTGATTTTATTTTAAGATTCAAGTAAACCTCGTGCGACATATGTTCATTATACTTGGATTAAAAAGTTTAACAGCATGCATGGGATGTTATCACTCAACAAATTCACTTTCTTATTCACTTGCTATAAATTGCATGGTAATACAGTACACTCAAGACTCTAGCTATTTTACTTGATATTTGAATACGGTAATTGTTTTTAAAAAATTCGTCACAATTAAACGTAATATTAATTAGCGTCCAATATATTTTCATCTTCGTAGTCATTTCCCATTGCTTTCATGTAAACTGTAACTGAATAAATTCATATTTAACAAAGTCTTCATAATTGATTCATGAGAATCATACAGGTGTACCGCTTGATAATTGCAAGTAAGGCTAATACATGTATCCATATTCAGATCAATATGTAAGCAAATTACCAACTCTTTAAGTGAAGCCGAGTTTCTGATAGAAGATTATGAGACAAGGAGAATATATTAACATAAACAACACTAAAAGTTTATCAAAATCATTCAAATTCTTTTGACATTTTGAAGAATAAAAAAAAAAAATTCAGAGAATGCAACTCATTTCAAAATTAATACCTTTTCTTCATCTTGATGACTATTTAAGCACCCCCCCACCCCCCCAAAAAAAAGCTTTTGAACTATTTGTAATATTATTTATTCGAACATTTTCGGTTACCCGAATGATAATTTATGTAAATTCAGATTCATTTTAATACCAACACACTTGTAATGTAGAATGAACACATATAGTTTACATCAGTAATACATTAAACGTTAAAGTTCGGGTTTTAAAAGTTAAATTCTTGTTTTCTGCATTTCCAACTGTGAGTATACTCTTTAAACCCCAACGTTTCAATCCTTGCAACTAAAATATGAATGTGGTATGTCATATACAATCCTTAGATGTTCAATTTCAATGTGAATCATTGAAAGTCCAACTTTTAGTGTTGCTAAAATTATTAAAATAACAATGGAACTGTGTTTCAGATTTTTGTACAGTATTTCTTTAACATTGCAATCAAATTACCGTAACTTTACGCCAAAGAGACTATGAAACTTTATAAATGTTTGTCAACTCTTAAACCACATCATCAAACTCATGATTATTAAATACCTGCACACCTGTTATGTCCCCTTAATATTTCAAAGCTTAAATACCTCAAGAAAATTATTTACTGATTTCAGTAAAAGTTCCACAGGTGTTTATCCAAAGATGTCTTTTGTAATTGTATTGGTAGACTTCCATGTCACTTCAATAATTGTCTTTAATAGTATCGACTTAAGACAAGTTAAAAGGCTTCGATCAAAAGTGGTTGTCCCCCGCGCACATGTGTGATGTAAAGGTGTGCATCCTGTTGTAATTTCGAAATTCTTCTTGTACCAAGGGAGACTTTAATGTACACAACTTGAATGCAACTGTAATGTTGATATTTTAGTTCCCGTTTTCACAATTGGTGATTTCCTTAACAATTGCTATTCATATATCGTTATTTGTATTTATGATCCCAATAAAGCACCACCTTTGCCTCTGCTAAGAGTGTTTGGATTTTGTATTTAAACAATCTGCCTGCAATGTTACCACTCGGCAAGTTTACTTTGTTTTAAATGTATTAACAAGTGCCAGGTGATAAACTACACCCACGTCTCTAAATATTTTAAATTCTAATTGGGCACGTTAAATTATTTATTTTTAACTTAGTCGCATTTACTTGAAATATGTTATTAAACAATTTCGACCTGATTTAATATTCACTTTATAGTCTTTACTCGGTGCATTGATATATAATGTAATTCTTCTGGTTGAAATTTCATGCGTAGATTGCTATTGAAAGACTTTCTGCATTATGGATTAAATATATGTACGCAAGTGTGTTATGTTATCGGACTTTGGTATCCAAGATATGCATACATATTCCGATTAATACGCAGGCAGTAGTCAAATATGATCACAATATGTTGAGTTGCTTTGAAGTTTGGATCATTTTAAAATGCTATTTTCCATAGTTATCAACGGATTCAAGATATGACTGAAAAACAATATGTGCACATATTGCTGATATTCTAGACTCATCTTGGGACTATTACTTTACGATTTCGAATACTTTCAAGATTAAGAAAGAATGCAAACAAAACCTAAAAAAAAACAATAAAAAAACAACAAGCACATAGCTACCAAACTTTTATTCTGTAGAATAAAAGAAAAACGAACAGGCCATATTTTCATATAAAGTTTCTTTAAAAAAACATATATTTGCCATGACAATCTTTGTCAGAGTTACAAAAGTAATATGTTACTATATTTCAAAGATAATGTGTTATTAATCCTATCGTCAGTTACACTGCATTGTTTTCACATTCACATAATACAATTGTGCATGTTACTGTAACTTGAAAATGCGGTGAATCATACCTTTTTACCTTTTTATAATGATTTAATTTATTAATTTATGATTTCTGTTTTAGTCTGAATAGGGGTTAGCATATCAGTATAGATACGACTATTGCTCGATCAATAAGTGGTCACATGATCAATTGCGCGGGAAATGAAGTCGACCTGGCTTTGTACTTTTTAGAAATCAACATTGAAAGGTCACATTCCATACTACACAATAACATTATGTTTACTCTTTAAGATTTTTAGTACACTAGACATTTGGGTAAATGACGCGTAATCTAGTTCCTGATTGGTTCTTAGAGGGTTGTGTTATTTTGAAATACCATAGTATTAAAGACGGAGAAAGGATATTCCCTTTTAATTCTGCGCACTTAGTAAAGATATATAGGGAATAATCTTGGGAATAATCATTCTTTACAATTGCTTGATCGAGGAGAGGTTATTGAAATTATTCAGTTCAGTGTGGAATTTATTTATTACTATTCAGCTCCGTGGAATTATCGGACATTATTCTAAAACTTGTGAGATTCCAGACTTGCAAGGATTATTTTGGATTAAAGATGAACTTATCTACTTCAACACAGTACAGGTTATTTTTTCATTCGGAATACCACATCCGGATTATTCGGATTAACATCAGGAAGTGAACTTTAAAACATTTGAGGACTTTTAGGATATTCTATACTGTAAGTTATCTTAATTCTTTCACTATGATTGTTTGTTGAATTATTTTAATTCTTTTAATATTTTAGGAAATTAAAGTTTTGCATAATCTTGAAAGCTTGTTAGTGTCTTTTATTCTGTTACATTACCCCTAGAGTCGTAACATACTGCGAAAGGGATCATTTGGCGTATACTCAGCATGAACTTGAACAGATAGGAGGGATAACATTTCAGGGGTGCCTTCTTCTCCGGATGGTGTATGTCTTGCATCGTCTTCGTCAGAAGTGAATTCATGTTCACTTTGTGCTGAAGGAATGGGTACGTGTTCTGGTGCTTCATGCAAGTCATCAATCACAGCTGGTACAATACCTGTACGGCGCCAATCACCATGCCACATTCCAAAAATGAGATAACTGTAAGTGTATTGAGGGGCCCTATATAGAGGATAGACGGACCTTAACAAAGTATCGAAGATGGACACCTTTGCATGAGAGGATTGGTTTTAACAAAACACGGTTTCACAGAGGGGTGACTCATAATTCCCGACGCTGGTGCAGTTGATTTTACGTAAATTATCTTTGACCATGTTTCCAAACTCTTTCAATAGTATTTATGTTGACTGATATCTCCTACCCCGTCTCATCACTGTGGTATTTCTGGGAAAACAATGACTTGTGAATGATTAAAAAGTGATCATATCTGAGCTGATTGTGTTGTAGGTACTTGCTCCACATATCGATGAACACGCGACTTCCCTGCAGTACATGTAGCTGGATAAGTGGGATGTGACTAGCAGCATCACTCTGGTCAACTGGATAAAGTAGTAAGCTATTAAATGAAAGCTACATCATTTCAAAAACCCAAATATGCAGACATTTCGTGGGATTACCATGATGGTACTCGAACTGTCCACCAACTTTAACTTTCATCTTGCTCCACCTTCCCATCAAAGAGAAATAAATGAAGAGATGTATTCCAGTACTCGACCATAATTTTGCGAATGTATGAAGCACAGTTGACTGCGGTATTTTTATAGTCCATACTGGTGCAGATAGAAGATTGGAGAATATTTTGGCGTTCTAGAAAAGACTTCGTAAATTCCATGATATCCGACCAAGGCAAATTCCCCTTTTATATAAGGAGTACTTATGAATGGAATATTTGTGGTACCTATTTCGGTTGCTACACATTGTTTGCTCCACCACCCCCTTACAAATTTTCTGAAATTTAGGTACACACACACCATCACATTCGGGGAAACTGAAAGGCATGGCCAACAACCAGTTGTCACGCAACCAGCCTACGATTACTTCATCCTTCTGCAAAAACAGTTGAAAGAAAGTCCAACTATTTTATAAAATCCAAACTTTTCATGGTTTACACACATCTTTCTTCATCCGTAATTGAAGCCCGCCCTGTCTACTACGTCTTTATGTTCTGTCGCTTATGTTGGGAATGGTAATTGCAAATATGTGCACGCATGACTGATCTCCTGCATCATTTAGGACTACATGTTAGTTCATGCTTTTACTTACAATTCGTGTAATAAAAACTCCAACTTTTTATAACCTTCCTCGAAAGAAAATACGGGTCGCAATTATTCCCATCTAATGTCCCACAAAGAAACCCGTTTTGCTAGAAAACTTCCAATTTCGTCCACAACAAAATTTCTTTACCGCGCGTCTTGAAATATACCCTTCATAAAAACTGCATATGTTTAGAACCTTACTCCCCAAATAACAAGCCACATTTGTTTGTATGGCCCCCAAAGAAACCTTTTTCCCGGCAAAAATTCATTGTTAGTGGACTATAAAGTTTGTTTATACAGAATGAACGTACTATATTACCTAATCGCTAATTCCCCCTTGGGGACATTTACCGACTACTTCTATAGTCGCTAAATTTACCAAGCGTTTTTAAATAGATCCATTCCTTTCATAAAACTTCATATTTTAGATCCTCCCCCCCCCAACAACAAAAAATATATATATATATATATATATATATATATATATATATATATATCCCCATTTTGTATATGGAATGGCTCGCAAGAAACACTTTTTTAGGGAAACCTTCCCTTTTAGTGGACTATAAAGTCGATTTGTGCAAAAGGAACGTACTTTATAAGTAATCGCTAAATTTCCCCCGGGCGATATGCATCAGTCCACAATGGTGCTAAAATATTTTACCTGGTATGAAACCCAATACTCTGTGTTGGGTTCCCCTTTTCTTGTCAAGTCCGTCAACAGACTAGCTATAGTGGTGAAATTCGGAACAAAACTGTCTCTTGGTTTAGGGGTTTAGATATACCCCTAATTGCTTCAATTTTATCAGAGTGCGGTTTCAATTTTCCTGTCTCGCTCACTGTAATGCCCACACATTCCAGGTTTGAATATGCGAAACTACACTGTCTGGGTCTAGCTGTGGGATTAGCCATGCAGAATTTTTCAAACAGGTTGAACGATATGGTAATATGCTCTTCCTGGGTATGCGTGTACACAAAAATATCATGAAGAAAATTATCAAAGTTGTCCATGCCTGTTAAGAACTTGCGTATGAAACGACAATAGATCATACCTGCGTTGACCAAAGCAAAATGCATGACTTTAAACTGATATGAATATGTAGGGGTCGCATATACCGTTAACGCTCAGGACCCGTCAACGATGCATAATTGCCAAATGCTATGGTAAGATGTAATCTTGAAATACACTGGTACCATACTAATTTTATTAACATAATCTCGATATTTTTCATCGGTTCCACTTCAAATACGGTAAAGTTATTCATTTCATTAAAGTCTACGGGGGACAAATAAGGGGAGTTTGAGGGTTCAATCACCCCCATATCCAGCTCACGTACCTCCTCGTCAATTGTTTCGCGTGCATTAAAGTGTATTGGATAACCTTTAATTCGGATCGATTCTGATGTACCAAATTTATCTCATCCTGTATTAATCTAGTATTACCTGGTCTATCTGTGAACACGTCTGTGCAATAATGCAGAATTTCCGCAATATGTTGATGCTGACTTTGTGGTATCTATGGGCACGCGTTAACATTATCTACCCGATCTTTTCCCACACTCTATGGGCACTCTAGGAAAAATTGTGTTCTGTGGTCTTGTTTTTGTTCATCACTTGGCTCGTCCTCTATGACCACAATATATATTGCATTCAATACCCATTTTCTACACCCACCTCGGACCTCTCTATATATCATTGAAACATATTTGACACGAAATGTTCTCAATATATTCTCATGTATATTCTGTAATTTATGTCGTCATCGACTTCCTTCATAGGACCATTTCCATTGTACCAGTAGCTTGTTCCGACTAGTGGGAAGAAGCACAAATACTGTATTTCGTACTTCAAAATATCTATTTCGCATTCCGAGGATGTAATCTGTAATATATGTTCGACCCCACATTGCGTGCTCATAGAGTGCCAGCCGATATGTATCCTGTAATCTTTCCCGTAAGTTGATGACATATTGGTTTCTCGTTTTACTTCCTCGTCTGCGACATCACCCGACTATAGTTAGCACAGAATCCGCATATGACTACGAATGATCATACTGTATAACAAATGGCACAAATATCAAGTTTTCTTGCGATACGCCAACAAAATCGCTTTTATAGTTCGGTTCCAATCTCCCAGTCTCTCCGAGCATATCCAGCGTAATATTTGTTTTAACGCCCCTCTAAATTTATCGACCAAGCCGTTGCACGTAGGGCGATACGGTGTTGTACTGTACTGTTTGATCGATAGGAACCGGATAAGTTCAGCTAAAAGCTCCGATTTAAATTGAAACCCACAATCAGAGAGGACCTCCTTAGGGACCCCTACCCTGCTGAACATGTCAAGAAGTGCCTCTGCCACACGTTCGATTTAGCCCTCGGCTCGGGGTATCTATTTATTATTGTTTTTTTGTGTAGAACCAATACACATTATATGCATCTATAAGGTTTGGATAATTTACCCGTTCATTTTCGATTGAACTTCACACTGATGCGCTGAAGCCTAATTGCTTGAAGGTCATGAAGCAGTATAAGTGACTGGAGATTGTATTTGGACCGATGGCGCACTGCCTCCACATATTTGTCTAAGATAAAGCAATCAAACTTCCTCTTCTCAATTTTCTCTTCTTTGCTATCGCTATTTGTATTCCTTTATTATAAGCTACATATTTATTGTGGAAGCACACTGTCCCGATTGTTATATCCCTTTGACTTGCTATATTTACTATTTTTGTCTTAGCATTTTTCCGTATTTAATTCCCACAATTTCACCCAAAATAAAGCATAAGTGCTTAAAGGCTGTGATATGCAATACCTCATCAGAGGGGTTCTTTTTTCCTGAATTGTATTCACTGCCACAAGGGAGGAGGGGTGTGCAGTCATGTATGCACGGACTAGCGTTAGTGACTTCATTTATCAGCGGTCAGTTCGATATGACATGACTAAAACAAACTCACAGTTACAATAATTCATTTCAGTCATAAAGTATGTTTTTGTTACTAAACAACAAATTTGGAAACATCAGTTGAAATAGCTCCATGACATTTCCATTCACACACTCATATAGTGTATAGCTTAGTACCTCATACAATTGTTTACGACATGTAAGGCTAAGTACACTAGTTATTTATACATTTTAGAGACTATAGTACAGTTCATAGAAACATAAGGTTGGCTACAAGTGTAGTGTTACCAGTTGTGCAAGCCCAAGAGGATGGAATTAAATGTGCAGAAAGTATTAGATTCAGAAATAAAGAACAAGGCTAGCTATGATTGGTGCATTATGTACAAGTAGTATTTTATGTCAGGTTTAGAAAACTTTGAGTCAATTGGGCACTTGTGAGATTATGCTGATTTATATTTAGATCAAGTTATGTCTTATTTTAAGATTTGTTTCAAATAGGATACACATCAATGAAATTGTATCTCTTGTCACAGGATAACTCTTACCCCTGCTTAGTTATATCAGATTTATCTCTCTTAACTACTGCTGGGTACATGGTTCTGTCTTAGTCAAATTAACAGTTTAAGATTGCTCTTTGTGGTAGTGCGTGACACGCATGGGGAAGGAGGGTAGAATGTTTACTTATTTCATTAAAGTTAATATAGAAGTATAGGCAAAAGAATTGCAGTCACTGCAAGTAGATCGGGTTTCATAGGGCGCGACATATAGCGGTGTGTGATGTTTTGCTTTTAGCGTTATATCCTGAACATAATTCCCAGTACGAAAAACAGTTGTATAAATGTATTTACATTAAAATTGAAAGTGGTTCAGAAACGTAAGGAGAGAGAAGCTGATTGTATATATATATATATATATATATATATATATATATATATATATATATATAGAGAGAGAGAGAGAGAGAGAGAGAGAGAGAGAGAGATAGAGAGAGAGAGAGACAGTGAGTGAGAGAGAGAGAAAGAAGGATGTCTCTACAGACATACATACAGGCATAGAGAAGGAGAGAATATAATCAGTTATATTGATAAACGGCGATACAGGTGTATACATATATATCGCCTGTATGTACCGCCTACCAACCGATATGAAGAAATGTGTCATCCTGAACAATCTTTCTTTTTTATATCTGAGTGAGATGCGTCAACTCTTCCGTAAGAGCACAATCATGTTATCTGAGAAAAACCTAAATCAACTGAATCTGCTTAATACATCTCTCCACGAGCATCGGTGACACGTGAATATTTAACACTGGACTATATCTAATAAATGTGAAAGTTAAGAAAATTAAAGTAAGGAAAGTATTACCAATGGTATAAGTGGCCACACACTTTAAATGTATTGCATACGATATGCCTTGCAGCTACGAATGCAGACAAGTATATGAGCTACCTACCTTTGACGTCACGTCACGTGCATCAGATGGTAGTATTAGTTACATGGTTTGTAATTGATCTGGTATAAAATGATGCCGTTTCGGTAGAAAACTGACCTGCAATTTTTTCCTACTGACCGGGTACTGTGTCATACCAGGTCTTTACATGACTCACTTTCACCAATGAAAACACAACTAATATTTAGTGCTGGAGAATCATTAGATCGGAAAGAATAACTTAGGAATGACTTGGTTATTTTGTGACATTTTTGTATTATATTACTTACACTGCATTCAACTTAACTGCGAACGTAACATCAACTTTCAAAGGTATACCTGATTTCGTATGTAGTAGCAATGATAATTAAAAGTCGAAGGTGAAGATGAGGAGCAGATAAGATTGGTATAAGAAGCAAAGTATCCAACTAAAGTACAGTCGGTGGTAGAATACAAAATGTATTAACTGTTAATGTCTATCTCTCTCTCTCTCTCTCACTCTCTATGTCTCTCTGTATCTCTCTCTGTCTCTGTCTGTCTCTCGCTCTGTCTCTCTCTCTCTGTCTGTCTGTCTGTCTCTCTCTCTCTCTCTCTCTCTCTCTCTCTCTCTCTATATATATATATATATATATATATATATATATATATATATAATCATAAAGGTTAGAAAGCTATATCGTACCTCACGATAAGTTCTTGTTTAGTAAGTATTTTACTTTAATCATGTTAAATTATATAGCTATTCTGTCATTTTGCTCATGAGCTCCTTTTTGTTTACCATAAGTGTGTGGACATTATCTTTATGTATTCATTTATTTGTTTATGCACAGATGGTACGACATAAATATTTTGCCATAACCCTCTGATGACATTATCGAGGAGAGGGGTGTCGTAAAAAAACTCCTGTCCAACTTTTTTGCTGGAAAGAAAATAGTTTTTTCATTCCATCTCTACGCACGTCTCACGTCCTCTTTTGTGTTTAGACGTGACACAATACCTTCACACAGGATGATAATATGGTATGTGACTTACAGCTAACACACTTAATATACCTTAGAATTTATTGAATGTCAGAGTTATAGTATTATAAATGTATTCGTGATTACATGGAAGACACGTACTTGGAAGTAAAATTGTTTGTAACATGGATATAGCTGACGTATTACTGGCATTGAGAGATCATCGTCTTTCATCTTGAATTACGCTTAAGTATATTGTGTACTTTAGAAAATAAAGATTGTACTTGTAGATTTCCCTCTAATAGAAGTCTGCCTTCAACAAAATGATACTGACTACAGGATATTTTAACATTTACTATTTCCAATATAGACAAGTTTACAGCCAAAACTTGTATTATGCTTGATGAAAATATACCTTAAGAAAAAGACACACAATTAGATGAAACAACAAAGCACAGCCAAAAACTGAAGCATATATGCTAGGATATCAGATAAGAAACTATTACCAGATAATGAATGTATCACTTTACATGAAGCATAAGATTACAATATCATTTCTATATTCAAGCATGAGAAGAAATACAAATACAAATAAGATTAATTACAGATTAAAAGGCCGACTGGTACAGCATTGAAACATTATCTAAAATATTATCAAATACATATTCATTTGTCAGAAAAGCGTAACGTAATATATACACACAAGAATTGATAACAACGCAGTTAAAAACGGATTTCTATGGTTTAGATCTAATTATGTTCTTCATCAGCAAAATATCCAACATATATAAGCAAAAGAAAAACGTAACACATAAACTGAGAGAAATCCTGGATAAATAACATGTTTGAATGACAGGGAAAAAGAGAAAACAGCTAACTACCTAGCAAATCAGATGACAAATAGTCTAAACTGCATGGCTCCCTTTTGATATCGGTCGAATAGAATTAACGATATATACATATATATATAGTGTGGGAGTATGAGAAGTCAACCAAAAGTAATGTCATTAACCTTTCTCCAAACGAACGAATCATGTCAGCCTTTGGAAGGTTCCAGTTAAACCTAACCCAATACGTTCTCATTACTCAGGTTAGTGTTTGTGCTCATATACCTGTGTCTTTAATGTATATATCCTTAATGCATCAGCAGATCAGAGCCTATGCTGTACATTATCCTTATCATTTTAAGTGATGAACTCAGACAAGTAGAAATTCTAAATTTAACATAATCCTGCATAATAAAATATATCACTTAAGCGCAAATATGTCATCCAGGTATAAATTGTGTTGTACGTCATTATTTGCCTCGTGGTGCGTTCAGTTTAATCAATGATGACATACAAGTTGGGTGTGCCAAAGTATAACGTTCATTTTCAGCCTTTCGAGTAATTTTCAATCCAATTTATCTCTTGGAATATCAAATGGGCAATTTACTTAAGCTATAGATTTACAAAAGTGATTTTTGCCAGTAAAGAAATGTGCATATATTTGAAAGAATATATATATATATATATATATATATATATATATATATATATATATATATATATATAATCTTAACGTTTGCTATAGTCCAAATTTTTGGATCACATGTTGGATTTATTGCTAGCGTAAATGAATGAGATAAAGGAACTATTTGTATGACAGTAAATGATGTAGTTTGGAATGTTGTGCTCAGACTTTAATTATTAAAGTGCATTATTTCCAACAATTTACGTAACCATGTGTTTTTGATGCACAGATTATACCTGTGGAAGTTATGCAAAAGAAAGGCCTAAGTAGAGCTCTCTGAAAGGCAGCTTCTTGCTGCATATCTGATGATGACGTATAACTCTAATTTTTCATTATGTATATGGCTGATTTTCTGCCATGAAAATAACATTGAGAATTGTATATAGGAAATACAGAGGACGCCAATGCATATATATGTTAACATGAATACATTTGACCCAGTACAGAGGACGAATGCCATATTCTCCTTTATAATGTCTGTGAATACAGTTTTGATCTGTGTAACTATTGTAGCATCATATACTTAACTCAAAATTTTAAAGAATTATAAGCACCCGAGACGTTTTAATCTAGCTCAATTTCGGTAAAGGCGACCAGTAAAAAGTGATCGAGAAGATTTTGACCCTGTGATCCGTAACCAGCTTGGCTAGGCTAATTGGAACACTCTCGGGTCTTTCTGGTAGTGATCCAAAAAGCACCTTGCAAATACTACAGTAGCTACAATTGAGTATATATATGTACCTTGTTTACCAAAATGACGTTATGTGCACAGATCACACACCAACATAGCGTTCACTACAGGGGACTCGACTGAGATGACATATTTGGCTGAAACATAAAGATTCTTTTTCGAGGCTGGAATTTACTCGAGAATTGTTCTTTTACTTGTGCAAATAATTTAATAATGATACGATACTACTTTTGTCATAGTTCTATTTTGCCTGGTGTACTTTAGCGTATTACTCAATGTTTTGCCATTTTCCCGCCATTTCTCTTTTCTACGCTGCATTATTAAAGTATATCTCAAATGAGGGCCAGGCTTTTGGCGGCATACGCGACAGTATGTACCGTTGCAAATTAATCCATGGGTAAGTACTTTTGTTTCTATGTTTTTTTAAATTTCTTACTATAAATGACTATTGTACTTTTTCACCCGCATGGCAGTAGAAATAATTTAATGTAGACTGAAGTGATCACTATCGCATTAGATGACAACTATGGATGTATTTAAGCCAAGCACATAACTTCCTATCAAAGTAATTGCAAAATAAGAGCTCCAATTTTCATATCGTGTGTGCATTAATAATCCATTATTAATCCAGTAAGATCTAATTCCATTGCTGGTTTGTAAAGTAGTTGGATTTTGACGAAAAAAATTTTTTTTTTAAAAATAATTAAAAAAATTGGCAGTTAGCATGTTCGCGCTTGCCTCATTCTCTGTAAGTTTGCTATTTTGTAAAGGCGTTAGGACACTATTTGATGTCACTCTCTATCATCTGATGTCGATCGTAGAGTCGGCGTCGCCCTCTGCGTCGATTTAGGTCACCTGTACCTGCATGTACTCACTTCGACCACTGTTTCATTGGTAGGTCAGATATTTATTTGTAGCATTTTAGGATATGAAAGGGGTGTTTAGACTACAAGTATTTTAGTATGCGTTCAGTTGCTTTCCTTGATTAGTCAATTGTGTAGATTTATATTTTTTTGGGTAACGTTGTGCATTTATGGAGTAAGTTAAATGTTTGAGTGGTTCGTATATTACTGATTTTATGTAATTATTAATGAGTGATGCAATTACAGATCCCAGATACAGATGATATTTGTTTCTCGTATTGTGAGAACTTGGACAATTACGGAATCCCCGTACGCAATATGGATTCTAAAAAAGCTGGATATAATGAGAGTTTTCAAACTGTGCATAACGATTTTGCAATCGCCTGTGCTCGACCTGAATATCAGAATCATTTGGGTATTCTGAAACTGCGCAAGTAATATTTTCTGACCGATATGAGATTTTGGCCAGTTGTGCGATAAGATGCCTATGGATGCAAAAAAAATACATTTATTTAGGAAATAAATTAAAGAATGGATAGTTACCATTTAATTGAACTTAGCTCGTTTGGCATTTTTGATCCTAAATGAGTTTTAAAGTAAATGTACACCATGCAAAATGTAGGACGTCGTAATATCCGAAACAATATGACTATAATTTAGAGTTCTGTGCTGAACGGATTATTAGATCTAGACAGGGCAGCTTCAGAGAAATGCTTCCATTGCTTATAGTAAAGTAGAAGTGACACAGCAATACTTTGTACTCATATTGAAAGATATATCTCCATGAAGTTTACATATCTTAGACACACGATTATTGAAACAATATGACTTTTTAAGATTGTAAATACATACATTTTTTCTTTTACATCTGTCAGAATTATACTAATATCTACTTTTTCCAAGAATACGTGTCGGCCCATATGTATATTATAATTTGTTTTTTTGCCTTCATAAGTAGTGGTGAAATCTGAGAGAATGTCGACATTTTCTTCATGTTACTGAAAAGAGAGCAATGACAATTAAAGCAAGTCAGCTATGATCATTAGAAATAAATTAAAGTAAAGGAACTATATGACATCCAAACTGACATCATTTAGATGTTAACCGACACAAAATAGGACACAAATCATGTTCCTATTGCAGGATGGCCAGGAAACGTTCCAAAAGTTCGACAAGAGGAACATGCAATTTTATAACAAACATATGCAGGTGACAGCACCAAGGTCTTATTGTATAAACAAGGAGTAATATATTGTATTCTTTTTATAACTTTGTAAAGCGAGAAACAAAGAACTACAATTCAAATAAACTGTACTAGAAATAAACTGCTAGTTGGTTTTCTAAATAAATACAAAATCCTTATGAAATATCCCTATTTTGTGTCAATCTAAATAAATACAAACTTCTTATGGAATATTCCTATTTTGTGACAACTGGTATACATTTTCATGTCGATGTGCATTCTCAGAACGCTTATTTGCACAGTTTTAAAGTCACAGGGGCTTTCGTGTAAGTGCCGAAGTATAAATGATCGCCTAATCAAAACAAGTAGCTATCCCTCGAGTTTATGATTTCATTCTCTTTACAAATCACCATGTATCATTTCCGTTCGTTGCCTTTGTGACTCGCCATTGTAATAACAATCACAACGCTCAAATTTATGAAAGGGAAAGATCTAATTTGGAATATATCAATACTAATGATTAATCTCCCTAACGTAAAATCAAACCCTTTACATGATAGGCTACTAAAATAAGTGCAACGAGAATTTCAAAGGTAACCAAAATATAAACTTTTATCAGTGTCTGTTACATGTCCGTAATGTTGTCAAGAGATAAGATTGAGGATTCGCAATAATTCTTCGAAAGAATCGACGTACACCTAATGCAGGTCAACAGCATTGCATATGATGCAAGAAAACGTTTAGGTGACGTTAGTCTACAGTTTCGAGAGATTAAAATTGATAAATAGATCCGATGGGTACCGATACCAGTTCATTTTTTGTTGACCTTGTGATTTGCAAAACAAATCAAAGCTTGAAATTTCTTAAAACGTAATATGCTATTTGGAATATAATCATTATCATATGATGCAAGATTATAATGCTGTTTCCTCATCGCGGTTCTCCATAGTTTTGATTGATGCTTCCACCATTCCTTCACAAATCTTATTCCAGTTGGGTCTGATTAGAAATTGCCCATTTTGTAATCTCATTGTTGCTCGGGTACAAAATTTTAAAATATCTTTTAGCGCTGATGGAATCTTTTGCTGGTAGACCTCTTCATTAACAAGCAATATCTTTAATTTATTTTTCTGTTTGGCCAACATTACTTCGTATTTACACCACTCACTTTTGATGAAATGCTTTGTTACGACCATGACAATCACATCACACCTATTAAGGCAGCGATCAATCTCTTCGGCAATCCAACGTCCAGGTGTAAAATGTGTATCTCCTGTACATATCAAATTTCCATTATTACCAAATTTTTCTCTCAAAAATACGTCCAGTTCGGGGTATATGTAATTATTCACAAGCTCATCGTCTTTTCCTGCATATGATAAGAACACGAAATATCGCTGGCGATCTATGTTTTCGTTCTGATTGTATCTCTCAATCAAATCGCGCTCATCGTCTGCCCTTTGTTTAACATTTCGTCGTTTCCTTATAATAACATAAACAAATACTATTGTTAGAAATATGCTACAGGGTGTTGCGATTATTAGGCCAAGAAAATCCTTCAGTCTACAATGGTACTTTAAATCATTTAAGAGCTCATATGTCATGTAATTCAAGTTATTATCGAATTTGCATTTGTACAAGTGCTTGCCCAACAGTGGAATATTGGTAAAGATTATCCACTCGTTGAACCAAATCATATCACACGTGCATTCCATTAAATTACCGGTTAAGTCTATGGCGAATTGATTAGTCACTATTTCGCCCTTTAATACTGAATTATTCATCCGTGGTAGAGCTTTACTTTCATTTCCCACCGATGTGTTTGTATCAAAATTAATATCCCTAGATCTAGCTTGTTCATTACCGATTGACACTATTCCACTGATCGTATCTCTGGAAATGTATTTTATCATATTGTCTCTCAAGTCTAATAGCTTAAGGTTAATCAACTTCTCGATAGAAAAATGGCAAATGGACAATAAATTTCCTTGCAAACGTAGAATTGAAAGTTTTGGAGTTGAAACGAACATGGTCCATGGTATGGATGCAAGACGGTTCTGAGAGAGATCGACTATCTCCAATTCTGCATTGCCTTCAAAGAGATTTCCAAGGTTTACCATTGCCGATAATATGTTCCGTGAGAGATAAATCTCTCGTAAATTTGGAGCCTTTTTCAAGCCGTCGGGAGACAAATATTCCAGATTGTTTCCTTCAAGATCGACAATTTTCAGATTGAAAAGTGTTATATTTATTGTAACATTTAACCATCGAATGTTCGAATAACGAAGGTAAAGTTCCTCTATACCTATAGTGCTACACTTAAACCGCAAGCGATAGTCGTAAAAGTAAATTGGGTTAGTCATACTAATGTTATTTACAATGAATCGTTTTGTTGATAGTACATATCGAATACAGGAAACCTTTTGTGTGGAAGGCAAGTTTGATTGTATAGAAAATTGTTCCCAAACATAGAAAGTTGTATAGGAAATATCGATTTCCTCTAGATTGGGAACCAAGTTGTGGTTTTGATAACGTACGAACCATAAACCAGAAGTATATGATAAGTTTAAGTATCTGATCGACTCGGAAGTGAGTCCGTCTTCAAATAAGGATATCCTAGTGTTGCTCACGTTGAGAGTAGTGAGAGGCTTGTTTTCAATAGCCATTGCAAACTCCTTATTCAAAATAAATGGCTCACTTAATGCAGTCTGTAAGTTACAGAGATCCAAATACTTTAAATTGGGAAGTGATTTGTTTAAGGCTGCAACAACACTTTGCAGTGGCAACCATTGATTGTAGCTGAGGTCTAGAACTTCTATGTTTGGCGTCAGAAGAAAAGCGTCGGGATGTAATATATTTCTTAACGTGTTCTCCCGCAGTCGTAAAACTCTCAGTCTTGGAACTCCAGCTAATCGAATTTCGCTCAATTGAAAATGTGGAACACTTTTTAGAGTGATTTCCTCGACCTGTTCCCAGCTTATATCTGCAAATGATACATCTGATTCTTTAAATACGTAATCCCCTCTTGTGACCCTAAAGAAAAATACTCTTGTGTTGTTCGGCAGAATGGTTGGGAAAGGGGAATAATCTGATCCTGAATTATGAGCACTGATCTCGCCGCATGAAACGTGAAACTTCCCCCCAATTTTCTCTGTACTACACGTACAACTGGAAGGACATCGCTGAGCGTCTAGTCTGCAGGTGCAAACACTTCCAATAATCAACACAATACGGCAGAATATCCGGAACATTTTGGATCTGAAAATTATAATTACTGGTTAGAAATCAAAAAGAAGTAAGAAAGCACTTTATCTTGCATACTGAAGTGAAATTTGTCATGTCATCAAATTAAGGACTACATCCGCAGTGCAAATAACATAAGACCAAAGCATTATATTTACTTCAGTAACGGAAAAATTCTGCCAACTCGTGAACATGTTTATTCTTTTCCTTGTGGGTTGGTGGGTGCTGGGTTGGGATTGCGGAGACGAGTTGGTATACTTTCTACTGATGTGCGAAGTGTTGTAACCATGCACACACGAAATAGTAATTCCCAGTCAATAAGATTTTTTTAAATCAATAGGTGTTGCAAATGTAAAGAGAATTTATTATGAAATGAACTCAAAATATATATTTGTCCACATCTCACATGGCAATTATATCATAGACATTTTGTACAAGAATTTCCAAAGCTGTTCATACTCAGACATGACCACTGATTAGAAATGAACTAGCTGCTTTCTCATTGTGCTAAAAATATAGAAATAGAGCCAAATCGGAAGCTTGAGAGCATTTTTAACATGTACATGAAATATTTTTTGAGGCTCCATAAAGATAAGATTTTAAACAAGACCAAAATATTGGAAACACGTTATCTAACTTTCCAGTCTCTCTTCATAGCAGTCTATATCAACGACAAATAGCGGCGGGTTTGTTAATATGTATTATTATCATAGTAATGAAATCTTCATTGCTAGATCAAGTCGAGTGGTTAGCATCAGAAAATCCGGATAATTACGAGACCCGAAACATCGAATAGTGATCCGGATTATCTGATGCTGACAATAAGACTTAAGCAATCAGGATCGAATTACTACGATAATAATATATGTTGATATATACATACATACATATATATATATATATATATATATATATATATATATATATATATATATATTTATACCACATACATTAAAAATAACATGCCTTTTAAAGTGCTGGTATAAAGCAATTTGATATACCAATACTGTTGGTATATCAAATTGTGATCCGTCCATGGCGCATGAATACGCATATGTAAACATGGTTTCAACAGTGGTTATTGCTAATATACCCTCTAGATTAGTGATGAATTTCCATTTATTAATCATTATAGACATAAGAAAAAAACGAGAAAAAATATTAATAATCCCCGCTTTCTAAATGAATTATATGTGGTACACAATTTCATTGAAATCCTCTCAGCTTTTCCTTTATCTTTCTCTCTCTCTCTCATGTATAAGGGACACACATACATGGTAATCTATGGAGAGAGAGAGAGAGAGAGAGAGAGAGAGAGAGAGAGAGAGAGAGAGAAAGAAAGAATTTGAGCTGGATGAAAACCTTGAACTTGAACTTACACCAAGTAACTTATAAGAACCTGGGTCGTCGTAATGGTATGCTTACACTTTTTCGTGGGATTTATCTACAGTGTTCACAATACCAATGATATAAAGTTGCAATAGCCTGTCGAGACTGTACGGTACAATGTCTAGGTTAGAAGGCACACACATACTACTTAATGTTTTTTTTTTTAACCTATATTAATATTCTATAAACATTATTTGTAAATATTAAAATGTCCTAAGGCTGCTCTCTCTCTCTCTCTCTCTCTCTCTCTCTCTCTCTCTCTCTCTCTCTCTCTCTCTCTCTCTCTCTCTCTCTCTGTGCTGGTTGGTCACGCAGCAGGCAGCAGACTAATCGACCAACAGAGAAACATAGGGATGGACAATAATAATAATAACAAATCGTATGCTTAGTCTCCCCAAACCCCACCCCATCTCTCCCTCTCTCTCTCTCTCTCTCTGTTGGTTGGTCTGTCTCATTAAAAGAATATCAATCTCTCTCTCTCTCTCTCTCTCTCTCTCTCTCTCTCTCTCTCTCTCTCTCTCTCTCTCTCTCTCTCTCTCTCTCTCTCTGGACCATCGTCGCGAGCTACGGTCGAAAATCAGTGAAAAAACGAGCGTAGCGGATTTTCGCCGGTTATGCGACAATGTCTCTGGACCTATGAAAGATGGCAAAATTTACAGATAAACTGACCAACGGAAAGGAGAAAGAGAGAGATGGAGGATAAAAACAATCTTATGGTCGGTAGCAATGTTAATTAAAACATAATAATAACTTAGATCAACTGTAAATACATTTAAATGTTTTAATTACATCTTGTTGGCTCATCATTTAGCTCAGTCTATATTCCACACTCGTTTCAATATACTCGACGGTGACTGAATGGCTGCGCGTTCAGTGTTCAAGAAGCTAACCATGCTGTGTTTGTAGTGCTCTACTTTCTTAACTTAAACCACCTTTCATGTTTGAATCATAAGTGTGTCTTATATTTATTTAATCAATATGAATGAAAATAGTAACTAAAAAAAGAAAAGAAGCAACTTATAAATTTGCAAAGAGAATTGTGAATAGCCGCAATAGTTACAGAATTACATTTTGTCGCTGACACACTGGGTAGGGATGTGAAGAGTTCACTCACTCGGTCAATACACAGTTTCCTGTAGTCAATCTTAACTCCGCTGGAAATGCAAGTATGTGTATTTGTATGTGATATAAATAAAATATATGTATAGTATGTACTCTGTATCTTTGATATACCACTCGTTGTATACATTTTTCATTAAAAGGAAACTCGGCAGGCCGAGTTTCCTTTTAATGAAAAATTTATACATCTCGTGGTATATCAATGATACAGAGTACATACTATACATATATTCTATATATATATATATATATATATATATATATATATATATATATATATATATATATATATATATATATATATCAATTGTCAGACCGTTTAATAAAGCCACTTTACCTACCTGAAAAAGAAAAGTAATTGCCTAACGTTTTAACTTCCCTAATACGAACTTCGTTTTAAATCATAAACCGAATTACATATTAATCAGCTGATATACGCTTGAGTATCACAGTTTATGAATGAGGCGCGTAAAGCAACAGTCAGGCATTTTTACTATGATCACTGCTAATAACGAATTCTTAGATGCATGGGTGTAGGAGACCCATATATATATATATATATATCATTTACAGATATTGTGCAGTGGTCAAATTGTGCATTAGAGAAGATTTCAACAGCTGAATGACTCTAAAAGTTGCTCACCAAAGCCAGGCTAATAACGGTTGAACTGTTTCTGGCGGGACATTGCGAGAGGATCCAATGGGGACTTGGCATCTGATTTAAAGCTTTATTTTCACAGTTATTTAAAACGGGAATGGACAAATTGTTAGAACTTGATGATACAGATTTGTTACAGAGAATGCTACTCATTTCCTTTTTGTGTATTTCTCATTAGGCTACAGCATAGTTGTTCACGCTTGTTCAGCTTTAACCGTGAAACCTCAAGAAACCTCAAGGACAAAAATAACTCTAGCCTCGTTTGAGAGGATGGTGATAGGGAATCAGAAAAAGAGAGTATCGTTTTCCTACTTCTAGGAAGTGACGGTACAATTCTGTTTTTTTGTGTTTTTTTTTTCATTGAGTAAAAAATTGGTGATACGTGTAACTTGACATCTTCAGAGGCAGCGATATTATCACACCTTTAAACAATAATAATATATGTATCAGCTGTTTTATATGCCCCCCCTCACCTCCCTTATATGCAGTCTCTTTAACTGGCAACAAAATATATATTTCCCGCTAAAGACTAAGATTAGTTCTCTCGAAAGGGTTGTGTTGAGGTTTCAAAACGTCACGCTCAGTAACTTTTTAAGGGTTGTATCCACTGGAGAGCTCGATGGTTAGAATAATTCCAGACAAACAACAACATACGCTGTTTGTTCAACAAAACATTATTCTGAAAGTCTATAACAATATAATCAATCAAATAAAGAAAGATAATTCCAACGTAGAAAACGAAATATTTATTTTTGCTCAGTTTGCTTACAAATCAGGAAGGCTTCCTGTAGGCCTTCTGTAGGTATCATGCCCACAGGAGTGTTAAAAACAGAATCAAACTAAACAAGCAAAATCAAGGACATCCACAATGACAAGAACTGACACACCAATTTGCATGTGAATCAATATGAAACATCTTTCTTGGTTCATGTTTTTTCTTTCTTTCTGGACTCAATATTCATTGTGAACTCATGTAGCATAGATGCTACACCGCTGTCTATGACTTCATTGTCATATGAGGCTCTGAGTATAATACTACATCACAGAACAAAGCCGATCAACGCATAATTACACATATGTAAAAACGTAATTGAAAAAAACGAACAATCAATTAATGCCATCGTCATAATATTAAGGCGCAGTCAAGCCCGTAGTCTCCATTCACTGGGTGTTGAAACACAATAGTCGTATTGAACTGTCACTATGACCAACTCTGGGAGGACATTCCTAACTTTAAGTTCTGTACATTTGATGGAGAATAATTATTAGCCATAAAAAAAGATTAATATCAATTACAGAAATTAGCTCTTTTCTTGCAGATAAGGAATAATTGGTTACATTTACCCTTTGAAACGGGTGATATAATAATAGTAACAACAACAACAACAACAACAATAATAATAATAATAATAATAATAATAATAATAATAATAATAATAATGACTTTTTTTAAAGAAGAAGTTCATTTGTTCAACTGACCAATCTTCCGTGAGGTCTTCTACATCCGTCCAACATTGCGCGAACATCTGCTGAATGAATGAATGTCAATGACCGACATCTACCTGCACATCGATACTGTTACTGCGTTAGTTATATCTTGTAATACCATTTTGATTCCGAGTTTAGTATACATGCCGTTGAAAAGTCCAGTATCCAATGTTAATGTAATAGTTATTAAAACATGAATAACTACGTCTTTTTTCGAAGTCAGTTATCATTATTATCAAGCTTTTATAGTGTTTTGCGTCACCCATTCTTAATTTACATTGCCAAGTTTGGTCACGGATTCTCAACTGCCCCAGCTGGATCTAAATGAGAAGATGTTGTACAATATTTTTAAAAAAATGTTTCTGGTATAACTCGGCTTCTTTGTTGAATCAAATTGGCATGGTGTTGTACGTCACTTGTGAAACAATATACATGTTACTGCCCCAATGTATCTCAACTAACCTTTCTTCCTTTGTCCTAGGCATCAATTTGTAGTGGGTTTCATAGCACACAACCCCCGTTGTGAGGGATAACGGGGGTAATGTTAAATATACATTAAGATTTTGCTTTTACCTGAGTATTATTTTCACCCTGTATACATACTGTTATAGGTTGAATATTAAAACTTCGCGAGTGGATGCATCTTGACAAGTAGTACTAGTATAAAGGTGGGTCATTGTGACCTGTATTTCCCGCTTTACTGACTTAGATTTAATGCTTCAGTTAAGACCTGATTTTAGCTCATGACGAAATAACTTTGTGCACTCTGCATGCATAATGTTATACCTGGAATCCGGCAATCTGGCGAGGGGATGTATCTTGATGAATAATACACCCTTATCAGTCGGTCAGTGTGACATATATTTCATGCTTAATAAATTTGGATTCAGTTGTGTCCTTTTACTGTTCATGACTGAACCATTAAACTAGATGATTGTATGCATTTATGTTAGTACCACACTGGTGCGGAAAGGTCACTGTAACTTACATTTCATATTTTACTGACTTAGGTTATGCTGTTGCGTTAAGCTTATGATCAAAGAGGTTGCTTACATGATATGTACGTACTATCATATCTAGAATCATGACACGTTGTGTTGAGATGCATCGTGATGAGCACTACTCCCTAATTTCAGTAATAGGTCATTATGGTCCATACTTTATACTTCACTGATGCCTGTAAAGTGTTGAGTTTATGATGTTTATTTCTCAGACACTTTTTGTGCTAGAATCTTAAAATTGATGTCGATATACGTCTATGTAAGCAACTCACCCTTCCAACAAAGAAGCTCAGTGTGATCTATAATTCATCTTTCAAGGTCTTTGGCTTAGTCATTTGAGGTTTTGGTATGCTGCGTGTATACCATCTTCCTTAAAACCATGAAACTTGGATACATGATGCATCATTACAATGTCAAGATCTTTGTTGCAAAAAGAGTTTTCTGAGATCGGTGTTTAACCCTTAAATGACTATACTGAACGTTTGTGTTTAGAGTTAATGTATTCGGTGTTATTTGTGTTTCAATCAACACACTTTATAACTATCTTTAAAATGTTATACCCTTGCAAACCACAGAATGTCACCGTCAACTATAATGTATGATTTACACAAGTAAATTAAGTATTTGTATTTAGCTCATGACCACGTAGAGGCTTTAAGAATATGTGCATCATAGCCTACACAAACAACTTTTCTGACCAGTACAGTTCCAAGTAGGAGTAAGAATATGTTCATTCAACGCTAAGCTTTTTATAGTGGGGATTATGTGCTCTCTTTTGGACATACCGTTATATGACCTGCTTTACGTTCCGATGTGTTTTAATGTGTTGCATATTATATACGAATATGATGGGGAAAGCTGACTATTTCTAAATATCGCATTATCTTTCTAAAATGTGAGAGCCAAATGCATAGTACCTTGAAATAGTTTACAGTCTCAGGGGAATTCCTGTGCCAATCTCAAGTCATTAATCTGCAAAAAAAAAATAATAATAAAAAAACAGTCAGTCACACGATTTAAATGCCTAAGTAACATACAATTATGCAGTATTTGTAAAAACAGTCAAAATTTCGGTTATAATATACCAAGTGTTTGAGCGTTGTGTGGTGACAAATTTGAATGTGCATATGGTGGTACATATTTCTCATTAGGAATTGGGTAGAATGAATGCCCAATTGTATCACAACATGTTCAATGCGAAATGACATTAGCCTTGAAAAATGTTGCGATTACTTATAGTATGCATGTATTATGTGACCTGGTGTTTGCCTCTGCTTTAGATCCCCAGTGTCAAGGACATGGACTCAGA
Source organism: Margaritifera margaritifera (assembly GCA_029931535.1). NCBI lineage: Eukaryota > Metazoa > Mollusca > Bivalvia > Unionida > Margaritiferidae > Margaritifera > Margaritifera margaritifera. The sequence continues at coordinate 769,182 of JAQPZY010001048.1, forward strand.
GCGAAAACATGAGGTACAAGATGGCCTTATGTTCCTAATGTGTCATATCGGTAACAGTATCATAACATGAAATAATGGAACTTCAAAACTAAATGAATTATAGTCATATACAGACTTCTTTGCCTTGCCATTACATATATTCGTGTTGTTCACATAATAACAATAACACTGAACAGTATCATACTATACTTTATAATTTGAAGCCCTTTCCTTTCCCCCAACTAAGTACAATGAGACGTTTATTAGATAGCCCAACCTGATGTATATAAACACATGTAATGCGTGCAACTTATGAACTTTCCAATGACAAACTCCTATTTGAACGATAATAACTGCACAGGCGGTGATGTTCGAACCTAACACTGCAAACATAATGTCTTTCACTAGAAATCTTTTCTATGAAAGAAATGTAAATCATAATTAAATGTCGTCCATTGATGAGTCATGTGCGAAAGATGGTTGGACTTTCATTATGGTATGTGCTTTCCACAAATATGGTAAATACACATATCGATCATCCATGAGACAAATATGTGGTATCTTAAATGAAGTGTGCAAAACTATAAGGACGACATAACAACAAAGCATATAAGAATATACTAACGAGACTAGCAAAACTCGACTGTTTCTTTATTATTTCTTTAAGTTATAGTAACAGTTTTCCTAGGTTTCTAATCATTGTGAAAAAGCATAGCAAAACGCACGATAAGGATGATTGATTTTGTGTGATTTAACGCCATGTTTCAGCATATGATAGGCTATACGTGGCAGCCATTATAGTTGGTGGAGGAAGAACCCGGGAAGAACCAACGACCCACGTTAAGCTGCTGGCAAGCTTTCTCAGATATGCACGTTTGTCGAGCCGAGACTAGAACTAACACGGATATAGGTGAGATGTGTGAGTGATCTGTAAAGATGAGCGCCTTAAACCACTCAGCCTCTCTGGGTCCCTCGCACAATAAGGAGCGTACTTTTCTGCATGTATTTTTAATAGGTTGCCTTTTGAGAAAATTATGGTTAAAAATGTCCATACATAATCGTTTTCTAATAATATCCAGGTGCACTAGAGACAACAATGTTTATTTTAACATTATGGGAGTAACTTTGGATGTCTATGTGAATTTAATATTACGGTGCGTGTGTGTGGGTGGGGGGAAGGGGGGATTGACGCTACGTTTGGGACGATATGATTCTCTATTTGAATGGAACATGATTGAGAGACGGACGAGTACACTTAATGACAGACAAGCACACCCGTTTTAGAACTGGAAAAACTTCTGGAAATTTCGACATATGATTCTCTGTGTATGGGGTATATTTACAACGTGGAATTTCCAATTATAGTATTGATAGACCGATCAGTCTTATACAGGAATGCAAATGTAATGTTATATGAACTTTCTCTAAAACAAAGAGTGCGCTCAGTGTCATCTTGCTATGTTCATACATAATGAAAAGCGAGGAATATGGTAGCCCCTTCTTTCGTTTACAATGGATTAGTTCTCACTGGGGAAAATTAACGGAGATACCAAAAAGAATACAATACAAACATTTAACAGTGAACATATTTACAGACTTGACAACGCTGCTTAGCGAGAGGTGAATTAAGATTTTCTATTACGGTCTCGTCTTGCCACCGACTTAAACTTCTCTGTCGAGCTAAATAAAAGAGGTAAACATAATGATTACGATAATAGCATTCTACTTTCAGAACGTTTGGAGAGAAATGGTGTCCACAATAAGTCAGTGCGTGGGCTATATGGAATCAAGAGCTCCGCTAATGAAGAAAATACACACAATATTGTTCACACACATTTGAGTTTTTTTTCTATAAGGTATTCTCACTTTCGTCTGTATTGTTTAAAACGTCTAACTTTATAATCAACAAGTTGCAAAAGTGCGTAAGTATTAGTTTCTTTAAATGGATGTCTTTTATTATTTTTGCTGAGAACTATATATCATAAGTGAAACCTGTTTTTATCTTCCTATGTCATATGTGTCCGTATTCATTCCAGATTTCTCACCTGAATTTTAATGTGTAAAAAAGCGCATACGTATTGTACTCTGATAACTGAAGCATCAAAGAATATCACAGGTAGTTTGTTTCGTAAGTTTGTTCTGATCCACTCATTTACATTTTAATAAAGTACGTTGCTGGCTTTTTGTCCAAGAAACAAATGATGGATTGTTTGGGGCTACAGTCGTGTCAATTACTGTAAATGTTCCATTATTCGATTTGTTTACGTTCACATTCTTTTAGGTCGGTATGGAGTCTAATGGGAATTTAATATTACGCGTAGGAGTAGGGATGTGGGGGGTGCGCGGATGGAGGGTAAGATATGTAGTGTAGTACCCTACGGATTTGTAACGCTATTGCGCTATAGCACTCCTTAAGAATTTTAACAGAATGGATAGAAAAATCAGTACAGACAACGCCCATAGCGAAATTCGCAATGATTGTATCATGTGCTCATACAACTGTGTTTTTGAGGAATTTGACAACAGCGCATTGATACATTTTGTCAGAACAATGTTACAGGTCATACATTCACTCTCAGTGTGTAGGCTGTTCTAATTTTCATGCCACTATCTTAAGCAGCAAAATAAAAAATATATTGTATGAAGATTATGATAGTTTAGATGGGGAGTCTGTACTTGTAAAGAAAATACTAATCTTATGTATTGCTGAGTGAAATGGAAAGGAGCATCGTTCATTATCAACATACAAACTTATGCAAAATGACAAAAGGAGTGTACATTATGATTTATTTTTCATACAAGCTGACAGATATACAAAAGGAGGGTTGCGTGTGATTCTCTTTTCATACAAACACACAGTCACTCCTACAAATTAGAGTGTAATATAATATTTTTTCATACCAATTATTGTTCATACTATATTTAGTTGATGCAAACACAATCACATATACAAATGGGCGTGTAATATCCTATTTTCTTGATACCAACTAAACTGTCTTTATAAAATCACGGAATTATGCATACATAATTCGGTAGGGTTCGGTAGTTGTTCCGCGCAATTACAGAGTCGCGCATACAAATGTGGGTAGCGTATGATCTGTTTCACACAAAGACACAATTACACATGCCAAAGAGTGTAGGGTACGACGTATTTTATACAAGCACACAATCACATACAAAAATGAGTGTATGGTCTAATATTTTTTCTCATGGAACAAAACAATCAAACATACAAATTGGGGTTGTGTACACAATCACACATACAAATACAAATTGGCTTTGTGTATGATATTTGTTCATACCAGTACACAATCACACATAAAAAGGAGGGTAGGTTATGATATTTGTTTTCATATCAACAGACAATCATACAAGCAAATGGAGGAGTGGTATACTACTTTTTCATATGTATCATTCTTTTCATGCAAACACACATTTACCCATACAAAAGGTCACGGCTTATGATATTTACTTTGCAGAAACTCACAATTACGCATATGAAAGGGAGTAGGGGATGATACATTTTCATACACACATACACACTCAATCACACATGTAAATGAAGGAGTAGAATTATATGTTCATACCAATGATTATTTTTCTTCATGGAAACACACAAGTACGCATATCAAAGCGGTGTGTGGTATACACTATTATTCCTAGCGATAATTTGCTTTGGCATGCAAACAGACAATCACACATTAATTTTTTCGTAGAGAGTTACATATGTATATATATATATATATATATATATATATATATATATATATATATATATATATACAAATATATATATATATATATATATATATATATATATATATATAATATATTAATTTTCTTCATGCCAATTATACTTTTTCATACCAACACACAGTTACACACTGACATTTAAAAAAATACAAATATAGAAGATGACAATAATAATGCGCAATCTCTTTTCTAAAATACTGGTGTTGCTCTGAAAAGAGCCGCTGGGCTGCTCTATTGAGCATTTTCGTTGTTTTAAGGACCAGGGTAGCTGTAGCTCCCGGGCCAGGCTCTTCAGCATAGGCATCTGTTACACCGCTTCTCCTGGCTCCTTGTTCCTACTGAGACCTTAGACTCGGCCTCCGAATTTTAATATTGTCATTCTTGCGGTTGATGATGCTGATATTGTTGCTCCTGCAGCTTGTGTTTCATTTTTTCCTTTTTTAGTCCCATTCTAGTAGTAAGGCTTGGGCAATTCTGAATTGAAACTATTTAGTCTGGACCATTCTCCTTCTGTTCGTCATCAAGTATAACACCTCAACCCAAAATAGGAAGTGCTTACCTCTCTCCAAATGTTTTAAGGTAGTGTATAGTATATTAGTGGTACTCACTGTTCAACGATTGAAGGTAAGACTGGTGAAAAACATGACTTTGTATGGGTGGGAAAGGGATTGGAATTAGTCTTGGCACGTTGCCACCCGTATCGTATCTTTCTCTGGCTCAGTCAATCAGAGCACGTCTCGTATCTACCAATCGAAACGCGGGATATAGTGTGGTGTTGAGAAATAGTATGTATACACACAGCAACGCCAGAATAAAGTATATTATAGTACAATACAACACCATAACATGGCTGAGACCAAGACTAACACAATTTCTTATGATGGGTCTGTGGTCATGTCTAATGCTAATAATAAAGTACCGCTCCTACTATTGCTCAATGGATGCATTATCAGTTCAAGCAGATTCCGTTGGATATGACTCTGCGATTGAAATTCATGCGATTCTTTTCTCATCGTATGAATTTCATATTCACCTATAACAATGTTGTCAGAATAGCATGTTTTTTTTTTTTTTGGGGGGGGGGGTTGTGTTTTTTTTTTAACACAATACAAGGTAACAGATAAAAAGAGCTTTCCGTTTACTCTTTTTGTTTGTTTGTTTCCTATTGGCTATAACGGCACTTTAAACACATTATTAGCTATATCGTGCCGAGGAAATGGGAGCTAAGTACCGTTCTCAAGGACACATTGAGGCAGTCTACCAAGGCTGGCCCGGGCAGGTGTCGACCCTGAAAAGCATGCATTGCAGGTATGACGCTCAACCGACAGAGCTACCGTGACTCCCTGTACAACAACAATAGCAATACATACTCCCAAATAATGGTATTAACCTTCCTCTCAAACATGGTATAGTATTACACAGTACTATACAGCTTTTCGTTATGTCGTTGTTGTTTGTATAATGCTATTTTGCAACACCGACTATGTCACACCATACATTATCCGACATTCTGAGTGGTAGATGCAAGACGCACTCTAATCGAATGTATCAGAAAATAAAAAAGAAAAATACATTTGGGAACATGACAAAGCAAATTTCTATCCCTTTCCCATATTCAATGTTAGGTTTCTTAGCAGTTATACCAACCATTGTTGAAGAGTTAAGATGGGTACTACTGGTAAATTATGAACGTCCTTAATACATTTGGAGAGGATGAAGTACCTCCTGCACCGAGTTGAGGAGTTGGACCTGACGCCGAAACAGAACGAGAATGGTATTGAGAGAAGGGATCATTTCAGGATAGCCAAAATATCTGCTTTTACGCGTGCTAGAAGAGGGGAAAGATCAAGAAAAGCTGCAGTAGTTAGAACATTAGCAGCTGCAGTAACAATCACAACAAAAACATTTTGGAGCCATCGCTTTTCCAAGCATTGCTATAGGTTCTCAGTCTCGGTACGGATTTAAAGTCGAGAGAAGTGGTGTAACAGCTGCCCGTGCTGTACAATATGGCCCTGGACGTGCAGCTGTATTGGTCATTTAGACAATGGGCCTTCTTAAGAGCAATTCAGCGGCTCTTCTCAATGGCACACCGACCGGCATTCTAGAAAAAAGAATACTCATCAGTATTGCCCTCTTCTGTGTTTGCGTTTCTCTGTGCCATTGCATAACTGTGTGTTTGTATGGAGAACAAAATAATACTCTACCCCATCACCCTTTGTTTGTGCAATTTTGTGTTAGTGTTAGCAATCATAATTGGTATGAAAAGAATATCATAGCACACCCGACATATGTATGAGTAATAATGTGTTTAGATGAAGAAAGTTAAAGACTGGTAGAAATAAATATATTCTACCACACCCCAATTTGTACATTTAACAGTATGTTCTTATTGTGTCTTTTTGGTCTTCCCGGGTTCTTCCTCCACCAAATATACCAGTCGCCTTGAATAACCTATCATGTGCTAAAAATGGCGTTAAACCCACAAAACCGCAAATGTTTTTGTTTTCAGAATTTTCATATCGTATCCACGTTATTATGTGTAAATATAATAAAATATCATATTCCAGTGCTTTTTGCAAGTGAAATTGTGTGATGGTATTCAAAAAAATTATTAGTATGACAAATATTTTACCACACCCATATTTGTATGTGTGATAATTTGTTTCTATTAAAAAAAACAATATACCATACCCACATTTGAATGTGTAATTGTGTGTTTATATCAAATAAAAAATGATTGGCGTGAAATAAATATTATACTACATCCAAACTGTAAGTGTGATTGCGTGTTTGTATGAAAGAATCCCATACCCTACCCCGTTTTTGTATGTTTAGATATACATGTCTGCATTAAAACAGATATTTTTTTTTAATTAAAAAAATAGTATATAACATCCTCATTTGTATGTGCGATCATACCCATCACACTATTTGTGTGTGTAATTGTGTGTTTGTATGAAACAAATGCTTAGGATGAAAACATATTAGGTATGAATAAATCTTATACAACACCCTTATTTGAACGAGTGTGTGTTTGTGTGGTTGGATGAAAAAAATACCATACATCACCCACCTATTGACTGTGTAATTGTTTGTTTCCATGAAGCAAAGTTATACCTACCCCGATTTGTATGTGCGATTGTGTGTTTGTGTGAACAATTATAAGACTATATCCCAATTATATGCGTGATTTGTGTGTTTCTATGGATAAAGTGATATATCCTCCCCCCCCCCATATGTTTCTATGCGAGTAAATATAGTATATTGATTATTTTTGTTTATTGTGTTTAAAAAATGATTGGTATGAAGAAAATAGTATCATACACACCTATTTGAATGTGTGATTGTGTGTTTGTATGAACAAATATCATACCCTGCCCCTTAGGTGTTTGCATAAAACAAATATAATAACTTATCCCCGTCTGTGGTTTGAATTCTGTGTCGCACGAAGACTGGCGCTCTGTTCACCGTAATGAATTTCCAGGAATTAAAGATAAGACCATTTGTTTCTTTTATCTGCTGAATGTTGAAACCATCTCTGATATACTTTAACGATAGCAAGACTTTCAAATTAGCTGTTGTGGTGGACATTGTTTATGTTAAATTGACACCATTTTCATCTTGCATCAACTAGACATCATTTGAAGTCTTTTGGCGAAATTTCCCATATAAAACCATACATTCAGCGGGAATGGTACCCATACAATTTTCAAGACGGCCGTCTTGGCAGCCATGATAGATGCCAGATTGACAACACTTTCACTTAGGACCAACTAGGTACCATAAGAACTCTACTGGTGAAAACCCTGTATTGATATTGCCAGAGATTTGGAATAAGTAGAGATACCAATATTTTCCGGATAGCCACTATGGTGGCCATATTGAGGATCAGTTTGCACCAATTTTATTTAGGATAAAGTAACCACTATAAAAACGCTTCTGACACAAACCCCAAATCAAAATGATTTTCCATATATGAAGAGTAACGACAACAAGATTTCAACATGGCTATATGATTTGCCATATGTTAAGTCAGATCAGCCTCACTTTAACTTAGGACCAACAAGACGTTATAAGAAGTCGTCTGGTGAAAATGCTGATATGATTTTCCGGTTTGGAGGAGTAACAACAACACGATTTTCAAGATGGATGCCATGGTTGTCATATTAGATATAAGATTCACACCATTTGGATTTATGACCAACTAGACATCATACGAGGTCTTCTGCTGAAAACACATTGTCGATATGACGAGCTATCCACGATAATGGCGATAATAAAGTTTTCCCAATGGCCATTGTAGCGGCCATATTGGAGGTTAGGCTAGCACTATTTTTTACGACCAACCAGACATCCTAAAAGATCTTTCAGCGAAAACCACATACTGATATGACCATTCATTCAGGCGAGACAGTGATAGCAAGAATTTAAAGATGACGACTGTGTCGCCCATATTGGATGTCTGAGGAGCATTATTTTCTTTTCCTTTGGTACCAACTAGACATCGTAAGAAGTATTTAAGTAAAATCCCATGTTGATACGACTATCCAATCAGGAGGAGTAGCGATAGCAAGATTATCAAGATGGCCGCTGTGGCAGCCATATTAGATGTGCGAGTGACACCATTTTCTTTTGGGAGCAAATAAACATCTTTAGAAGTCTTTTGGTATAAACTCCATGTCAATATGGCTTTTCGTTCAAGATTTTTAAGATTGTGGTGGTCATAGTTATTGTCATATCGGCATAATTTTCAAATTAGGACCAAATAGACAATACGAGAAATCTTTTATTAAAACTTTACGTTGGTATAATTATCCATTCAGGCGGATTATCTATAACAAGATTTTACAGATGGCCGCAGTCAGTTTTATATTGTATATCTGAGCGGCACTATTTTCATTTGGAACCAACTAGATAATTGGATGAATGTGTGTGTCAAGTTTCTTGGCAGTCCTCCAAACGGTTTAGCAGGAGTATCAATAACAAACTTCGGCTAATGGACGGACGGCGGACGACAGACCGTTATATAAGCTGTTGTGGTCTATGATCAGTAGAGCTAGAAAATGATTAATTTGAAGAAAAGTGTATACTACTCCCGCATTTGTATGTGCGATTGTGTGTTTGTATGAAAACAAATATTATAGTATGACCTCCTTTTGTATGTCTAATTGTGTGCTTATATGAAAAACATATCACAGCCGACCCCCATTTGTATGTGTGATTGTGTGTTAGTCTATAGAATAATATAATACCAAACCCCGCTTTTGTAAATTTTCATTTATTCTGTTGTCTTTCTATGTTTTGCAGTGATTAATGTTCCTTCCAATTTTAGCATGCTACAAAAAAAATATTTCTTTTAGAAGTACCAATACTCTTCGTCCAAACTATCCCAATAGTGAAAACACCAGCAATCTATTTATGTTGTTTTTTGTTAAAACTATATAGAGAATTACTTCTGTATGAACAAAAAAGATATATCTCACGGTCAATGTATAGCGTGCAAGACTGTTTCGGCAAAAATTTTCAAAATGTTAATGTCGAATTATCTAGAGTACAATTGAGGAAACAACAAAATGTTAGTGAATTTCAGTCTGTATATTGTCTGTAATTAAGTGTATTTGTCTCTCTGTCTATTTCATTAGTAACCGTGTTACAATTTTAAGGTCTTTCCTTCCTCTGTGCCCAGTTACGATAAAATTATTATTTTCTTTACAAGTACCGATACTTTTGTTCTAAACTATCCTAATCTTGACAAATGCACAATTTTGTTGGATGTTTCAAAAGATGAAATTGTTATTCTCCTTTCATATGAAAAGAAAATATACATGACAGTTAATTTCAAACATGTAACGTGTCAACGTGCTTATTTTCAAATCCCACAAGTGTGGAATTAAGCAGAATGAACAGTGTTTGTAAATTTCGGTCTAGGCGTTGTTTATAGTTATGTGTTTTTTGCTGTATATTCATCACGCTGAATACCCATAGATGGTTATAATGAAATACGTAGTGTTAAAATGTCCATAGGATACTATACCCTCCGAAGCGTGATGCTAAATTACAATTAGACTTCACAGCGTCCCAAACTGTTCTAAACGTAAATTCTTTGACGATTGAATGTCTTTAAACATGGCAAATATGGAACCTCAACGGAATCTTTCACTTGCAGTGTGGACAAAAATATCAGCGCACAGGAAAAAAGATCACAAAGTGGATTGAAACAAAGTCATGAAACAAACTTGCTATGTTGTTGCTCATTACGTTTCGTGATTATTCAGTGAGCAAACAACACACGCTGTGTTTTTCTTCCTCTGCATGTAATATTCGTGTTCAACATAATGAATGTATTTGGTCGCATCTAACAAAACGATGAAACAGGTTTTATTTGTGATATCTACTTTTCTGCAGAATTAAGACATCCGTCTGAATAAACTGATATTTAAACACTTTTACACTTTTTCATTATCAACTTCTTCGTTTGAAAGATTGCAGGCGTGAAGGTGAGAAAAACTTGCAAAAAAAAACAACAAAAAAAAAAACCAAAAAAAACAACAACAATAAAATCACACGTTTGTGAGGACAATATTGTGTGTTTTTTTCATTAACAAAGCTTTTGATTCTCTCTAGCCAATTTACTGACTGATGTTGCATTACAATTCCCTAAAAATGTTGATAAAGTAGAATGGCGATTTAGTAATCAGCTTGCTTATTTTTTTCTTTCGCTCAACAACGTATCATAAGTCAATGGCAAGATGAAACTGTCATTAAAAATTGCAATCCTTCTCTCATTCATCAACGTTTTAACTTTGCACATATGTTCACTATTAAATGTTTGTGTTGTATTCTGCAGGGTATCCCCGTTTATTTTCCTCAATGAGAACTTAGGCATTGAACAACAAATGGAAGGACCTAATCCTCACTCTTTCATTATTTGTTAGTAAATGAGTGCACCACAGCCCAAAATTCACACATAAGTCCTTCATGTCCCAAGGTAATTTTTGAAGAAAACTGACGCTCAAGGTGCAAATGCGGGTCCTTTCCGCAAAAGATAAATTTGAAAAAAATAGCCTACTAAACAGCTGCATTCATTTCAAAATAGTTGCCATCAAGGCCACTTTAGGGATATTATACTTTCCTTGAACCGAACGTGTCTACCGCTACCGGTGACTATCTAAACTTCCTAGCCGATTATTGGTATCTGCGTGGATTGATACTGTTATACAACCAAAGGAAGTGTAAATACCGCACACCAATTTCAAGATCAACACAAGCCCAAAGCACTTAATTCACAAGTTTGTACCATACTTAGTGTTTTAATTATTAAACAATTACAGCTGAAAAAATCACATGATAACCTTCAGTTAAGAAGTTTTTAACAGGGGTCAACTTTCGAAACTATAACCTGCCACCTGAAACATTTTACTCAAAATAGGTTCTGTAAAACGTTTTGTATATATTTAGACAATATATAGTAAAATGATATAAAGAAATACGAATATATGCGACACTAGCAATGTTTTCACTCTTTTATAAAAGTGATTACATTGCGGCTGAAAACAATGCATTGTGTATAATCTCTGATGTGATTACATTTGTTAAAAGATTTAAAATTGTGTGCAAGGTGAGATGCTTTTGGTCTTTTGTTTAGGATCATATTATCACGACATTACCGACATTCCTTTTCAATGCTGCTGGAATGCCTAGAATCGACTTTGGAGTTGCAAATTATGAGTGAATGCGAGAACTATGTTAGTTGCTCAAGATAAATCTTCTTTTTTCTGTAGCCAATTATTTGTTAGAAATGGTTGTCTAAAGTATACTACTTTAACAAAGAGCCACCATACAGTTAAGTATATCACGCCCTTTAGCAGTAATTTTATCCTGACCCAAAAAACAAGAGTCCCTCAAATTGACTGATTCTCTGCTGACCGAAATGAATTTATAGGAATTCATCATAAGACCATTTCTTCTTTTTAATATTCTTCAGCAATACAAGATTTTCAAATTAACTTTTGTGGATGTTACCTTGGCACCATTATCAGTTAGGACCAACAAGATATCAAAACAAATCTTCTGGTGGAAAACCCATGTTAATATGACTTTCCCTTATGAAGGAGTGACAATAGCAAGATTTTCAAGATGGCTTCCATGGTGGGCATATTGGATATCAGATTGGCACCATTTTCATTTAGAACATACTAGACGCCAGAAGAAGCATTTTGGTGAAAGCGCAATATTGATATGACCATCAATCCCAGGAGAAATAGGCCAAAATAGCCATTGTTGCAGCCATATTGAAAATCGGATCGACACTATTTTCATTCACGACCAATTAGACATCGTCAGAAGTATTCCGAGAAAACTCCATGGTGATATGACCATTCATTCGATAGTATTGACAAAGACTGGATCTCTGAGCAGCACAATTTAGGACCACACTAGACTTCATAGGAAATCACTTAGTTCTAAACCCATGTTGATAGGACCATCCATTCTGGAAGAGTGGCGATAACACGATTTTGGATGCAGACGGACTCGCAATACGTTGAAAAATCTATTGTTTCCATGTGTGTGGATACACTTTTCTGATATACTCTGCTATAAATAAAACAAACCACACTCGCGTCAACTCAAAAGAAAATCTGCTTTCGTTGGTATACTGTACACCTCCTTACGTTTTACATCAGAACAGCTAGCACGATGCTGTATGGTACCTTTACTCAGAGGAACCGGCTTTTTCCTTTAGAGATCTCTATTTTATGCGTCTTTCTTCATCTTGGAATTTAAACAAGATAAACAAAAATACTTTTCTTTCTTTTTTTCATGTTAATTCGTTGCCCTAGATTGCACAAAATCTTTCACTTTCACTTCAAATTAACGTGTAAAAGTATACTTCTACATTAGTAGACGGTCGGTATGTTCAAGAGTAACGTCGCACATAAAAGCAAGCCGAGCCTTAGTTAAGGGAGGTAACGGACTCTGTAATTTTGAACAATCTAACACTTGATTTATTTTATCGTGAATTCAGTATATTTTATTAGAGAAACTAATTTGTAAACTGTACATAATTTTCTACAAAATACATTAAATATTTACATTTTTAAGATTTTCTCCACAATTAACTTTAAAATAGTTATGTCAGTTAAATCGAAAAGCCCGCCTGTACCAACGCGAGAAAATAAGTTAGTTCTCTATCTTTGACAAAGATATTTCATCAAAATGTCTAAACTACCTTGCGCAACTATTTATCTTCCGCGCACTGGTACGGGGTAATGACGTTTCAAACATTGACAATAATGTACTATTTTTCTTATGAAATTATTCCTTAATTTACAAACGTTGTTGTTAACACTACGCATTAAACGTATTGATCTTCAACACCCACAAAAAGGAATCCATCGTTGCCAATGTCAGTCTAAGATGAACTGTGTTAGGTCCAACATTATATGATTCAAGTGTATGACTGTTTATTGCATAATGTATAATACACCGATGACATTCTTGAAAACATTGAATACGTTTAACCCTTTCAAATATGTTAGAATACCGATGAATCAAAATTTTATAAAAATATAGGTCGTGGTGTGTATCTTCGTTATCTTCTTGTAAAGGTTACTGCTGACATTAATGCAAATAATCAGTGAAGAAAGTTTAATCAAAAGGAAAGTGAATATACATTAGTGACTGCTACTTCAGTTTATACTGGGATCCAAATTAAACGTCCAGGATGTAAACGATTGAGTGTCTACTTACTTCTGAAATATGAAACCTGTCACAAATAGATATTTACTTAAGATCAAGTCAAGGTATGTGTCTTTCATTAAAATATTCCCAACAAAACAAGGAAGTCGTTCGGGAAATATGAATTTCTATATACTGTATTCACAATATATTGATAGATACATAACTCACTATAGAAATGGAACTTACCTGTTTATGCATATTTTCCAACTACTTCCAGAACGAATACTATATTGTAACTCAGTTCCCTAAACCAGTAAGGAAAAATACTTTTGCACTATTAACATCAAAGTTATTTGATGAATAATTATCTTGTCAACATTTAACAATATAGTTTTTTTTCTTGTTCGAACGAGTACAAGCGCAATGAGATTTTGCAGAACCCGTGTCAAATTTAACATACTAATAAGACAATCACCTTTAAATTGCAAAAATATATTATAATGAACTGACGTCTCTCTACGTACCGATACTTCGCATTCCCTTCCGTATGTTTTCTTGTGCACTTTATTATGTGCATGGGGCCCGTAGCAGGGCTTTTGTTTAATTTTAAACAGTAAACAGGGTGTAAAACTCTTCGCAGTGACTCTAATCAATGTACACATTTAAAACGTAAGCATAATAATGTTTAAGAGAGATATCATAAAGTCGAACTTCAAAATATGCATATGCTACAGATTGTAGATTCTTTAATTCGAGTTTTCGCAGTTGGTTATATTTTTTTTAGATGCAATGGTTAAAACCTGCTTGACACCATGACTGAGCTCGTCGAATAATTCATTCCGAGTATTCATGTATCCGATGTTTGAATTAGGAAGATTTTACGTACTGAACAGTTTGCATTAAATAAATACGGAAATTATATACCTTAACTGAGCTTCTACACTGTATTATCATCATTAATATCATCTGCATCAGAAACTTTGAAAACTAAAATTAAATTTATCAACCATGTTATGTGTAAATTCCTACATGTAAGCATATAGAACTAAGTTGAAATATGGATAAGAAACGGAATTCAGGACTCATTGTATGAAAATCAAGGTATAGATTTCTTGTTCCCGTATATATCTTCCATAGAGAGCGGACACATGAGTTTAGGGTCGTATAATTAAAGTTTATGAATAAAAGAAGAAATACAAAAGTACTTATCAAAAGAACTATCTAACATACTGATCAGATATATAGTTTAGTGCAAATTAGGTATAACGGTAAATAAAACAAAAGAAATCATTTTTAGGAGCCATCATAGTATAATCTTTCCAAAAAATAAAGACAGGGTTCTGCTGTCAGTAACCTCTACGTCACATATGCAGTAAGACATTCACTAATGCATGTTTAAGAATTAGATTGAATCTGTCGTTTTATTTTCAGTTTAGAAACAAAGTTACCACACATTAGTCTTTCGCCAAATTCAGGTAAGTCATATACTAATTACAATCAGAGATTCAAGACCACGTATTCTTTGTATACTAAAATAATTATTTTTAAAAAAATTCATTTTTCCCTCTTTTCTATCTGTACTGAAGCTTTCATAATAAAGCTACGTTTCTCGCAATAAAAGTTAATTGAGTTATTCGCATGGTATGATTTTGTGACTCTCTTAATGAATAATTGTAAATACAGTTAGAATAAATACATGACAGTGATACCACCAGCCACACCTTTCATAGCAAAAATGTTGTCATGGACCGAATCAACCTCCAACCCCTACCCCCGACAAAATAATATGAACACAGTGCATGTTTATCATTTGGGAGCCATACTGAATAGTGTGTGGATAATTTTTTCATACTACTGTACATCAGAAACACCAGAGTTATGCGTCATCAACTCCCACTGGACAATCAGGATGCCTTGCGTTAGAGGAAAATAGTGCTAAATAGCAGAATACAATTAACCTTGTAGTGTTAGTTAAACTTGGGTTTAGGATGTAATTCAACTTTACAAATATGTTCTTTGAAGGACGACTATATCAGATATATCTAAGGCTACGGCTAATTCACAAGATTTACTCTGCATCAGCTTAAATGATTTTCACTACGATATATGATATTCAAATTATGCGCATCCCCTTCAATGACTATCACTACTAGGAACCGTCATGCAGTCATGCATCGAACGGTTATTATCAATTGATAAAGAAGAGACAACAAGGAAATATGCGTCACATTTGGATGGGTATTTTGATTTATCAATCTTTCTGTGATGTGACAAGTTAAGCGAAAAATAGTTTCAAGACTTCCTTTACCATTCCGTAAGTTGCTAGTTGTGACTCGACGAATTCACTTTGTGCTTTGTTCTATCTATGTAACTGCAATAGTGGAAACATACATGCATTGTTCTCCAGAATGACACCTACAACGATTGAACGTTAAACATTAGTTTATGTTTTTCTGCCGACAAACTTCCATTGAGTGAACGAACCGTTGTTTCAAAGTTTGAAGAGTTGTGGTTAAAATTTTCCGTATACTCTGTTCTAAAAAAACTAGTCCACACCCGTATCAACTCACAACAAAATTTGCTTCCGTTGGTATATTGTAAACCTACTTACGTTTTCCATAAGAAGAGATATCATAATGTTGTATCTTACTTTATTATTTTTGAGGACCCAGCATTAAAATTTTGTTCAAACCTGCCATTTAGTTTTTGACCAGGTATTATGACAATGATAAGTTTCTACATACAACTAGCTCCCTTTTAATGATTGCAAGTTCCCATCTTTAGCTTGAATACACTGTACACCCCATTAAGTAAGTCTGGTCCAAAAATGTAATAACCCGGAATCTAATGTATAATACGGGACACAAGTTTGAGTAAAATAGCATTACTACTGCATGTTACATGTAGGTGATGTCAGGCAATCCTACAATTATGGTAAAGCAGGCAGAGTAAAATCATATTAATTCTACATCGTTCATGTAGGTGATATCAGGGAATCCCCCAATTACAGTACACCAGGCAGAGTTAAATCACATTCTTACCATAAAGTAGGTGATGTCAGGGAATTATATCCTTACAGTACACTAGGCAGAGTAAAATCACATTCCTACTATACAGTACATGTAGGTGATATCAGAGAATTTTATCCTTACAGTACACCAGGCAGAGTAAAATCACATTCTTATTATACAGTATATGTAGGTGATATCAGGGAATTATATCCTTACTGTACACTAGGCAGAGTAAAATCACATTCCTACTATACAGTACATGCAGGTGATATCAGGGAATTATATCCTTATTGTACACTAGGCAGAGTAAAATCACATTCCTACTATACAGTACATGTAGGTGATATTAGGGAATTATGTCATTACTGTACACTAGGCAAGGCACAACGTGTTCAATTATATCATTACTGTACACCAGGCAGAGTAAAATCACATTCCTATTATACAGTACATGTAGGTGATATCAGGGAATCATATCCTTACTGTACACCAGGCAGAAAAAAAATCACATTCCTACTATACAGTACATGTAGGTGATATCAGGGAATTATATCTTTGCAGTACACCAGGCAGAGAAAAATCACATTCCTACTATACAGTACATGTAGGTGATATCAGGGAATTATATCCTTACTGTACACAAGGCAGAGAAAAATCACATTCCTACTATACAGTACATGTAGGTGATATCAGGGAATTATATCCTTACAGTACACTAGGCAGAGTAAAATCACATTCCTACTGTACAGCACATGTAGGTGATATCAGGGAATTATATCCTTACTGTACACTAGGCAGAGTAAAATCACATTCCTACTATACAGTATATGTAGGTGATATCAGGGAATTATATCCTTACTGTACACTAGGCAGAGTAAAATCACATTCCTACTATACAGCACATATAGGTGATATCAGGGAATTATATCCTTACTGTACACTAGGCAAGCCACAATGTGTTCAATTATATCATAACTGTACACCAGGCAGAGTAAAATCACACTCCTATTATACAGTACATGTAGGTGATATCAGGGAATTATATCCTTACTGTACACTAGGCAATTCACAAGGTGTTCAATTATATCCTTACTGTACACTAGGCAGAGTAAAATCACATTCCTACTATACAGTACATATAGGTGACATCAGGGAATTATATCCTTACTGTACACTAGGCAGAGTAAAATCACATTCCTACTATACAGTACATGTAGGTGATATCAGAGAATTTTATCCTTACAGTACACCAGGCAGAGTAAAATCACATTCTTACTATACAGTACATGTAGGTGATATCAGAGAATTATATCCTTGCGGTACACTAGGCAGAGTAAAATCACATTCCTACTATACAGTACATGCAGGTGATATCAGGGAATTATATCCTTATTGTACACTAGGCAGAGTAAAATCACATTCCTACTATACAGTACATGTAGGTGATATTAGGGAATTATGTCATTACTGTACACTAGGCAAGGCACAATGTGTTCAATTATATCATTACTGTACACCAGGCAGAGTAAAATCACATTCCTATTATACAGTACATGTAGGTGATATCAGGGAATCATATCCTTACTGTACACCAGGCAGAAAAAAAATCACATTCCTACTATGCAGTACATGTAGGTGATATCAGGGAATTATATCTTTGCAGTACACCAGGCAGAGTAAAATCACATTCCTACTATACAGTACATGTAGGTGATATCAGGGAATTATATCCTTACAGTACACTAGGCAGAGTAAAATCACATTCCTACTATACAGCACATGTAGGTGATATCAGGGAATTATATCCTTACTGTACACTAGGCAGAGTAAAATCACATTCCTACTATACAGTATATGTAGGTGATATCAGGGAATTATATCCTTACTGTACACTAGGCAGAGTAAAATCACATTCCTACTATACAGCACATATAGGTGATATCAGGGAATTATATCCTTACTGTACACTAGGCAAGCCACAATGTGTTCAATTATATCATAACTGTACACCAGGCAGAGTAAAATCACACTCCTATTATACAGTACATGTAGGTGATATCAGGGAATTATATCCTTACTGTACACTAGGCAAGGCACAAGGTGTTCAATTATATCCTTACTGTACACTAGGCAGAGTAAAATCACATTCCTACTATACAGTACATATAGGTGACATCAGGGAATTATATCCTTACTGTACACTAGGCAGAGTAAAATCACATTCCTACTATACAGTACATGTAGTTGATATCAGAGAATTTTATCCTTACAGTACACCAGGCAGAGTAAAATCACATTCTTACTATACAGTACATGTAGGTGATATCAGAGAATTATATCCTTGCTGTACACTAGGCAGAGTAAAATCACATTCCTACTATACAGTACATGCAGGTGATATCAGGGAATTATATCCTTATTGTACACTAGGCAGAGTAAAATCACATTCCTACTATACAGTACATGTAGGTGATATTAGGGAATTATGTCATTACTGTACACTAGGCAAGGCACAATGTGTTCAATTATATCATTACTGTACACCAGGCAGAGTAAAATCACATTCCTATTATACAGTACATGTAGGTGATATCAGGGAATCATATCCTTACTGTACACCAGGCAGAAAAAAAATCACATTCCTACTATGCAGCACATATAGGTGATATCAGGGAATTATATCCTTACTGTACACTAGGCAAGCCACAATGTGTTCAATTATATCATAACTGTACACCAGGCAGAGTAAAATCACACTCCTATTATACAGTACATGTAGGTGATATCAGGGAATTATATCCTTACTGTACACTAGGCAAGGCACAAGGTGTTCAATTATATCCTTACTGTACACTAGGCAGAGTAAAATCACATTCCTACTATACAGTACATATAGGTGACATCAGGGAATTATATCCTTACTGTACACTAGGCAGAGTAAAATCACATTCCTACTATACAGTACATGTAGGTGATATCAGAGAATTTTATCCTTACAGTACACCAGGCAGAGTAAAATCACATTCTTACTATACAGTACATGTAGGTGATATCAGAGAATTATATCCTTGCTGTACACTAGGCAGAGTAAAATCACATTCCTACTATACAGTACATGCAGGTGATATCAGGGAATTATATCCTTATTGTACACTAGGCAGAGTAAAATCACATTCCTAATATACAGTACATGTAGGTGATATTAGGGAATTATGTCATTACTGTACACTAGGCAAGGCACAATGTGTTCAATTATATCATTACTGTACACCAGGCAGAGTAAAATCACATTCCTATTATACAGTACATGTAGGTGATATCAGGGAATCATATCCTTACTGTACACCAGGCAGAAAAAAAATCACATTCCTACTATACAGTACATGTAGGTGATATCAGGGAATTATATCTTTGCAGTACACCAGGCAGAGTAAAATCACATTCCTACTATACAGTACATGTAGGTGATATCAGGGAATTATATCCTTACAGTACACTAGGCAGAGTAAAATCACATTCCTACTATACAGCACATGTAGGTGATATCAGGGAATTATATCCTTACTGTACACTAGGCAGAGTAAAATCACATTCCTACTATACAGTACATGCAGGTGATATCAGGGAATTATATCCTTACTGTACACTAGGCAGAGTAAAATCACATTCCTACTATACAGCACATATAGGTGATATCAGGGAATTATATCCTTACTGTACACTAGGCAAGCCACAATGTGTTCAATTATATCATAACTGTACACTAGGCAGAGTAAAATCACATTCCTATTATACAGTACATGTAGGTGATATCAGGGAATTATATCCTTCCTGTACACTAGGCAAGGCACAAGGTGTTCAATTATATCCTTACTGTACACTAGGCAGAGTAAAATCACATTCCTACTATACAGTACATATAGGTGATATCAGGGAATTATATCCTTACTGTACACTAGGAAGAGTAAAATCATATTCCCACTATACAGTACGTATATGTGATATCAGGGAATTATATCCTTATTGTACACTAGGCAAGGCACAATGTGTTCAATTGTATCATTACTGTACACCAGGCAGAGTAAAATCACATTCCTATTATACAGTACATATAGGTGATATCAGGGAATTATATCCTTACTGTACACTAGGCAAGGCACAAGGTGTTCAATTATATCCTTACTGTACACAAGGCAGAGTAAAATCACATTAGTACTATACATTACATATAGGTGATATCAGGGAATTCTATCCTTAATTTACACTAGGCAAGGTACAATATGTTCCAATTTAGTTCGTGAAGCTCCCCAGTCATATTAAACCTCTATAATACGCGTCATTGTTTATAGCAGATGAGTAAACTGTACAGTGCATTTTGTACATGTGTTTTTCTTCATGCATTTTAACATTTATCAGACCTAGTATAGGTCTTATTGTAACTATACATATCTACATAGATTTTACTGTACATATTTACATAGATTTTACAAACGGATATATATATATATATATATATATATATATATATATATATATATATATATATAATTTAATTGTATATGCAGCCATGAACATCATAAAGGTCACATTGTAGGACTCTCCCGTTTAATCACCTAGTTCGTTTCAGTTGAGGATAACGGTGTCTATTACATACAATTCCTAACTACTCCTCCATAAAGGTCCTAGGGAAGAAACACATATATCGTTAATAATCTAGAGTTCTTAGTAGCTAACAAAATTAATTATGTGATGATGGATCCTGACATTTGGCATATTCTAATGTTGATCCAGCAGAATGTCTCTATTCGTTCCACATCCTGCGCAAATGTTAACGGCACTCGTGATGAATTTATTGGACATACAACTAAAGATGGATAATAAATATATTCCTGCTGTAGTCATTACAGAACATGGAATACTTGATGTAATTAATACTCTGTCCACCAAAAAAGAATGTGAAATTTACATAGTAAGCCAAGAGCCGCTTAACGGTACGGCCCCTTTTATCTTTATTTTATCTTAGCTATCCCTTGTTGAAACAATCTTCCAGATCCTGTTTATAATTGCCAATTTAATGAGAATATTCAGAAATAGGTTGCAATAATGATTGCTTGAAGATGGGTTCCAAAGTAATGGGAAACACATTTTCAAATATGTCCACTGCCATTACAACCCCAAATGACCATATGTATAAATATAAATCAGGTTTTCGAATCATTCAAAAGTTTGTCAGCTGATATGTATATATCACAGTTTGCTAATATAGAGGACATATGTAGCGTTTGTGATGTCACTAAAGCTTTATATCGTGTTTCGAATAAAGATATGCTAGACATATTTGAAGAGTTATGGGTTGTAAATTGTCTCTTATAGACAGATTTATTCTTCAGCTTCCAAACAGTGTGGCAACAGTTTTTGAGAATACACCTGGATACACATACAGTACCAATTATTGATTGCGATCGCTGCAACTGTGAGTAGATTTTAACCCTACCTAAAACTGACTAAATGGATTAAGGAAATAAGATTCAGAAACGTGTCAAAAATGCACTTGTTTGCCGCATTCCAGAATTGAAACGAAATCTAAATCGTCCAGCAAATAGACAAATCACATAATTGTAATACCTGTGTGTTTATCATCCAGCTTTGCAAATCAAGCTGTCCCAGATTACATTATTCCGTGGTACAATATACACCAACATATTTGGGCCTTTTTACAGATTTGTTTAGCTGATGTCAAACGTTAGAACTAACTGAAAAAAGTGAATCTTCGTTTTTTTTTACTGAAACTGTAAATTCAAGGTAACTGCAGCACTCTTACTCAACCGTTTATAGTAAATTAGACTATTTGTGTGTGAGGAAAAAAACAATCAATCCAACAATAGATGACAAAAGCTCTTTCTTTGATTTTCAGTAATATTTATTTGAATTTTAAAATATTAAATAATTGAATTTATTCTTAGCATTTATACATTTAATTTTCAAACATTGACAGAAAGTGTAAAAGCGATACATATCAAATGATTAATGTACAGTTCTCTCCCTCTCTTCGTATGTATGTATGTATGTATGTATGTATGTATGTATGTATGTATGTATGTATGTATGTATGTATGTATGTATGTATGTATATAGGTATGTATGTATGTATGTATGTATGTATGTATGTATGTATGTATGTATGTATGTATGTATATATGTCTGTCTGTCTGTCTGTATGTATGTATGTATGTATGTATGTATGTATGTATATATTTTTATATATATATATATATATATATATATATATATATATATATATATATATATATATATAAAGTAAATAGAATTCCTATCCACAGGCAAACATTCACGGTTGAGACCCGTTCATGACCCCTAATGGGGAAACTGGGTTTTGCCCCATGAATTATAATATACTTTCCGTGTTCAGCAAATCTATCTGAAGGTCAATGCTATTACAGCATTGTTTCGTAATCAGAGGCAGCGTTTGAAGGACTTGCCATTAGAGGCTCACAAGGGACCAAACTTATTTTATGGAAATTCCAAAAATTGAATTCGCACTTTGGGCTTGACAAACTTCTCAGTTCCGCGGCCTCTTTTCAACAGTTTAGCTTGCATTGGAATTTGGGTCTTTTGACTTGAGAGTCAGTGTAATAGTTGCATTTGAAATGATATATTATTAACTATCGACTAGAGAAAGGGTACAAGGCTTCTATTACAATTACCCCCACTCCACCCTTCTCAACGGTTCACATGGACTATTTGCCGGTCTACATTTAAAGTAAAAAAACCTGAATAAAACTTAAATAAAAACCGCTACAGTTTCTGTTTATACAATCGATTTTTCTATATCAACAGACTCAAAGTACTTTGCCTTTATTTATGGTCCCAGTAAGGCACGTCCGATATCACTGTTGCTAATATTTGGATTTTAAAGTCAAACAGGATGCATTAGATGTCACCACGGGACAAATTCACTTCGCTCTTCAAGTGCTAACAATTGCAGTGTAATAAATTACACTCACGACTCGCGAATATTTGCTTGATATTTGAAGACGGTCAATAGTCTGGTTTTAACTTAGTCAAAACTAAATCGAATTTTAGTAAGCGACCACATTTACTTTCCTCTTCATAGTCATTGCTCTTTGCTTTGATGTAACTGTAACTTAATACAAGCATATTTAGCAAAATCCTTATAACTGATTGACGAGAAGCATACATGTGTGCCGCTTAATTATTGGAAACCAGGCTAAGCCATGCATCCATATTCAGATCTTTATGTAAGCACATTATCATCGATTAAAATGGCACCCACAAATTTATAATAGATCGTTATAAAATAAATAAGAAAATAATAGCATAAACAGGAGTAAGAGTTGATCAGAATCGTTGAAATATAAAGATCTTTTCTTCATGTTGACGTCTACACATGCCAGGTAAAAATAAATAAACATTTTGAATATTCTTTATTCGAACATAAGACACTTTCTTTTTAGGTGACTTCAAATAGATTGAATGTAAAGCAGGGTTCATTTTCAAATCAACACATTTGGAATTTGGAGTGAATACATATAGATCATATCAGTAATAAACTAATCTTTAAATGTATGGCAAAATGTTTAATTTGAGATTTATGATTAGGCAAAAGAGAATCATATCAACCGTGAGTATGTTCTTTGAAACACAACGTTTCAAAAGTGTCTCCTGAAACATAAATGTGGTATGTCAAATTCAATTCTTAGATTGTAAGTAATTCAATTTGTATGTAAATTATTGAAAGTGTCCTTTTTAGTACTAATAAAATTATGCATCATATCCATGGATTTTTTTTAAAAATTGTCCACGGTTTTTATTTTACATTACAATAACAATGCCTGTAATTTGCGCTAAAAGAGACGACGGAACTTTACAAACATTTGTCAACTCTTGTATTGCATCATGAAAGCGCATGCGTATTGCATTCCCAAAGACATAAAAGATTAAAATCCTCAAAAAAGTTCTTGACTGATTTCCATGAAATTTTCATTGTTGTTTCTATCAAGACGTCCACTTTCTTATTTTAATTTGTGGACTTCCATATCACTTCAATAATTGTCTTTAATAGTATCGACTCAAGACAGGTTATAAAGCTTAGATCAAAGATGGTTGCCACCCCACAAACATGTTTGATGTAAAGGTGTATATCCTGTTAAAATATCGACTTTTTTGTACCTATATCGATTTAATGTAAGACAACTTAAATGCAACTGTAATGGTGATCTATTAGTTTCCCTTTTCATAATTGGTAATATTCTTATCACTTAATATTGATTTAAAATATCTTTTTAATTTTATGTTAGGTCCAATACAGCACAACCTTTGCCTGTGTTAAGAGTGTTTGCATTTTATATTTAAACAAGCTGCCTCAAATGTTACCACTAGACAAGTTTACTTTGCTTTAAATGTATTAACAAATGTCGGGTGATAAACTACACTCACATCTCTAAATATTTCAAATTATATTTGGGTACGGTAAATGGTCTGTGTTTAACTTAATCACATTTACCAGAAATATTTGATTAAATAATGGCGACCGGATTTAGTTTTCTCTTCAAAATCTTTACTCTTTGTATTAACGTATAATGTAACTCTTCTGTTTGAACATTGATATCCAAGATATGCATGAATATTCCAATCAATACACAACCACATTTATATATTTGAATGTGCACATATTGTTGATATTCTACTCATGTTAAGACTATCACTGTATGCTTTTGGAGACTTTTCAAGATTAACATAACAAGACATAAAGCTACCAAATTTTCATTCTGTGAGATAGCATAACAGAAAAGACCATGTTTTCATAGACCTTTAATTTTAAAAAAAAAAATATATTTGCCATGACAATGTTTGTCGGATTTACAAAATAATATCCTACTACATTTGAAACATAATTTAAATGTTATGTTAATCCTATCGTCGGTTGGGCTGCCATGTTTTCACATTAGCAATGCGCATGCCACTATAAGTTAAAAAAGCACAACAATCCAAGAAAAATACTCAGGGTGGAAGTATATTTACAACTATGCTCGATTTGCTCACACAAATTGATATGATTTTAAATGTTGGCCTTTTTAATTCCAAATTTATTCAGTGAAACATGTAATTTAATCAGATGCAAAAATGTGTAAGTGTTATAATTTGCTTAAATATCTCACATTGTATTAATTAAATATGAATTTTTCGAATTATTATAAACTGAATATTAACTCCGCAACGACCGATGATAGTTAAGATTTCTTAGTAAATAGTTATATAAGTCATTAAAATAATCACATTAGTCATAATTCAGTATAATGTAAATTATATATTTGCAATTAACTAAAACATACCACAAAATATAAAATATAAAGACATTAATTTCTTACCTTTTACCAAATATATGATCGTATTAATTATGAATAAGCATATTCTCATATAGAGAATGCTTGGATTGGGAATTTAATAAGCATTTTTTTCCTCAAGCATCTTTCCAGTTTGTTAAGCTTATATGCCATACAGCATAATTAATAGGCTAACTCTTGAGGGCTTTCTTCATTAAAAATTTAATGTGAGTCAATTACTTTTTGAAGGTGATTTTGCAGTCATATACTCTACTATAGACTTAGTATGAATAATTCAGGACAATGACTATGAATCGTCTATATATGTGTCTACAGGAGATGAATGTTTTCCTTACAAAGAAGGGAGGGATTCAAACATTGATGCAGCTACCGCATCTACAAATGCCTATACAATACGTACAAATGCATATAGAACTACGAACATTTAATGAAGTATAATTGTAATACTCTGTATGCAATCCATTCGGAGTGACAGATACAAAAGTGAACAGAAGGCATTAATGTTTCATTTTGATATAAACAAAATCACCTCATATTTCATCAAGTTAATATGCATTAGATCTACATGAGCGGTGTAACGCGCAAATAAAGAATGAAAATTGAAGTCAGTTACACAAATTAGTATTCTGACTATGATGCGGTAGCTGGAAAAGGTTTAAAACCATTTTAAAACAAAATCATTTAATACCATCATAATTATAATTGTCTACTTTTTGATTACGGTGAGAAGTTCACCTTAAGATGAATACTCTAATCAAGTTTTATAAAAAATTTGGTGAAGTACAAGAACGTACCGTTGGCACCTATTATGCTTCCAATAACTATATTCAAGCTTACAGTTGATGGGACACTCATGATTATTGTTCACTGTATTAGCATAGATGTAATAATTGTATATTTAACTGTTTAATTAATTCGACTAAACAAAAACAAATACAAAAAATAAAACAAAACAAAAACATGTGTTCCCATTGCAGAAATTTTGCTAACACGTCTAAGTCAAAATAGTTATAAACTTCAATAACATGTTTAGGTCACCTGGGTGTAAGGCCACGTGAGTTTATGGGATGGTCCTTTGTCGGTTGTTCGTAGTCCGTATTGCTTATACATTAGCTATTTACAGCTTCTTCTCAAAACCGCAAGATCGTTTTGAAAATTTGCATGGAACATTCTGGCTTCAGGGCCTTTTGATTTGTGTAATGGATGCCTATTTGTCATGCAATATGCCCGCTTGTACTGAACAACTTCTTCTCAATAACTGCACAAAAGATTTAAATAAGTTGGACAGAAAACATCCAGACATAAGTGTATTTTTCAAATGTGTTCAAATGATGAAAATCCGCTATCAAGTATGGCAAAATCCGCTATCAAGTATGGCTGCAGCTCTTAAAAAAAATAAAAAATAAAAAAATAATTCAACGATTACGTCCCTAAACACACTCAACAAATCTTTACCAAAAAGTTGACTAAATGCACTGTGGATTAACTGCCTTTCGAATTTGTTCAATTAATGCCGATCAACCATCAAATATGGCTGCCGTTTAATCAGATATAAACACATTTAAAGGACTTCTCCTAATAATTAGAGCAACAGAATTGATTCGTTTTAACATACAGCAACTTGGCAAAATTGGCTTTCAAATGTATTCAATTGGTACCGATGGGCATTAAAAATGATCGACTTATTACAAAAAAAAAACCTACAACTATCATCTCAGAAGTCTATCAACATAATTGTGCCAAAGTTGCTAAAAGTACCCATGCATAAAGGACATTATATTTTCTACAACTTATCCCGATCTGACATCAAATATGGATGTCGTTGGTAAAATAGAAAACCTACAACCGACATCTTCTAAAGAACCGCTCAACATAATTTGACTGAATTAGACAGAACATATCCCGAAATACATGCTTTTCAATTTTAAACCAATGATAAAATGATCCACAATCAAATATGGTTGCAGTAACTGAAGATAAAACGGAATAAAAGGGAATTTTTCTTCAAAACCGCTTAACAGAATTTAAGCAAGTTCGAAAAAAAATGTTTTCTGACATAGTGGACCTTCAATTATATACAAATGGTTCCGATTTGCAATCAAATCTGGTTACCATCACTAAAAATAAACACACTTTAGACGACGTCTTCTAACAAAACACTGAGTAGAATTTAACAATTTGACAGATAGCAGTTTGGAGTAAAATCCTTGTAAACATTTACAGACAATTCTAATTTCGTATCAGATGTGGCCACCGTTCATTAAATAGAAACTACATTTCTCAGAAAACACTGAGCGGAATTTGTATTGTTTTGAGACAAACCATTCAGAAAGGAAGGGCTTTTAAATTTATTAAAATGTTGATGATGTACTATAAAGTATGCTCTACGCTACAATAAAAATATAAATCATTTGAATGAATTCATAAACCACTCAAAACTAAATATGACCATATTTAACAGGAACCAGCTAGGCGTTAAGGGCTTTTTAGTTGATACAAATGATACCTATTGCTACTGTGGCTAAAAATATATAGAAAAATTATTATAAAAGTCGCTGAACACAACTGAACCAAAGTTGACAGAAACAGTATTAGCTTGAGGGTCGTTCACATTTATGGAAATGATGCCACTCCGCAATCAAATATGTAGTCTCTTACTGAAATGTGATAGAACATTTTTTTTTCATAATTTTACCTAAAACAGAATATGTTTAATATAATTTGACCAACTCTGACAGAAAGCGTCATGGCACATCGGCGTTTAAATATTTTATTTGTTGATGTCCGTCATATATGTCTGAAGGTATAAAATTTAGAGCAATCAACTGTACTGGAAAGTATCTTTCTGACAGTTATGTCTGGTCTGTATTTTTGTTCTGCTTTAGTATGGCGAAATTTAAATTCCTCCATGATTATGGCATGGTGTTCATTCTGTTTTACCAAATATAGCCTATGTTACAGTTAAAAATCTGCATGAACTTGCTAAACTAAGCAACAATGTCTAGATTACTGTCAAAGGAGGGAATTCAAATTTAGGTAAATAATTATTCATAATTGTAGTTATCTTTCTTGGATATTGTTCTAATGATGGTAATAACTGTACACAATAGTTTCAACATTTTTTGGAAAGGAAATGACAAAAATGTCTCAGCTTAGATTTAAAACGTTAATATCAATTCTTTAGTGACATATACTGAAAAACAATATTTCTGGAGTTTTGTGTTTCCATCTAATCTGATATATATTAGTAGCATACCAAGCCTCAAAACGGTATTCTCAATACCTTGATTATGGCCTTCCCACATATGTGACACTTTGTTCGCATATCAACCATTGCTTTTCTTGCGCTTAATTTGTTTGAGTTTCTTGTATTTAATTGCACAAATGTGAATCATATTCATCATATTTGTGGAAGAACGTGTGCTTATCTCATTGAACGCTTACTATTTCCTGGGCCGTCGGGACGATGACTGGTGGTATATTCAGATCGGGCGCTAATGCATTTTTACCAAGGTCAGTAAACGGTCCAGATGTTGAAGCCAGCGTTTCACCGTGACGTTGCACACAGAAGTGACAGAGAATCCGATCTAAATGTCTGCATCGTAAATCACAGATTTCTTCCAAGAGATAATATCTGCTACGACTTTCTATCTTTCTACAGTAACGTAAAAGAAGAAAAGAAGTCACGACTTATTTCAGTAGCAACCTAGATATGAAGTATCAAATATGAATTAAATGCAGGAGTCAAAATGTTTGAGAAACATTTGATGGTATGTATGAAACTTCTGAACCATATTTCATAAGCAGGGCTTCTATCTATCGCACGTAACACGAATTTGCAGAACATTAATTAAATGAAGCATTCAGCACAGTATATGCTTCATTTGAGGAATACATGAACAATGGTTCTGGATGTAACTGAAAGGAAGTGTTATAATTGGAAACTACTACCGCAACATATACACCGGTAAAGCGTAGCATAGAACAAGCGACTCCATGACAAACATGGGATTTAGTCAATGGAAGAGATGAAGCTAATTTATTGTGATCAAAAATGGTGGAGAAATCTAAATACATTTATTTTAGGAATTTTAATAGATTTATGTATATAATGGTTGGCGTCAAGTGTAAAGTTCAGTCTGTTTACATAAAAAAGGAATCACATACACGTTATCCCTGGATCTGGTATATTGAGGCCTCGTTTCAGCACATTTCTCCTTGCACAACAAACATTGGCATGCGGCGTTGGCTGTCCTGGGTCCCTCCCGCCATCAGGAGACACAAAAGGGAAGCGGCCAGGAGTCCCCTCCTCCGAGCTATCGTGCCGTAAGGTACAACTTTCGCCCAGATCTGAGATTCCAATCTCGCTAATCAACTGGAGGGGAACATGGATCAAGCTGGAGCTTCCGGCACCTAGTTCCCGTATGTTGCACAAGTGCAACGTAACACACCAAGTCGCTCTTAAGCTGCATGCGAAGTTGGCTTGCAGGGCGCCGCGCCCTCATAGGACAAAAATGGAAACAGCCATAATCTCCCATCGAAGCCATGGCGTATGAAGTCCAATTATCGGAGCAAACTTTGATTTTAGAAGAAAAAATTGTTTTATATACAGCGCAAGTAAGATGGATTTGTTGTCTGTATAATGTGGAAAAGAACGATTAACGGTAGCAACTGGTGTGCTGCCATGAAGGACTACTTCTGGCGTTTACAACAACGATGACAAAACGTTCATGCGATTGATTTTTTTATTGTACTACTACACGAATGAAAGGGAGGCGTTTATTGACAAATACCGGAATGACAAAGACGAGATACTGGTACATATTGAGGTGTTTTATGAGGACGAAGTGGAGCCATGTAAGTGGGTATCCTATTGCTTATTTTGATTGCATATTTTGGCTGTGTACTCAAGATGGGTATGTTATTGAATGAGATGGCACATAAACGTAATAACCCTTTAGAAAAATAAAGAAAGTACGAATTAGGATAACATGTGCACCGGGTGCTTTCTTACTGACGCCCTTGTGCCACTGGCTAATCTGACTGACAGCCTTGATTGTAGTAAAATTTGGATTTTACGCATCAAGGCATGTCAGAAATGTTCACAGGGGCATGGGTAGTTCACGACTTTCTACTGCTGATATGCAGGCTTCATCGAATGAGAGCAATAACACGTAAGGTTGACTCGATTATTTTAAGTGCGATGAAAAGCGAACCGTTTGTTATGGCTAGACTTAGAACGGGCTAAGAATTCCATAAATGCAAACAGCAATATTGCCAAGGCTAGATTATACCCAGCAGCACGATATTGCGTTTTACGTTTCGTCAAAGAATTGGTGGAAGCATTATCGCCCATGCCAAAGGCGTGCTAACAATACAGCGACGGCGCAGTTGGGGTTATTATGTCGTTTCAACCGGAAGCAGCGGGAGTACAAGCTGTGCATTATTTCTAGGCCATGATAAGAAGAAAACGAATATGAACATACACAGCTTGTGATGAGTTCCCAGCGAGATTTGTATGAGCAGCGTAGTATAAACGTTTATTTGATCTGGAGGTCGAGGAAGGCAGGGGTAGCTCACTGAGGACACGCACCTTTAACATGTCACCGTGGCAAGACACAGTGATATCAAAGCTAATGTCCCTTTGCTTAATATCACTAGATCTGGAAATAACACTCTATTCAGCACGCAAGCCAACACGCTCGCCAAGAGTCACATATACCATGCCCTCTGTCCGCAGGTGCGGCAACTGACTGTTCGTTTTTGTTAGACGATTGCGTCTTTTTCGAATATAACTATGTTTGTTTTGTGTTGGTCAGACTAGTGATAGAAGTACCTACATATCCCGACAGACCGGTTAATGCGAGAACGTTTCGCCATTATAGTAGCAATTGCGCCCGAGACACCCATAGGGCAATACTGTCGGCTGTTGCTCCGTCAGCGAAATCGCAATTAACCCTTGCCCCTCAAGGGTTGACTTAGGATGGTCTGGATAGCACCAGTGATCGAAGTCTATATAATTTGCATCATCGTTTCACCCCAATCTGACCCTAAAGTTGTAAACTCCAAGGAGATGCAGATACTCTAGAATCAGTGGTTTGTATTCCTTCTCGATGTCATGCACTAGTAACATGACGAGTTCAGCTAAAAATAAACCATTTATTCAGAACCCTTGAACTAACACAAGTAAATAATTTACAAAGTTTTTCAAGCCTTCCCTGATAATGTCAATTCACATAGATTAGAAGAGAAGGAGGCAGAGAAGATGGGAGAGTAGCATCTATGTTTGCCGATTTAGACCCTACACAGTGTGAGGGCCTAAACATTAACGCACAAGCATCGGGATTTTCAGTCACTCTAACACTTTTCCCCTTTAGCAATTAGAACGTACGCTATGCTTAGCTTAAAATGAAGACATAACGAGTGACCAGACATAGGAAAGGAACACGAATCATTGGTGCCGCCAGCTAATCTTTGCGGTCGACGGAGGAACAACAGCATTGATGCAGCTCGCACAACATGTTTTGGCATTAGTTTGTATGTTAATTGCATTTTGGTCAAAGCTGTCAACAAATCATTGAGTTGTATTAAAGGATAGTAACATAGTTTACAAAGTAAATTACTACAGCATCTCCAACAATAACGAGTATCCAAATAAATAATGCTTGTTTCATTATTTCTTGTTCGATATTGTTCTTTGGCATTTCTAATTTCGATATTGTCCATACTTTGTGATCAAACTTTGTCTGCACTCAGAAACTGCAATGGGTCCTTCGAACGTGCGAGCATCGGGTATCATTGTCTGATTGTACAGTAGGAACGGCTGAGCCTGCGTGAAGCATAACATCGGCATAGTAGTCCTTCCGATTAATACAATTTGTTTACACAATGTTTCTCCTTTCATTGTGCTCTGCAGTATTTTTGTAGTACTGTTAAAGTTTTATATCAGCCTTTTGAGTACATCTCTTTGTTATCTCAGACTGATGGCATGGTTTTATTTGTGAATGTTGGCATTTTACCACGATGTTTTCATATGCGTTATGAATCTGCTGTCCTGGAATTAAAAGCTCCATTGACTTTTTAACCGTGTCTGAAACTTTAGAAGCAGGCTGTGTAATGTATGTACTGTTTTATACATGTGCACCGCAATACAGATTAAGTATGAGCTAGTGTTTTGATTTAACCTTGAAATAACTTCATCAGTCAATATATTGCTACCTTGCAAAAGAAGAAACACATACATTTATGTTTTTTATGTCTATTATAGAATTAATTTCTTCAGCTGCCAATGCTCTCTAGTATTTCACGATACTTTCTTTATATTTTGATTTACGTTTGTAAGAAACTAACACAACAGCTGATGTAGGCTCAACGAAACGTGTATGCACATTTTGTGTACTTGGGTCTATTATCGACCAAGTAATTGTTTTTATTTCCTTGATGTATCTTCAGCCATGTTGTAGTTGAAATTTAAATTTGTTTCATATCAAATTAAATTATTTCAAGTCAATGATGTTTTTGTTTTTATTTTAGAAAACATCAGAATCAGGAAAAGATAGTTTACATTTCAGAAAGCAACGTTCCTATGTAGAAATGAATGTTAAATTTATATACTGATTTCGCTAACTCTGGAACAGTATCTGCAACATTTTTCTATCAAATTCTTTGGAGAAATTGCACAACCAAGTGATGCCATCCGCACTGTCCATTTTAGTTGATTCTGCCAGAATCTCATGTCACACTGTGTTCTGCATGTTTTTTTTTTTTAAATATCACTGTCGAATTTTAAAGTGTAGTCTTAAAGCATGTTTTTCCAAAATCCCGTGTTGTTATTATTTTTATTTTGTATTTTCTTGCTGATTTTTCGCTATAATCTTTGCATTTTATTCATTGTAATACCAGAGTAATGTCGTTTTTTTTGCACCATCTTTGCATGTCTGGTAATTTACATTTCGTGTTCCCGTTCCTCTATAAGTTCCTGTCTGTTACATTTATTACATTATCTTCCCGATCTTTTCCCGCACCCATGGGGCGCTGTAGGGGCAATTGTGTGCAGGGGTCTTGCTTTAGTTCATCACCTGGTTTGTCCTCTTTGACCGTGGTACATACTACGTTAAATACCCCTTTTCTTACAGCCACCTCAAAACCTCTCTACATTTAAACTTTTAACTATCAGACAACAAGAGCTGACAGTGTCACGTGGTAACCATACATTCGGAATTTTGAAAGTCGCCAACTTTTGAAACTATAACCTGCTACCTACAACATTTTACTCAAAATAGTGTCCGTAAACAGTTTTGTACATATCACATATTTAAAAAATGTACAGTAAAATGTTATAAGGAAATAATATTCCATGAAAAACTAGTAACGTTATCACTTTATTTAGAAGTGTCTATTTCGCCCCCTAAAACAATGCATTGTGAATATTGTGTGCTATGACTGTATTTGTTTTACAACTTTTAAAGTTGTGTGCAACTGGAGATGCGTGAGGTCCTTTCTTTACGATCATAGTGTCACGACATTACCAAAATTACTTTTCAATGCTGATGGAACGCATAAAATCTATTTTGCAGTTGCATAACGTGAATTAAATTAAGTTTAAAATTATATGATTCAAGTGTTTGACTGTTTATTGCATATTGGGTACCACAACAATGAAAATAGTGACTATGTTTTCAGCCATGCGTATTTGCAGATACAATGAGGATCATAGACATTATTGACAAATATTTAACAACCATGTATAGAATTAGGTCTTTGCGAAAAGCGATCTTGAAAACACTGAACATAAAATAACTTATGACCCCATCAAATATGCTACAATACCGATGAATTAAAATTGTGTGAAGATAGGTCTCAGTATGTATCTACTTTATCAGCTTGTAACGATTAATGCTGACATTTGTTGCAATAATCAACTAAGAAAGGTCTATGAAGAGAAAACTGAATGCACATTTTTGATTGCTCATTAAGTTTATACTGTGATCATAAGTATACATTCAGTCTGTAAAAGATTCATTTTATATAAACTTATGAAATTATGTATCCTGCCACAGACAAATATATATTGATTTTAGATGAAGCAAATATATGTCTCTGTCATTAAAATGTTCCCAAAGAAAACAAGGAAGTCTTTCATGAAATATAAATTACTACATACACGATCCACTCTGCATTGATATATACAAAACTCACTTTAGGAATGGAACTTAACTGTTTTGTTCTTTTTCCAACTACTTCCAGAAATAATACCATATTGTAACTCAGCTTCTTATATTAAAAATACTTTTGCACTGTTGACTTCAAAGTTATGAGATGAGTAATTCCCTTGTCAACTTTTAACATTTGGAGTTTTCTTCCTGTTAGAACGAGTACAAATGCAATGAATTTTTGCAGAACCCGTATCACCCTTAAGATAGTTATAAGACAATCACAGTTAAATTCCAAATATAGTATATTGAACCGACTTCTCTCTGCCTACCGATACTTCGCAATCCCTTGCGTATGTTTCCTTGTATAAATGTAGGAAGATTGGAAAACGAAACTGCTTAGTTTTGAAACTCCATGCTATGCACAGAGATATAAACACACATTGGTAATTATTATGTGTGTACTCTCACTTTAGTATGCGCGTGGGGCCCATAACAGAGCTTTTGTTCAATTATAAACAGTCAACAGGGTGTGAAACTCTTTGCAGCGCCAATAATTAATTTACACATTTAAAACGTGAGCATTATTACGGTTAAGAGAGACAATATACAATGGAACTTCAAAATCTTTATATGCTACAGGTTCTAGATATTTTATTCCAGTTTCTCAGTTGTTTACATTTTTTAGAGGCGCTGGTTAAATAACTGGTTTACGCTGTGACTGAGCTCTTCAAATAATTGATGCCGAGTATTCATGTATCTGATCTCTGAATTAGCAAGCTTTTACGTACTTAACAGTGTACATGAACTAAATCAGGAAATTTGATACCTTAAAGACTAAAAAAGGACCTTACCTTTATATTGCTGTAATTGAAATGAGCTTCTAGGCTGTATTATCATCAGCAATATTATCAGCATCAGTAACTTTGAAATCTAAAATAAAATTTAGCAAGCGTGTTATGTGGAACTTCCTTGATACTAAGAATAATGAATCTTATCTCGAAACGGAACTCATGACTCGTTGTATCAAAACTTAGATTTAATTTTCTTGTTCCAGTATATATCTTCTTTAGAGATCGGACACATGAGTTTAGAGCCGTAAAGTTGACGAAGAAAGGAGAAAGACAATATTACTTATGGAAAGAACTATCTAACAGACTGATGAGATATATATTCTTTTTAAAATTAATTATGAATCACGGTAAATAAAAAGAAAAAAGGCACTTGTGCATGTGTGTGTGTGTGTGTGTGTGTGTGTGTGTGTGTGTGTGTGTGTGTGTGTGTGTGTGTGTGTGTGTGTGTGCCGGGGTGGAGGGGGCAACATGTTAAAATCTTTAAAAAAGAATGAGACTGTTGTGTGCAGTCGGTAAGTTCTGCTCCACATATGCAGTCCGACATTAACTAATTCATGTTTAGGAATTAGTCTGAACGTCTCGTTTTATTTTCAGTTTAGAGAAAAAGGTCCCAAACATAATTCCAGTGTCAAATTAAGGTATGTCCTATACTAATTACAATCAAACATGCAATACCACGTCTTCTGTGCATATTCAAATAATGATCACAAATATGAACATTTTCATTTTGCCCTCTTCTCTATATGTACTGAAGCTTTCAGAATAAAACCACGTTTCTCAAAAAAAATAATTAAGTTAATCGCGTGGTATGATTTTGGGGTTCTGCTAATAAATACTTGTAAATAAAGTTGGAATAAATAAATGCATGGCAGCGACACCACCATCTATATCATTTAGAACTAAAATGGTGTGATGGACTCAATTACCCTCCCGCCCCTACCCCTGAAACAACTATATGAAGACAGAGCATATTTATCATTTGGGACCCACACAGAGTACTGTGTCGATTTTTTTAAAATACTACTTTACATCAGAAACACCAGGGATATACGCCCTCTACTCACACTGAACAATCAATATGGCTTGCGCAAGCGGGAAATGATGTTAAATAGCTGAATAAAATCACGCTTCTTGTGCTATAGGCCGATAAATCATCCCACAGCCTGTGATGATACTGATTTAAGTTTTGGGGACTGATCGTGCCTTTTCTTCACAATGTGAAATGTTCTGGAGACACTTTCGTCCGCACACATCGGTATGCATTTTAGATACTTACCTGTATTTCTCGCTGCTCTTGAGTTACGATTGGCTGACGGGTCTTTTCGGCAATAAGTACAGAATATTTCCGGATTATATCCTATGTCTCACAAGTTGTAAATGCACGTGGAATAACACAACCCTACCTACTGTTGACATTTCGAATTTAGTGGCTATGTTTGGCGAGAACATGGATGAGGTGCTTGTCTTGGAATGCCGAGCTTTTGCATTCCTTCTCCAGAAATTCCAAAACCATGCGAAGCTATATAAATGCCAGATTCCCCGGCCTAGTTCGTTAGTATTTTTACGACGGAAAACGTGAAGACGGAGAAATGTTTAATTTTTTTTTTTTTTTTTTTTTTTTTTGCAGTGACAAATATATTGACAATTAGACCACAACTAAACATGTTACTCGAAAATAGTATGTGAACAGTGATGGCCAACATGAAGAGGCTTGAACTGTGTGCGCCAATTTGCACGCGAAGCTGCTTAAATTAAAGCACACGGTAATATGATTTTCCTTTCTTTTTCCATTAGTTTTACGTAAATGTAAAAAATAGGTTCTAAAATTGGATCTTGAAATTATTTTTATAAAATGTAGCATTTATATTTTATACACGACAATTATCATGAAATTTATATAATTATTTCTAAAGGTATATGCACTATATTAAATGAATAATATAATTAAATGAAAAAAGTACCAATAAATTGGTAAGATGAATTGTAAAGATAATGTCTGCTATTCCTACCCTATATGAAAATGGTATGAATGTTGATATTTGCATCTAGAAACTATATTAATGCCTTGTTAAGTAACACAATAATGATCAAAACTTTGTAAACTTTTCAATGAGTTAAATTTTGAAATAAATTTGTTTCGAATTTATTGTGATGTTCACAAATAAATAGTACGAATGTTTTGCATATTATTTGGAATACTATTAGAAACATGTAAGTAGTTTGGCGGATTATATAGGGTAGGGTGCCCGCTATGGTGTTCCAAGGGAATACACAT
Organism: Margaritifera margaritifera; assembly: GCA_029931535.1. Taxonomy (NCBI): domain Eukaryota; kingdom Metazoa; phylum Mollusca; class Bivalvia; order Unionida; family Margaritiferidae; genus Margaritifera; species Margaritifera margaritifera. The sequence goes on from JAQPZY010001048.1 coordinate 807,273, forward strand.
TTAATATGACCCCATAGGAATCTTTGGGAATTTAACATAGAGTATCACCATATGGGGTCCAGTGGGAATTTAACATTTTTGTATGACCTTATGGGAATCTATAAGAATTTAACATTAAATATGACCCGGTGCCATATAGGTTCTATGGAAGATGTAACTTTAAAAGCTTGTATAGGAAAATAGATGACATGATATTATGGACCTTATTTTGATCTCACGTGGTGGAACTCCATGAGTCAACATCTACTTTGACTGACCGAGACTTATCCTAACTCGCCAACATCTACGCCTACAACCTATAAAACTACAAACAGACGTGTAGGGGAGTGGGGGAAGTAAAGTAGGAGGTGCATTTATGAGCAGTATCACTTATTGACCATGTACACCCATCTTCACTATGCAACAATGGCTCTTTACAAACCAAACAGAGGAAAAAAGGTATGGATAGATAATGCTCACTCAAACACTTGTGGACTACCCAACATATCATGTCACAAAAATGCCATCACACATAAGTAGCATATGACCTTTATTTGATAAGCCAATATGACATACCAAGAAACATACTCATTTATTTTTTCACAAACCAATACCCTCCTCCCTCTCCAGATAGAAGAGGGTAAATTAATAATCATCATAAACCTAAGATTAATGTCAAATCTTTTTTCAAAACCCAAAACCTTATCACGTATTAACTAAACCAATACGACATATGCACAAACAGCCTAATTTCCATTTTCAAAAATTAACACCGTCCAGGGCTTTACAAATTCACTTGCCCGACGCTCAGGACAAGCTAAAATTTTCCTCGACCATGTTTAAGTTCCCGACTTACTTGACCGCGGGGAAGTTAAAAAATTTAAGAGAGACAGATTGAGCGAGAAAGAGAGAGGTTATACACTGCGATCTCGCCACAGTACATATATCAGCATATTTATTAAGCAGTTATATGTACAGCATTCTTCCATTACGTAACTTCACATAGTTTCTTTCAACTTATATCCTTTAGTTCACACCATATACTGTCAAAGTCGGTATTTTCCATTTTTAAATCAATGCCTGGTCAGGCTCACATTATCTCGAGCACAAAATGTGAATTGTCCAAAACAAATTTTGTTGTAATTTTATTAAACAATATGGGATTGGACACGAGTTGCCTATCTCATCTAGGTCCCTGCCCAAAATACACAAAATTGACCCAAAGATGACATTCAATTTAAAAGCATGAAAGTACATCGGAAAACCAAGGTAACAAATTTCGTATATTAAAGGACACGAAACATTTCAAATGAAAAGAGAATAAACATATAGGCATGAAGATAATTAAATATACAATTAATGAGAGAGAGAGGGGGGGACTTTGCACTGTTTACAGTAACTTTTGTCCATTTCTTTTAGTTACAAATGTGTTGCTTAAAAATGTATAGGTTTTTGAATATATATCTGAACATTTAGGAGAATGACATAATTTGTTTCTTTTCTTAGTTTTGACGTCGTCTTTCAGTTCTAAATCCATAGTTATACAAAGTGTGTGTTAAACGATAGAGCAAAAGATCTGGGTAGTAAATAAAGAGCAATAGAAAACAAAAACAGTGCTCATCGTATTCGTTATCATAACCAAATGTTCACATGGAAAAGCTAACTAAATTCACTCTGTAAAGATCGGATTTGAGGGGACTACATGAGTGTTTAAGTTTAGTATGTAGGATATTAAGATGAAGTTTGTCAATATCATAACACGCTGGTGGCCTGTTAGTTGAATTGGATATATGTTTTCCAAAGATAGAAAGATTAGTAGCCTTTTGGGTATCTTCAGGAAGAGAGTTCCAAAGATCAGTCCTACATGGGAACAAGGACGAACGAAAAAAAATGAAGTCTGGGAGAGATGGGTGTGATACTTTGTGACTTGCGTAGATGATAATAAGATGCTTTATATCCCCTTTGTGGATGACAGTCGCTTAAATAGTTAGATACTTGAGTTTTTATAATCAATGCATCATGCATGATCTCGTCCTTTTCCTTCCTTGTGTAAACGTTTCGGAACCAGTTTCTGCATAAAGAGACTCTTTAAGGCAATAAAAATGTGCCGCTTCCAATTTAATATTTTATGTTATCTGTCCGATTCTTCAATACAGCAATTATTCCAGACTACAAAAAATATTCTATACTTAGTCGTATGAATAGTATTTATAGTTTCGCCAAAGCTGTTCTGTGAAAAGAGATTTTAGTTTCGCGCAGCATAGATATTTAGATGCTTTGTGATAATCATACTAATATGATCAGTCCATTTATTTAGCATCACATGATAATGTCAGTCCTAAGTGTCTATAAATTTTAACATATAGCAAATGCGTATTATCAAAAGAGAACTTCGGATAGGAAAAGTCAGTCTGCCGGTGTGCGATTTAATAAAATGTCTGTTTTCGAAGTGTTAAAAGTAGCAAGCATGTCATTTGGGTTAAGTTTTTCAAGATCATTGTTCATAATCCTTTGTACTTGTAAAGAGTATGCCGAAGAAGTTGCAAGAGAAGTATCATCAGCAAATAGCCTTGCAAGTGAGTTCAGGTCGTCTGCTATATTGTTGACATAAAAAAGTAAAAGTTCCGATCACTGAACCTTGGGGAAAACCACCAGTTACTCGACATTGTGTTGATACTGAAGTTTGATAGAAAACTCTCTGGTAGCAGTTTGATAAGTAGCTTTTGAGCCATGATGGAAGATTAATGGCAATTCCATATTTTTGAAACTTATAAACTAACGTTTAATTCATACTCTGACAAAAGCTTAACTGCCATGGAACGTTACACAGGTGATTTCATTGGGATCAATAAGAACATATTTTGCGATAAAGTCCAATTAGGTAATGAGTTGTTGAACAGCCTGGAAGAAACCCAGATTGATATTTATTCATCAAATCATTTTCATGCCAAAAATTATATACATTTCGGAATATAATTCTTTCGAAAACCTTGAACATACAGCTCATTAGAGAAATTGGTTTATAATTAGACGATAGCGTTTTGTCTATTTTCTTATAAATCGGCATGCCATGAGCTAACTTTCACTTTACGGGGAACATAATGGCTTCAACTGATTTATTTATATTTGCAAGGGCACATAAATTTCTTCAACTATATTTATATCAGTTTATGACTAATTGTATTGGGTCCAGGGGCTTTGATTGTTATTACATTTATATATATGTAAAATGATGTCAGGAGTAATAGTTTCATTTCTAACTTTAAAATTCGGTAACTGTTTAGCATTGTTAATTATTTCTTTGACAGTTATGTTTTGAAGTACGTCTTCATTGGTCCAAAGCAACAGTCCCTGTAGACATTGAATACCTTCCAAATACTATATTTAAAAAAAAAAAAATGCCAACATTGCTAAAAATAACATGCATAAATGATGCAATAACTCCGAATGGGCTTCATAACTGTGCACGATGGTTCCACGTGTCAATAATAACTATCCATATTCTTACCTTCATATTATAATGTGTAGGCCCAAATGATTAAAAGTAACTAATCCAGCTTCAGAAATAAAAAAGAAAAAAGAAACAGAGAAACACGCACACACACACACTAGTTCCTGAATTATTCGTTTTAGGCCTACATTTCCAAAAGTAGCATGCAGACATTATGAAGCAATTTAATGCACGCTGAGGCTGTTGGCATTGTATAACAGGCCAGATTTTGCCTTCGAAAATGACAAACGATCGCCCTAGATTCGACCCCACAAATAGGAAAAAATATATCTATTTTCTTGCCTCTATTTTTATAAATTTATATTATGCAAGGCATCCATTATTATTGTACACCGATGAGAAGTTCTAAAGATGTTTTCTGATCAAGTTTGACTTCAAAACTTAACCATTCAATTTCTCGAGAAAGACAGCAATAATTTGGAATTCCAAGTTGTTGAGCGCATTTTCTCAACAAAAAGGCTTATTCCAAGGTATTGCTCAACATAGCCACCAGATTCAAAATGTCAACAGTAGGTAGGGTTGTGTTATTCCTCGTGCATTTACAACTTGTTAAACAGAGGATTTAATTAGGAAATATTCTGTATGTATTGCCAAAACGACCCTTCAGCTGACCGTAACTCAAGAGCATCAAGAAATACCTGTAGGTGTCTAAAATGCATACCAATGTGTGCGGACGAAAGTGTTTGCAAAAAAATTCATATTGTAAAGAATAGGCACGATCAGTAATCAAACCTTTCAATCAGTATCATCACAGGTTTGGGGCTGATTTATCGGCCAAGTTGTGCTATTTAAACTTGGGTTTGGGATGTAATGCAACTTTACAAATATGCTCTTTGAAGGACGACTATATCATATATATATATTAAAGGCTACTTCAAAAGATTCACTCTACATCATCTTAAATGATTTTCTCTACGAGATATGGCATTCAATATATACGCATCCCCTTCAGTGACCATCAATATTAGAGACTGTCATGCATCAAACGCGTATTATCAATGGATAAAGTAAAGAAAACAAATAAATGTATCTCACATTTCGATAAGTATTTTGACTCAACGAGATTTCCTGTGATGTCACAAGTTAAGAGAAAAGGGTTTCAAGGCTTTGTTCACCAATCCGGAACTTTAAAGGTGTTCTTTCGAAGTATCAAGATGTGAATATGGTTTTAGTCTGTTATTAGCCTGATATGATGTGACCGTCCATGTTGAGAGAACAATGAACTCACTTACCTCGTGTTTTTTCTTCTGCGTTTCTAGCCATGTACGAGCATACAAGGATTGACTTTTCCAGTGTTATCGCATTGCTTAAAGCTTTGTCTGGATGCCGGTTTCTTCACGTGTGTATATATCTTTGCTGCAAAGGTATGCAACAATCATATTTGTTTCTATTTATTTCTAGCATACGTGTATGTTTGATTATTTTGCTTTGCTAGATGATTTGAGACATTTCCAAGATTTGTATTTTTTTATTAAAACTTAGGAAAAGAGACTGCTTCAAATTTAGTAGTATCTGTTTTTAGATTACATTATTTTTATCCAAAATGACAAGCTGAAATTATTATTGAATGTTGATAAGAATGGATCCAGCTAAATACCGCCATCACGTGATTCTCGCCAGTCAACTCTTTTATGCTATGACGGACCCTCATTAATTGCTATAAACGACCACTCCTTGGCTCTCCATACTACATTGTGCACTGGAATAAACGACCTGGTACTACATTCATCATTACTTAAATGAAAATGGAATCGAAAAAAGAAACGTTGTTTCAAAGCTAGCCGGCGTAGAACAGGAAGAAGAATTTCAGTTATCTCCCTTTCGTCCCTTTCGTCACAGCAATTTGAAAACTCACCTCACCCTTGTGTACACACCAGCAAGATACTTACGCTCCACTTCCGACACTTGTCTTCTCAGTATTCTCACTATCAAAACAAAGTCATACGGACAACGTTCATTTGCATACCAGGGCCCAGCAACGTGAAAAGAATTGCCCACTGAACTTAGACACAAATATACTGTGGTCTAAGAGTGGCACTAAGAGTGCTCTTAAAACTCAAATATTTCGACCGCAAGAGCAGACTTAAAGACTTAATATTCTCACCTTAATTATTTTCAGCCTGTTTTTCTGTTCTAATTTCATGGTGTTTGTGTTAGTAATGATATCGTCATGTATGTTTTTAGGTGTTATCTAACGCTGTAAAGCGCTTTGAGCTTCTAAAGATTAGGCGCTGTACAAAGTCCTCATTATTATTATTTATTACATGTAATCTCGTGTAATTATGTCTTGTTCATGTATATTTCCTGCCAAATTTTTTTCTCATGTAATCCTATGCAGTTGTCATTCACGTACATGTTCCTAAAGTTTAAACGTGTGTCCTTTATTGTGCATGCATAGAAAGCAGTGTTTCTACCCTAGTACGCTAATAGATTATAATCCTTGTCTTACGGGGCTCACTGGTATTTCAGGTGATACCGCGACGCTTGGCTCTGAAATGATTCTTTTGTTAACATCATTTATATGCTGACCCTGTGAAGATTATGTTCGACGAAGTCCAGCGTCGTGTGGGTAACCATTTTCATGTTATATCCCAAGCATTGTCTCAATGAGAGTGAGACTCAGTTTGCATCATTCGGCTCACGGGAATAAATGTCCAATTTTTGTTCATTTCTTACTTTTCCGCCTTCTTAAAATGGATAGAACATCCTCATGTCCGCTATTTGAACAGCATACTTTGATAATTTCAGGTATGTTACGTGAACAGCATACTATCAAAATTTCTTTCGTATTATTTGAACAGCATAATTGTATAATTTCACATATCTATGGTATGAAAATAATGATTTGATATATGTTATGGAAACAGAATAATCGTATACTCCTAATGTGTAAAATAGGACTCAATATTGCTCAACAAGCAAGGTGTTGCCATTCTATTGTATTAGCATATATATGTTGAGTAGCAGTATCTAGTGCATGCGTAGATCGTTACCACTCAATGTTTTGTCTAGCTTTAATGGTATATAGGAACAGAGTATCATGTCTAGCTTTAATGGTATATAGGAACAGAGTATCATGCGGCTGAATCTCAGTGTGTAGCTTGGTATTTGAAACTGCTCTTGATAGAGTAGGTCAGAGTGTATATTTTTTATTTTATTTTTCTCTTGTAAATAAATGTTATTCTGTTCACTGGTTTTTCTCTGCTTTACTGATCCAGTCCCTTTTTCTGTTTATCCTTGTGACTGTTGCTGTACTTTTGCTTCGTTATTTGCATGTTGTCTGTTTTGAGAATCTGGACTGTTTTATTGATGGTTGTATGTGTGTGTGTCTGCGTGTGTTGTTTGTGTCAGTATATTTCTTTTTTAAATTCTTTTATAAATAAATGTTATTTTGATCACTGATCTACGTCTCTTGTATTGACCCATTCCATTTCTGTCTATCCTTGTGACCGTTGTTGCACCTTTGTTGGCTTATTTTGCTGTTGTGCATTTTGTATTAGGAGAATGTGGGCAACTTTACTGATGGCGACTGGTTGTTTTGTATGTGTGTTGTGTCTTCAGTTAGCCAGGTCATTCCCATTTGATTTTAAAGAGGTTTTCTCGTGTTTATTGTATCAGTATTTTTCTTTGTTGTTGTTTATTAAACAAATACTTTGGTGAAGTCGCAATTTGCTTAGATCCAATTAAACTTACAGCAAAAAACAAATGTATCCAGAATAGTGTGATCAACAAATACAATAGCGGACAAAAGATATTGTCAGTTACAAAATGTATGGACAGTGAAAAAAATAGATTACTTAGAAATGTTGCACCTGTCTTACGTTAGCATTTTTTTGTCAAGTGACACAGAACCCTCAAAAACGGGGAGGGGGTGCAGAGAGGCAAGTACAATCGTATTCAAATTGTGAGAAATGGTATGGACAGTTTTCACAAACTAGTTGGGCGGATTAATATACAAATAATGTATCCAGGCAGATCATATAAAGAAAAATTAATCCTGACTTTGCCACATTTGTTTTATAATTTGGCAGCATATACAAATGATCATAATCTCACCAATGCACCACCACTTTTTATATTAATAACGACGGTTCATGTAAAAATATGCACAATCTGTTTGCTGCAACTGAAATGCCAATGCGACTAATAATACACGAAAAGCGCAGGATAAAAAAAATAGTTTAAATCTTACTACAGCAAAAGTGCACGCACGACCTCTAACATGTACATTCTACAGTTTTTAAAGTTCAAGTTCAGACATTTTGCACTTTGTTATATACAGCTTTATTTGCATAAATATTTGCTGATGTTGAAGAAAAGTCCAATAGTTGGGAAGGCACTGTCATTTGAGCGTAACCATGTGCTGTCTCTGTGTGCATTTGTTGTCATGGCTATGACAGCTGTTAAGCCAATGCAAATCGCGACCTGTTAATCTACTTGTATATTTTCCTTGTGCAAGTAAAGTTGAGTAGCATTAGGTGTGGTAATTCCTCCAACCGGTTGTAAAGGGGCAAACAGTCACCCAGAATTTAAATATTATCTATTTGTTACAAGATTGAAACAAATACAGAAGAATATTCATCTGTAACAGAGTTGAGTCATCTAATAAATATATTGACAAATAGCAATCTTGATACTCGATGTTTGGGGAAAATGGAATTTTACGGCCCTCGAGTTATATCAAAGAAGATACAAATTACAAATATTGTGTTAGAATTTGAATCAATCCATGCAACATGCTGAAGTATATTTTAAAACATTAGTTATGATACAAAGGCAAATGTCGATGATTTAAACCGATTCCTGACTTTAATGTGTCAATTGGTTTTCGCATTATGAAATATTATGTACATTCCGTGGTCAGCAAATCCATGTGAATAGCATTGCCATTGCAGCAATGATTTTGTAAACAGTGGTTGCGTTTCAAGGACTTGGCATTATAGTCCCAGAAGACACCGAATTTACTTTATAGCAATTCCAGAAATACCTTTATATTATAGGCTTGACAAACTTCTCAGTCCTGCTAGAAACACATTCACACACATTACTCAAACAATTACCTTGGCCTGTTTCAACAATTAAACATGCTATGCAATTTGGGCGACACTTGGCGTACATAAGTTAAGCAGTGTGTCCATTTCATACAATTTGCGTCGGACATCGTTTTGACCCATGCAACTGCAAGGGCCTTTTTCTGTCATATGCTTTGGATGTAATGTAATGGTCTATTCTTGTTACAAAACCGTTTGAACGTATGTGACTTTAATGAAACATGTCTGATACGCATTTGGCTATACCACGAACTGGCTGTCATCTTCGTGCCTGAATTTTCATTTCCGTTTTTTCCAAAATGTTTTCTTTACATTTTATATTTATAGGTTACTGCATTTGTATGGGGAAATAATAAACGAGTTTTCTGAGTTCTAAAGCACGACGTCAGGAGTGCAGTATAGCTCAGAAAAAACGAGTTAATATTTTCCCATACAAATGCAGTAACCTTTTTATTATAAACTCATTTTGCTTTTCTACCTAAGGCTCAATAATAAAAAGAACACACTACAAGAAACAAAGTAACTGAATTTCTGCTATATTCTAAAGTAAATACACAACCGAAGTTAAACCAATACACAGTAACAGTATTCATGCGCACATGGCACCGCCCAGTGACCTTTGAACTTGGTAGAGTACCGCGCGCTCAGTGATTTGTTTCAAAAAGAAATCTCATTTTGGTCTACTTAAAGTTGAAATTTTGAGTCATATTGTAAATGACTGCGCCTCGGAACAACTTTCCCAGTTAATCTGGAATGGAGGGATTTTGTTTTTCTGTCGATTCAACTAAATTCTGCTCTTTTAGTTTTTAGCTGGGTCTATTACGTACGATGTACATGTAGTTAGAGGGACTGGCCTCGACAGCAAGCTAGCTTACACATGTGTTACTGTCCTGCCATTGATAGTCTGGAATCATAGGGTGGACAAAACATGAAATTCTTTTAAGTGAAATTCTCAAGAAGATGCAGGATTAAATATATTTGTTAGGGAATATCAAATTCATTTCGTTTTGGAGTGCAGTCAATTCTCCTTTGGAATGTGATTTATGTTGGAAATGTAGTCTAGATTACAGTGCAATTTAGCGCCGTGGATCAGAAAGTACATTTTGAAGAAATTCAAGACGCAGAAAAGTAAGTAGAGTTATTGCCATTCTTATTACCAGCTATAGATGACATATAGATCCAAACAATTTCTCCAAAAAATAAAAAAAATAAAAAAGGCAAAATTGCAAAGCGGCTGGGGTGTGAGAGCCCATTTCGTCAGCGGAAAATAAGGCGTCTTCGTTATCGTGGCTTCTTGGCTCCGAGGCACTTGCTTTTATACCAAAACCCGCCTTCTGTAGTTGTACTTTTTCGAATTTAGTGCTTGGACTAACCTTTTAAAATTGGCGGTCTCTGAGAGAAACGTAATATCATTTGGTCATAAGATGCATTTTTATGCTATTGTTTTATAGACTTTAAAGAGCACGGTTCATAGTCTGAACCATCGGCTAAATAAGTGTTTAAATGATCAGAATGATATTTTCAATACTGCATGCCTCACGCTTGTTGTCATAAAGCCACCGCTGTACATTGTGCATATCACGCTCAGTCACTTGCTTGGTTGAAAGATTCTTTTGTGACTCAATGAATTCATCCACATCGTCAGCTTTATCATCTCTACTCTCAAACAGCTTGTGTAGTTCAAGCTAAATCCACATACAAATCTAATGAAGCAAAAGCTCGGGTGTCTGCTACATTTGCGTACATTGTTTGTTTACAATAACAGGTAGTTCCTAACAAGCGATACTATCTTTAGACACACGTGTCGTGCAGTATGAAGCCGAGCAGTATGGAGAAATACTGCACGATTCTGACAATGCAAAGTTAATGGAGAAAAAAATGGGTATATAATAAACAGTGTTTTTACTTCCGAGTCAGTGTAATAATTGCATTTTAAATTATCTTTTTATTAATAATCGACTGAAGGCTTCTCTAAAGAATCCCGTAACCTCCACCTCAACGCGCGCACCTGCGTGATGTAAATTAATATTTCATGTTGTTATTTGGACACTACTTGCCGGTCTCCATTTAACGTAAATAAACTTCATTAAAAAGTTACGTTAAAACGACTATGGTTTCTGTTTATACAACCTACTTTCCTCCCCAAACAGATTCAAGTTCCTTGTATCTCTTTTAAGATCCAAGTGAACTTCGTGCGACATCTGTTCATTATGTTTGGATTAGAAAGTTTAACAGCATGCATCAGATAGTATCACTCGACAAATTTACCTTCTCATTCACTGGCTAACAATTGCATGGGGATAAAGTACACTCAAGACTAGCTATTTTACTTGATATTTGAAGACGGTAATTTTTAAAAAATCGTCACAATTAAATGGAATATTAATTAGCGTCCGAATTTATTTTCCTCTTCGTAGTCATTATCCTTTGTTTTCATGTAAACTGTAATTGAATAAATTCATATTTAACAAGGTCTTCATAATTGATTCATGAGAATCATACAGGTAAACCGCTTGATAATTGCAAATAAGGCTAATACATGTATCCATATTAAGATCAATATGTAAGCACATTATCAACTCTTTAAGTGAAGCCGAGTATCTGTTAGAAGATTATGAGAAAAGGAGAATATATTAACATAAACAACATTAATGAATACTTTTGTTCATCTTGATGGCTATACAGGCACCACTCACCCCCCCCCCAAAAAAAAAAAAAAATAAACCTATTGAAATATCTTTAATATTCGAACATTTTCGGTTACTTGAATGATAATTTATGTAAATTAAGGTTCATTTAATATCAACACACTTGTAATTTAGAATGAACACATATAGTTTATATCAGTAAGTTCGGGTTTTGACAGTTAAATTTAGTTTTCTGCATTTCCAACTGTGAGTATATTCTTTAAACCCCAATATTTCAATCTTTTCTACGAATATATTAATATATGAATGTGGTAAGCCATATACAATCCTTAGATGTTCTATTTGAATTTGAATCATTGAAAGTGCAAGTTTTAGTCCTGCTAAAATTAATATAATAAAAAAGGAACTGGGAACTGTGTTTCGGGTTTTCCCACAATATGTCTTTAACATTGCAATAAAATTACCGTAAATTTGAGCCAAAGAGACAACGAAACTTTACAAATATTTGTCAACTCTTATACCACATCATCAAACTCATAATTATGAAATACCTGCACAGATCTATGTCCCCTTAATATTTTAAAGCTTAAATAGCTCATGAAAAGTATTTACTGATTTTAGTAAACGTTTCACAGGTGTTTATGTCAAAATGTCTTTTTTCTTATATTGGTATACTTCCATGTCACTTCATTAATTGTCTTTAATAGTACCGACGTAAGACAAGTTACAAGTTTTCGATCAAAAGTGGTTGTCCCACGCGCACATGCATAATTTAACGGTGTGCATCCTGTTGTAATTTCGACATTTTTCTTTTACCAAGAGTGACTTTAATGTACACAACTTTAATGCAACTTAATGGTGATCTTTTTGTTTCCGTTTTTACAATTGGTGATATTTCCTTATCGATTTATTTTGATATCTCGTTATTTTTATTTATGATCCCAATAAAGCACAACCCTTGCCTGTATTAAGAGTGTCTGGATTTTATATTTAAGCAAGCTGTCTCTAATGTTACCACTCGGCATGTTTGCTTTGTTTTAAATGTATTAAGAAGTGCCAGTGGATAACCTACACTCACGTCTCTGAATATTGTAAATTCTACTTAGGTACGGTAAATGATTTATTTTTAACGAAGTCGCATTTACCTGAAATATTTTATTGAATAATTTCTACCCGATTTAATATCCTCTGTATAGTCTTTACTCGTTGTATTGATGTATAATGTAATTCTTCAGGTTTACATTTCATGCGTAAATTCCTATTGAAAGACTTTCTGCGTTAGGGATTAAATAGATGTACGCAAATGTGTTATGCTATCAGACTTTGATATCCAAGATAATCATACATATTAAGATTAATACACTAGCAGTAGTAAAATAATTTTAGTTGCTTTTGAAGTTTGGAACATTTTAAAATGCTATTCTCCATAGGTATCAAAGGATCCAACATAAGACTTAAAAACAATATCTGCACATATTGCTGATATTCTAGACTCATATTACGACTATAACCCTAGGTTTTCGAATAATTTTAAGATTAAGAAAGAGCGCAAAAAAAAAAAAAGTAAAGAACAAGAACCACATGGCTAAGAAGTTTTCATTCTGTAGAATAACAGAAAACAGAAAAGGACATATTTTCATATAAAGTTTATTTCAAAAAAAAAATATTTGACATAACAATATTTGTCAGAGTTTAAAAAAGTAATATTTTACTATAATTGAAATATATTGTGTTATTAATCCTAAGGTCAGTTCCGCTGCCATGGTTACACATTAATAAAATTGTGCATGTTACTATAACTTGAATGCGGTGACACTGCGAAAGGGATCCTTTGGTAATATACTCGGCAGAAATGTGAACAAATGGGACGGATAGCATTTCAGGGGTGCCTTTTTCTCCGGATATTGTATGTCTTGCATCGTTCTTGTCAGAAGTTAATTCATGTTCACTTTGTGTTGTGAGAATGGGTACGTGTTCTGGAGCTTCATGCAAGTCATTCATCACAACTGGTACAATACCTGTACGGCGCTGACCACCATGCTGCGATCCGAAAATGAGATAACTGTAAGTGTATTGAGGAGCCCTATATAGAGGATAGACGGACCTTAAAGTATCAAAGAAGGACACCATTACATCAGAAGACTGGTTTTAACAAAACACGGTCTCACAGAGGGGCGACTCATAATTCCCCACGCTGGTGCAGTTAATTTTACGTAAATTATCTTTGACCATGTTTCCAAGCTCTTTCAATAGTATTTGTGTTGACTGATATATCCAATCCCGTCCCATAACTGCGAAAACGATGAGTTGTGAATGACTAAAAGTGCACATATATGAGATGATTTTGTTGTAGGTACTTGCTCCACATATCGATGAACACGCGACTTCCCTGCTGTACATGCCGCTGGATAAGCGTGATGTGACCGGCTGCATCCTTCTGGTCAACTGGATAAAGTAGTAAGCTATTAGGTGAGCGCTACACCATTCCGAAAACCCAAACATGCAGACCTTTGGTGGGATTCCCATGATGGTACTTGAACTTTCTACAACTTTAACTTTCATCTTGCTCCACATCCCCATCAAAGACAAATAACTGAATATTTGTATTCCAGTATTCGACAATAATTGTGCGGATGTATAAAGCACAGTTGACTGCTGTATTTGTATTGTCCATACCGGTGCGGATAGAAGATTGGAGAAGGCTTTGGAGTTGTAAATAAGACTTCGTAAATTCCATGATATCCGACAAAGGCAAATGCCCCTTCAATAAAAGGAATACTTATCAATGGAATATTCGTGGTTCTTATTTCGGTTTGCCCCACCCCCCCCCACCCCCACCACCACCACCACCTTACAAATTTCCCTAACTTTAGTTACACACACACATCATCACATTTGGGGAAACTGAAATACATGGCCAATAACCAGTTGTTACACAACCAGCCTACGATTACTTCATCCTTCTGCAAGAACAGTTGATAGAAAGTCCAACTATTTTTAAAATCCACAATTTTCAGGGTTTACACAAATCTTCCTTCATCCGTACTTCAAGACCGCCCTGTCTACTACGTCTTTATCTTCTGTCGCTTATGTTGTGAATGGTAATTACAAGTATGTGCATGTATGAATAATATCCTGCTTCATTTAGGCATACATGCTAACTCATGCTTTTACTTATAAGTCGTGTAATACAAACTGCAAGTTTATACAACCATCCCCGAAAGAAAATACGGGTCGCAATTATTCCCATCTAATGTGCCCCAAAGAAACCATTTTTGTTTAGGAAACTTCAAATTTCGTCTACAGCAAAATTCATTTACCTTACATACCATTCATAAAAACTGCAAACATTTAGAACCTTACTTCCAAAGACCAAGCCATAACTGTTTGTATGGCCCACAAAGAAACCGTTTTCCCGATAAAAATGCATTGTTAGTGAACTATAAACTTCGTTTATACAGAATGAACGTACTATATTCCATAATCGCTAAATTCCCCCTTGGGGATATTTACCGACTACTTATATAGTCGCTAAATGTACCAAGCGTTTTTAAATAGACCCATTCCTTTCATAAAAGCTTCACATTTTAGATTCTTTCCCAATATATATATATATATATATATATATATATATATATATATATATATATATATATATATATATTCCCATTTTTTAGGGAAAACTTTAATTTTAGTGGACTATAAAGTTCATTTGTGCAAATGGAAGGTACTTTATACGGACTCGCTAAATTTCCCCCAGCGATATGCATCAGTCCACAGTACGAATGGTACTAAAATCCTTTACCTGGTATGAACCCCAATACATTGTATTGGGTTCCCCTTTTCTTGTAAAGTCCGTCAACAGACTAGCTATAGTGGTGAAATTCGGAACAAATTTCCTATAAAGTCTAATTATTCCTCGAAACGATCGAGTCTGTCTCTTGATTTCGAGTCTAGATGTGCCTATAATTACTTCAATTTTGTCAGAGTGGGGTTTCAATTGTCCTGTCTCGCTCACTAGCTGGCACGCACATTCCAGGTTTGAATATGCGAAAGTACACTTTGTGGGTCTCGCTGTGGGATTAGCCAAGCAGACTCTGTTAAACAGGTTGAACGATATGGTAATATGAACTTCCCAGGTATGCGTGTACACAAAAATCTCATCAATACAATTATCAAAGTTGTCCATGCCTGTTAAGAACTTGCGTACCAGACGACAATATAACACACGTGCTTAAACCAAAGCGGAATGCATGACATTAAACTGATATAAATGTGTAGGGGTCGCATAGACCGTTAGCGTTCAGCGATTGTCAGAGATGGTTACCTGCTATAATAAGATGTAATCTTGAAATACACTGGTACCGTACTAATGTTATAAACATAATCTCGATATTTGGCACCGGTTCCACGTCTAAAGCGGTAATCTTATTCTTTGGACTATAGTCTATGGGGAATAAATAAGGGGAATTTGAGGGTTCAATCACCCCCAGATCCAGCTCACTTACCTCCCCGTCCATTGTTTCGCGTGCATTAAAGAGTATTGGATGACCTTTAATTCTGATCGATTCAGATATACTCAAACTATGTGAACACGTCTGTGTAATAATGCAGAATTTCCGCAATTTGTTGATGCTGACTTTGTGGTAACTATGGGCATGCGTTAACATTATCTACCCGATCTGTTCCCACACTCAGGGGGCACTCTAGGGATAATTATGTTCTGTGCTCTTGTTTTTGTTCATCACATGGCTCGTCCTCTATGACCACAGTATACACTACATTAAATACCCATTTTCTACAGCCAACTCAGACCTCTTTATATATCATTGTAACATATTTGGCACGAAATGTTCTCAATATATTCCCATGTCTATTCCGTAATTTATTTCGTCATTGACTTCCTTCACAGGACCATTTCCACTGGACTAATAGCTTGTTCCGACTAGTGGAAAGAGGCACTAATATTGTATTCCCTACTTCAAATGTCTATTTCGCGTTCCGAGGTTGTACTCTGTAGTATATTTTCGACCCCACGTTGCGCGCTCATAGAGTGACAACCGATATTTATCCTGTAATCTTTCCCGTAAGTTGATGACATATTGGTTTCTCGTTTTACTTCCTCGACTGCGACATCACCCTACCATAGTTCGCACAGAATCTGCATATGACTACTAATGGTCATACTGTAATACAACTCGAACGGCACAAATACCAAGTTTTCGTGCGATACGCAAACAAACTCGATTTTACAGATCGTCCCAATCTCGCAGTGTCTCTGAGCATATCGAGCGTAACATTTGTTTTAACGCCCCTCTAAATTTCTCGACCAAGCCGTTGCACATGGGGCGATACAGTGTTATACTTTACTGTTTGATCGATAGCAACCGGATAAGTTAAGCTAAAAGCTCCAAATTAAATTGAATCCCACAGTCCAAGAGGACCTACTTAGGGACCGCTACCCTGCTGAACATGTCAAGAAGTGCCTCTGCCACACGTTCGATTCAGCCCTGGGCTCAGGGTATCAATTTATTATTGGTTTCTTTTGCAGAATCAATACAAATTACATGCATCTATATGATTTTGATAATTTACCCGTTCATTTCCAATTGAAATGGACACTGATGCACGTAAGCTTTATTGCTTGAAAGTTATGTAGCAGTATAAGTGCCTGGAGAATGTATTTGGACCGATGACGCACTGCCTCCACATATTTGTCTAAGATAAGGCAATCAAACTTCCTCTTCTCGATTTTCTCTTCTTTGCTATCGCCTATTTTGATTCCTTTATTTTAAGCTACATATTTATTTTGGAAGCACACTTTCCAGACTTTTTTATGCCTTTTACTTGCTATATTTACTATTTTTGTCTTAGCATTTTTCCGTATTTAATTCCCACAATTTCACCCAAAATAAAGCATAAGTGCTTAAAGTCTGTTATATGCAATATATCGTAAGAGAGGTTCAATTTTCCTGAATTATATTCACTGCCACAAGGGAGGTGGGGGAGCTGTCATATACGCAAGGACTAGGGTTAGTGACTTCATGTATCAGCGGTCTGTGAAAAGTGGTGACAGCTTATACTTTGTATTAAGATGTGGTCATGTCCACCTGTCCCCAGTATTACGTGATGTGTCTGCTAAACAAATGTCTAGTCCTTTACTTTAGATGAAATCTCTTGTTTTAAGTAAGAGTAGTACATAATGAGTATTATATATACTTTTGACCTTGTTATTACATTACATTACGTAATATGATTATCTCATATCATAAAAGTAAAGTTCGATATGACATGACTAAAACACAACTCGTCGCAGTTGCCATAATTCATTTCAGTCATAAAAAAATGTTTTATTACTGAACAATAACTTTGGAAACATCAGTTGAAATAACTCCATGACATTTCCATACACGTTGATATAGGATATAGCTTAGTGCATCATACAATTCTTTACGACATGTTAGGCTATGTACACTAGTTATTTATACAGTTTAGAGACTATATTATATTACAGTTTATACAAAAATAAGGTTGGCTTTAAGTGTAGTGTTACCAATTGTGCAAGCCCACGAAGATGGAGTTAAATGTGCAGGAAGCATTAGATTCAGAAATAAACAACAAGTCTAGATGTGATTGGAGCATTATGTACAAGTAATATTTTATGTCAGGTTTAGAATACGTTGAGTCACTTGGCCACTTGTAAGACTATGCTAATTTATATTTAGATCAAGTTATGTCTTTTTTGAGATTTGTTACAAATAGGATACATATCAATGAAACTGTATCTCTTCTGACAGAATAACTCTTACCACTGCCTATTTATGTCAGAGTTATGTCTCTTAAGTACTGTGAGGTACATGATTCTGTCCTCGACAAATTGACAGTCTATGATTGTTCTTTGTGGTAGTGCGTGACACGCATGGTGACGGCGGGTAGAATGTTTACTTATTTCACCAAAAGTTAATAAAGAAGTGTACGCAAACGAATTTCTGTCATTGCAAGTAGATCGGGTTTCATAGGGGGCGATATGTAGCGGTGCATGATGTTTTGATTTCAGCTGTATATCCCGAACATAACTTCCAGTACGAAAGACAGTTGTATAAATGTATTTATATTAAAATTGAAAGTGGTTCAAAGACGTAAGGAGAGTGAAGCTGATTGTATATATGTATGTATATATATATATATATATATATATATATATATATATATATATATATATATATATATATACATATATATATATATATATATATACAGAGAGAGTGAGTGAGAGAGAGAGAAAAAAAGAAGGATGCATCTACAGGCATACATACAGACACAGAGAAGGAGAGCATATATTCAGTTATATTGATAAACAGCGATAAAGGTGTATACATATATATCGCCTGTAGCTACCGCCTGCCAACCGATATGAAGAAATGTGTCATCCTGAACAATCTTTCTTTTTTATATCTGAGTGAGTGAGTGAAATGCGTAACCTCTTCCGTAAGAGCACAATTATGTTATATGAGAAAAATCTAAAGCAAATGTATCTGTTTAATAAACCTCTCCACGGATGCAGACAAGAATATGAGCTACCTACCTTTTGAAGTGACGCCACGTGCATCAGATGGTATCACGGTACCAATTGCGCAAGCCCAGGGGGGCAGAGCTTAAGGTGTAGGGAACATTGTATTCAGAAATAAACAACAAAACTTGCTGTGATTGGTGTATTATGTAAGAGTTGTAGTTTCTGTCTGGCTTTAAAAAAAAGTTGAGTTTCTTAGCAACAGGTGAGGTTATGTTAATTCATTTGTAGATCAATTTTTTTATTTTTATTTTTTATTTTTTTACAAATGTGATACACATCACTGAAAATGCGTCTGTTGTGACTTGATAACTCTTACCCCTGTCTAGTTCCAGCAGAGTTATCTCTCTTAAATGCAGTGGAGTACCTGGTTCTGTCCTTGTCAATTTGACAATCTAATATTGCTCTCTATGACAGTGTGTGACACGCGTGCTAAAGTAGGAGAGAAGGTATTTTTATTTAACCAAACATTCACATTAAGGTCTATGGAAAAACAATTGGTACCGTGATGCCAGATTAATTGACCTGGTATAAAATGATGCCGAGTTAGTAGAAAACTTACCGGGCACGGCACTGACGTGGTATTTTTTCCTACTGACCGGGTATTTTGTCATACCAGGTCTTTACATGACTCACTTTCACCAATCAAAACGCAATAAATATTTAGTGTTGCAGAATCATTAGATCGGAAAGAATAATTTAGGGATGACTTGGTTATTTCGTGACATTTGTGTATTATATTACTTACACTGCATTCAACTGAAGTGCGTAAGTAACATCAACTTTCAATGATGACGCGCTGATTTCGTATGTAGAAGCAATAACAATTAAAAGCCGAAGCAAATGAGGTGAGGATGAGGAGCAGAAACAGTGTAAACTGCATGACTCCCTTTTGCGAAGGGTCGAAAAGAATATACGTCATATATATATATATATATATATATATATATATATATATATATATATATATATATATATATATATATATATATATATAGTGGGGGAATATGAGAAGTCATTTAAAAGTAATTCCATCAACTTTTTCCTATCTAACAAATCATGTCAGCTTTTAGAATGTTCCAATTAAATCTAACCCAATTCTTTCTCATCACTCAGTTTAGTGTTTGTGAACATAAATAACGTGAGTCTTTAATGTAAATATCCTTAATGCATCCACAGATCAGAGACTCTGCTGTACATTATCCTAATTGACGAACTCAGACCCGTAGAAATTCAGCATTTAACATAATCTTACATAATACAATACATCCCTCAAGCGCAAATATATCATCCAGGTATGATTTTTGTTGTACGTCATTTTTTGCCTTGTGGTGTGCTCATTTTATTCAAAGCTGACATACAAGTTGGGTGCCAAAGTCTAACGTTCATTTTCAGACTTTCGAGTAATTTTCAATCATTTTAATCTCTTGGAATATTAAATGGGCAATTAAATTAAGCTATAGATACGAAAATGAATATAGCCAGTAAATCAATGTGCATTTATTTGAAGAATTAATATATATATATATATATATATATATATATATATATATATATATAATCTTAACGCTTGCTATAGTCCAAATCTTTGGATCACACGTTTGATTTATTGCTAGTTTTAAAATAATGAGATAAAGGAACCATCTGCATGACAGTAAATGATGTAGTTTTGAATGTTGTGCTCATAATTAAGTTATTAAAGTGCATTATTTACTAAAATTACGTAAGCATCTGTTCTTGATGCACTAATTATACCTGTGGGAGTTATGCAATAAAAAGGTCTAAGCAGAGATCTCTGAAACGCAGCTTCTTGGTGTATATTTGATGATGACATCTAACTCAAATTTTTCATTTTGTATATGACTGATTTTCTGCCATTAAAATAACATTGAGAATGGTATATAGGAGAGACAGAAAGACAGATGACGCCAATGCATATATATGTTTATATGAATATATTTGACCCAGTATGTTAATACAGATGAAGAATGCCACCAATTTAAAAAGGATATTATCTTTTTATGTCTGTGTATACAGTTTTCATCTGTGTAACTGCTGTAGCATCATATACTTAACTCAAAATGTTAAAGAATTATAAGCACCTGAGATGCTTTTAAACTAGTTCAATTTCGGTAAAGGCGACCAGTAAAAAGTAATCGAGAAGGTTTTGACACTGTGATCCGTAACCAGCTTGGCTAGGCTAATTGGAACACTTTCGGGTCTTTCTGGCAGTGATCCGAAAAGCACCTTGCAAATACTACAGTAGCTACAATTGACTGACTATACATGTACTTTGTTTACCAAAATGACGTTATGTGCTCCAATCACACACCATCATAGCGTTCACTACGGGGACTCGACTGAGATGACATATTTGCCCGAAACATAAAGTTTCTTTTTCGAGGCTGGGACGTACTCGAGAATGTAGATACCATACTACTTTTGTCATGGTTCTATTTTGCCGAGTGTACTTTAGCGTGTTACTCAATATTTTGCCAATTTCCCGTCATTTCTTTTTTTCTACGCTGTATTATTAAAGTATATCTTAAATGAGGGCTAGGCTTTTGGCGGCATGTGCTACATTATGTACCGTTGCAAGTTAATCCATGAGTGAGTACTTTTGTTTCTATGTTTTTTAAATTTCTTACGACAAATGACGATTGTACCTTTTCACACTCATGGCAGTAGAAATAATTTAATTTAGTCTGAAGTGATCACTATCGCATTAGATGACTACTATGGATGTATTTAAGCCAAACACATAACTTTCTATCAAAGTGATTGCAAACAAAGAGTTCCAATTTTCATATCGTGTGTGCATTACAAATCCAGTAATAATCCAGTAAGATATAGTTCAATTGTTGGTTTGTAAAGTAGTTGGATTTTGTCGATATATAAAAAATAACACTTTGACCGTTAGCATGTTAATGCTTGTCTCGTTCTTTGTTAAATTTGTATTTGGTTAAGGCATTAGGACACGGTTTGATGTCACTCCCTATCATTTGATGTCGGTCGTAGAGTCGGCGTCGCCCTCAGCGTCGATTTAAGTCACCTGTACCTGCATGTATTCACTTCGACCACTGTATCATTGATAGGACAGACATTAATTTGTAAAATTTAAGGGTATCAAAGGGGCGCTTAGACAACAAGTATTTGATATTTCGTATGTGTATCGGCAGACTGCAGCAGGCGCGTTCAGTTGCTTTCCTTGACTAGTCAATTGTGTAGTTTGATATTGCTTTTCTATTTGTAATGTTGTGCATTTGTGGACTAAGTTAAATGTTTCAGAATGGTTCGTATATTTCTGATTTTATGTAACACTGAATGTGTGATGAAATAACAGATCCCATATATAGATGATATTTCCTTCTCGTATTGTGAGAATGTGGACAATTATGGAATTCCTCTACGCAATATGGATTCTAAAAATGCTGGATGTAATAGGAGTTTTCAAACTGTGCAGACAAATTTTGCAATCGTCTGTGCTCGACTTGAATATCTTAACCATTTGGAAATTCTTAAACTGCGCAAGTAATCATTTATGACCGATATGAGCTTTTGGGCAGTTGTGCAATAAGATGTCCATGGATACAAAATAATACATTTCTTTAGGAAATAAATTAAAGAATGGATAATTACCATTGAGTCGAAATTAGCTCATTTGCCATCTTTGATCATAAATGAGTTTTAAAGTAAATGTACACCATGCAAAATGTAGAAGTTTGTAATTTCCGAAACAAAATATGACAATAATTTAGTGTTGCTGTGCTGAACGGATTAGAAATTCTAAACAGCGTAGCTTCAGAGAAATGCTTCAATTGATTATAGTAAAGTAGAAGTGACACAGAAATAATTTGTGGTCATATTGAAAGATAGATTTCCGTGAAGTTTTTTATATCTTAGACACACTATTATTGAAACAATGTGACGTTTTAAAACTGTAAATACTTACATATTTTTCTTTTATATCTATCAGAATTATACTAATATCTACTTTTTCCAAGAATATTAGTCGGTCCATGTGTATATTATACTTGGGTTTCTGCCTTCATAAATAGTAGTGAAATCTGACAGAATGTCGACAATTTCTTGACGCTACTGAAAACAGAGCAATGTCAATTAAATTAAAAGCAAGCCAGCAATGATCATTAAAAATAAATAAAAGTAAAGGAACTATATGAGATCCAAATTGACATCATTTACATGTTAACCGACACAAAATAGGAAACAAATCATCTTCTTATTGCAGGATGGCGAGGAAACGTCTCAAAAATTGGAAAAAAGGAACATGCACTTTTCTGACTTATATATGCAGGTGACAGCAGCAAGGTCTTATTGTAGAAACAAAGCGTAATATTAACAGTTTGTATCATCTGTGTAACTTTTTTAATCGAACCACATATTACTGCAATTCAAATAACCTGTATTACAAATACTTGGTTTTCTAAATAAATACAAAATCCTTATGAAATATCCCTAGTTTGTGACAACTGGTATACATTTTCATGTCGATTGTCAGAGCGCTTATCGGCCCAGTTTTAAATTCACCGGGGCTTTCGTTGAAGTGCCGAAGTATAAATAATCGACTAATCAAAACAAGTAGCTATCCCCGGAGTCTATGATTTCATTCTCTTTACAAATCACCATGTATCACCGTTCGGCTGAGCTTATAAATAGAATTCTCACAATCTAATTAAAAAGGAGATATATTGATGACAACTAGGTCTGATCGGTACAGACACGAGGTCATTTTATGTTACCTTTGTGACTCGCGATTGTAATAACAATCACAGCGTTCAAATTTCTGAAAGTGAAAGATGTCATTTAGAACATATCAATACTAACGAGTACTCTCCCTAACTTGATATCAAACCCTTTACATGATAGACTACTAAAAAAAGTGGAACGAGAATTTCAAAGGTCACCATAATATGAACTTTTATCTGTGTCTCTCACATGTCCGTTATGTTGATAGGAGATCAGATTCAGGATTCGCAATAATTACTCGAAAGAATCGACGTACACCTAATGCAGGTCAACAGCATTGCATATGATGCAACCAAACGTTTAGGCGACGTTTGTCCACATTTTCGACCGATTAAAATTAATAAATAGATCTGATGGGTACCGATACCAGTTCATTTTGTTGACCTTGTGGTTCGGAAAACAAATCAACGCTAGAAATATCTTAAAGCGTAATATGCCATTTGGAATATAATAATTATCATGTGATACGAGAAAAAGATTATAATGCTGCTTCCTCATCGCAGTTCTCCATCGTTTTGATTGATGCTTCGACCATTCCTTTACAAATCTTATTCCAGTTGGGTCTGATGATAAGTTGGCCATTTTGGAATGCCCATGTTGCTCGGGTACAAAATTTTAAAATATCTTTTAGCGCTGATGGAATCTTTTGCTGGTAGACCTCTTCATTAACAAGCAATATCTTGAATTTATTTTTCTGTTTGGCCATCATTACTTCGTATTTACACCACTCGCTTTCAATGAAATGCTTCGTTACGACCATGACAAACACATCACACCTATTAAGGCAGCGATCAATCTCTTCGGCAATCCAGCGTCCAGGTGTAAAATATGTATTTCCTGTACATATCAAATTGCCATTATTACCACATTTTTCTCTCAAAAATACGTCCAGTTCGGGATATATGTAATTATTCACAAGTTCATTGTCTTTTCCGGCATACGATAAGAACACTAAATATCGCTGGTGATCTATGTTTTCATTCTGATTGTATCTCTCAATCAAATCACGCTCATCTTCTGCCCTTCGCTTAACATTTCGTCGTTTCCTTATAATAACATATACAAATGCTATTGTTATAAATATACTACAGGGTGTTGCGATTATTAACCCAATAAATTCCTTCAGTTTACAATGGTACTTTAAATAATTCAAGAGCTCATATGAGATGTCATTCAAGTTATTATCGAATTTGCATTTGTACAAGTGCTTGCCCAACAGTGAAATATATGGTAAAGATTATCCACTCATTGAACCAAATCCTATCACACGTGCATTCCATTAAATTACCGGTTAAGTCTATGACTAATTCATTAGTCACTTTTTCGCCCTTTAATACTGAATTATTCATTCGTGGTAGAGCATTACTTTCTTTTCCTACTGATGTGTTTGTATCAAAATTAATATTCCTAGATCGAGCTTGTTCGTTACCGATATACACTATTCCATTGATCGTGTCCCTAGAAATGTATTTTATCATATTGTCTCTCAAGTCTAATAGCTTAAGGTTAATCAACTTCTCGATAGGAAAATGGCAAATGGACAATAAATTTCCTTGCAAACGTAGAATTGAAAGTTTTGGAGTTGAAACGAACATGGTCCATGGTATGGATATAAGACGGTTCTGAGAGAGATCTACGATTTCCAATTCTGCATTGCCTTCAAAGAGATTTCCGAGGTTTACCATCGCCGATAATATGTTATGTGAGAGATAAATCTCACGTAAATTTGGAGCCTTTTTCATGCTGTTGGGAGACAAATATTCTAGATTATTTCCTTCAAGATCGACAATTTTCAGATTGAAAAGTTTTATATTTATTGTAACGTTTAACCATCGAAAGTCCGAATAACGAAAGTAAAGTTCCTCGATACCTATAGTGCTACACTTAAATAGCACGCGATAGTCGTAAAAGTAAACTTCAGTAACGGAAAAAAATGCTGCCAATGTACATTCTTTGCTTTGTGGGTTGGTAAATGCCGGGTTGGGCTTGCGGACAGGAGTTGGTATACTTTCTACTGATATGCGTATTGTTGTAACTATGGATATACGAAATGGTAATTCCCAGTAAATAGGATTTTGTTTTAAATTAATAGGTGTAGCAAATGTAAAGAGAATTTCATATGAAACGAACTCACATCCCACATTGTAATTATCTCATAGACATTTTGGACAAAAATATTCAAAGCTGTTCATACTCAGACATAACCACTAAGTAGACATCAACCAGCTGCTTTCTCATTGTGCTGAAAATATATAAATATAGCGAAATCGGATGCTTGATAGAATTTTTAACATGTACATGAAATATATTTTGACGCTCCATAATGATAAGATTTTAAACAAGACCAAAATATTAGAAACACGTTACCTAACTTCCCAGTTTATCTTCACAGAAGTGTATAGCAATGACAAATAGGGTCCGGTTTGTCAATATATATTATTATCATCATAATGCAATCTTAATTGCTAGATCAAGTCGAGTGATCAGCATCAGAAAACTCTGATAAACACGAGACCCGCAACATCGAATCATGATCCGGATTTGCTGATGTTGACAATAAGACTTGATGTAGCAATCAAGATCAAATTACTGCGATAATAATATGTTTATATATATATACATCAATTATCAGACCATTTAATAAAGCCACTATACTGACCTGAAAAACAAAAGAAATTGCCTAACGTTTCAACTTTCCTAATACAAATTTCATTTTAAATCATAAACCGAATTACATATTAATCAGCTGATATGCGCTTGAGTATCGCAGTTTATGAATGAAGTGCGTAAAACAAGTCACGCATTTTTACTACGATCACTGTTAATAACCCGAATTCTTAGACGCATGGGAGTAGAACACCCATACATGTCATTTACAGATATTGTGCAGTTGTCAAATTTTGCATTAGGGAAGATTTCAACAGCTGAATGACTCTGAAAGTTGCTCACCAAAGCCAACTTAATAATGGTTGAACTGTTTCTGGAGGGACATTGTGAGAGGCTCCATTGGATACTTTTCATAAGACTGAAAGCTTTATTTTCACAGTTATTTTATAACAGGAATGGACAAATTGTTAGAGCGTGATGATACAGATTTGTTACAGAGAATCCTACTCATTTCCTTTCTGTGTATTACACATTAGGCTACGGCATAGTTGTTCACGCTTGTTCAGTTGTAACCGTGAAACCTCAAGAACAAAAATAGCTCCAACCTCGTTTGAGGGGATGGTGATAAGGATCAAAAAACGAGAGTTTTGTTAATGTTTTTCCCTTGAGTAAAAACTTGATAGATGTATAATAAAACTTGACATCTTCGGAGGCTGCGATGTTATCAGGCCTTAAAAAAATACTAATATATGTATCGGCTGGTTTATATGCCCTTCCCCCCCCCCCCTTATGTACAGTCTCTTTAACTTGCAAAAATAATTAAATTTCCCGCTAAAGACTAAGATTAGTTCTCTCGAAAGAGTTGTGTTGGTTGTTCAAAACATCACGCTCAGTAACATTTTTAAATTTTATATCCACTGGAGAGCTCGATGGTTAGAGGAATTCCAGACAAACAACAAAATACGCTATTTGTTCAAACAAAACATTATTCTGAAAGACTATAACAATATAATCAATCGAATAAAGCAGATAATCCCAATGTATAAAACGAAATATTTATTTTTGCTCAGTTTGCTACAAATCAGGAAGGCTTCCTGTTGGCCTTATGCAGGTATCATGCCCACATAAATGTTAAAGACAGAATCAAACTAAACAAGCCAAAACAAAGACATGCACAATGACAAGAAATGAAACACCAATTTTCATGTGAATCAATATAAAACATCTCTCTTGGCTCTTGTTCTTTTTTTTCGGGACTCAATATTCATTGTGAACTCATGTAGCATTGATGCTACACAGCTCTCTATGACTACATTGGCATATGAGGCTCTGATTATAATACTACATCACATTACAGAACACATCCGATCAACGCATAATTACACATATGTAAAACCTTAATCGAAAACAAAACGAACAATCAAATAATGCCATAGTCATAATATTAAGGCGCAGTCAAGCCCGTAGCCTCCATTCACTGCACGTATAAACACAATAGTCGTATAGAACTGTCACTGTGACCAACACTGGGAGGACATTACTAACTTTAAGTTCTGTAGATTTAATGGAACTAAAATTATTAACCACAAAAAAGATTAATATAAATTACAGAAATTAGCTCTTTTCTTGTAAACAAGGAATAATTGGTTACATTTACCCTTTGAAACGGACGATATAATAATAGTGACAACAACAACAATAATAATAATAATAATAATAATAATAATAATAATAATAATAATAATTATTATTATTATTATTATTATTATTATTATTATTATTATTATTATTATCATTATTATTATTATTATTACTTTATTTAAAGAAGAAGTTCATTTGGTCAACTGACCAATCTTCCGTGAGGTCTTCTACATCGGTCCAACATTGCGCGAACATCTGCTGAATGAATGAATGTCAATGACCGGCATGTACCTGCACATAGATATTGTAACCGCGTTAGTTATATCTTGTCATGCCATTTTGATTCCGAGTTGAGTATACTTGCCGTTTAAAAGTTCAGTGTCCAAAGGTAAATTAAAATAAATTAAAACATGAATAAGTACGTATTTTTTCGAAGTTATCATTATTATCCAGCTTTTATAGTGTTTTGCGTCACTCAATCTTAATTTACTTCACCAAGCTTGGTCACGGATTCTCAGCTGTCCCAGCTGAATCGAAATGCCAAGATGTTGTGCAATATTTTTTAAAACGTTTCTGGTATAACCCGGCTGCTTTGTTGAATCGAATTGTCAAGGTGTTGTACGACACTTTTAAAGCCATGACAGTACTCCGCACTTTCGTAATATTGTATCAGTGATATTATTTATACCCCCGGGTGTCAGAGCAAGCGTTGCACATGTCAAATAATATACATATTACTGCCCCACTGTATCTCAACCAACCTTCTTCCTGTGTCCTAGGCAACAGTTTTTAGTGGGTTTCATAGTACATAACCCCTGTGGAGATGGATAACGGGGCTAATGTTAAATATACATTAAGAATTTGCATTTACCTGAGTATTTTTTCACCCTGTATACATATTGTTATAGATTGAATCATACAACTTCTGGAGTGGGTTCATCTTGACAGGTACTACTAGCTTAAAAGGTGGGTCATTGTAACCTGTATTTCCCGCTTTACTGACTTAGATTAAATGTCCTGTTTTAAGTTTGTTGCCCAAGCTCTGTTCATCAAACTAGATGATTGTTTGCATCTTTATTAGTACAGCAACTTTACAACAAAAGTAGATCACTATGAACAATATTTCACATTTTACTTGCTTAAATTAAGCTCTACTTTTAGCTCATGACCAAATAACTTTGTGCATTCTGTATGCATAATGTTATACCTATAATCCTGAAATCTGGCGAGGGGATGTATCTTGATGAATACGACATGCTTATCAGTAGGTCAGTGTGACATATATTTCATGCTTAATAAAGTTGGATTAAATTGCGTGCTTTTACTGTTCATGATTGAACCATTAAGCAAGATGAGTGTATGCATTTATGTTAGTACCACACTGGTGCGGAAAGGTCACCGTGACTTACATTTCACATTTTACAGACTTAGGTTATGTTGTTCCATTAAGCTTGTGATCAAAGAGGTTGCTTACATGATATGTACGTACCATCCTATCTAGAATCAGGACACGTTGTGTTGACATGCATCTTAATGAGTACTACTCCCTTATTTCAGTAATAGGTCATTATGGTCCATACTTTATAATTCACTGATGCGTGTAAAGTGTTGTGTTTATGTCCATTTCTCATACACTGTTTGTGCTACGTCCATCTAAGCAACACACCCTTCCAACAAAGAAGGTCAGTGGGATCTATATTTAATCTTTAAAGTCTTTGGCTTAGTTGTAGCGTTCAGTTCATGGTCATTTGAGGTTTTGGTATGCTGCACGTATACTATCCTCCCTAAAACCATGAAACTTGAATACGTGATGCATCATTACAACGTCAAGACCTTTGTTGCAAAAATAAGTTTCTGAGATCGGGGTTTCACCCTTAAATGACTATACTGAAATTTTGTGTTTAGAGTTAATTTATTCGGTGCTATTTATTTTCAGATTAACACACTTTATAACTATATGCATATCTTTAAAATGGTATACCCTTGCAACCCACAGAATGTCACCGTCACCTACAATGTATGATTCACTCGAGTAAATTAAGTACTTGTATTTAGCTCATGATCACGTAGAGTTTTTAAGGATATGTGCATCATAGCCTACACAAACAACTTTTCTGACAAGTACAGTTCCAAGTAGGAATAAGAATATGTTCATTCAATGCTAAGCTTTCTATATTCGGGATTATGTGCCCTATTGTTGACATACCGTTACATGACCTGGTTTAAGTTCCGACGAGTTTTAAGGTATTGCATATTATGTACGAATATGATGTGGAAAGCAGACTATTTGCAAATATTGCATTGTCTTTATAAACATGTGAGAGCCAAATGCAAAATACCTTGAAATAGTTTACTGTCTCAGGGGAATTCCTGTGCCAATCTAAAGTCATTAATCTGCACACACAAAAACAAAACAAAACAAAAACAAAGTCAGTATACGATTTCAACGCCCAAATAACATACAATTATGCAGTATTTGTAAAAACAGTCAAAATCAAAATTTGAATGTGCATATGGTGGTACTTATTTCTCATTAGGGATTGGGTAGTATGGATGCCCAATTGTATCATAACATGTTCAATGTGAAATGACATTAACCTTGAAAAATGTTGCGAGTGCTTATAGTATGCATGTATTATGTGACCTGGTGTTTTGCCTCTGCTTTAGATCCCCAGTGTAAAGGGCAAAACAATAGGTACAAGATGGCCTCATGTTCCTAATGTGTCATATCGGTGACAGTATAATAACATGAATGAATGGAACTTCAAAACTGAATGAATTATAGGAATATACGGACTTATTTGCCTTGCCATTACAAATCCTCGTGTTGTTCACATTATGACTAATACTGAAAAGTATCATGCTATACTTTATAATTCGAAGCTCTTTCCTTTCCCCCAACTAGACACAATTAACACAATGAGAACAATTATTAGATAACACAACCTTATGTATGTAATGCGTGCATCTTATGAACATTCCAATGACAGACCCTATTTGAACGATAATAACTACACAGGCTTTGATGCTCGAACGTAACACTGCAAACATAATGTCTTTCACTAGACATCTTTTCTATGAAAGAAATCTAAATCATAATTAAGTGTCGTCCATGGATGAGTCATGTGCAAAAGATTGTTAGACTTTCATTATGGCATGTACTTTCCACAAATACGGTAAATACACATATCGATCATGCATGATACAAATATGTGGAATCTAAAGTGAAGTGTGCAAAACAATAAAGGACGACATAACAACAAAACATATAAGAATTTGCTAATGAGACTAGCAAAACTCAACTGTTTATGTATTAATTCTTTAAGTTATGTTAACATTTGTTCTAGGTTTCTAATCATTGTGAAAAAATAAAGCAAAACGCACGATATGGATGATTAATTGTATGGGATTTAACGTCATGTTTCAGCATATGATAGGCTACATGTGGCAGCCAGTATATTTGGTGAAGGAAGAACCCGGGAAGAACCACCGACCCACGTGAAACTACTGACAAGCTTTCTCACATATCCACGTTTGTCGAGCCGAGACTCGAACTAATACGGACATAGGTGAGATGTGTGCGTGATCTGTAAAGATGAGCGCCTTACACCACTCGGCCACTCGGGGCCCCTAGCACAGTAAGGAGCGTATTTTGTGTGCATATATATTTCATAGGTTGCTTTTTTAGAAAATTATGGTAAAAAATGTCCATACATAATCGTTTTCTAATAATATACAGGTGTACTCTAGACAGTAATGTTTATTTAAACATTATGGGGGTCACTTTGAATGTCTATGTGAATTTAATATTACGCTGGGCCGGTAGTGTGTGTGTGTGTGGCGGGGGAGGGGGATTGACGCTACGTTAGGAACGATATGATGCTCTATTGGAATGGAACATGATATAGAGACGGACGAGTACACTTAATGACAGACAAGCACACCCTTTTTGGAACTATGAAAAACTACTGGAAATTTTAAGGTATGATTCTGTGTTTATGGGGTATATTTACAACGTAGAATTTCTAATTATATTATTGATAGACCAATAGGAGAATCAGTCTTATACAAGAATGAAAATGTAACGTTGCATGAACTTTCTCTAACAAGCAAAGAGTGCACTCAATGTAATCTAGCTATGTTCATAAATAATAAAAAGCAATGATTATGGTAGCCCCTTATATGCGTATACAATAGATATGTTCTCACTAGGGAAAATTAACGGAGATACCAAATATAATACAATACAAACATTTAACACTGAACATATTTGCAGGCTTGACAACGTTTCTTAGCGAGAGGTGAATTCAGATTTTCTATTATGGTCTCGTCTTGCCACCGACTTAAACTTCGTTGTCGAGCTAAATAAAAGAGATAGCCATAATGATTACAATAATAGCATTCTACTTTGAGAACGTTTGCAAGGAAATGGTATCCAAAATAAGTCAGTGCGTGGGCTATATGGAATCAAGAGCTTCGTTAATGAAGAAAATACACGCAATTTTTTCACGCACATTTGAGTTATTTTTTCTATAAGGTATACTCACTTTCGTCTCTAATGTTTAAAACGTCTAAAGAATTTGCAAAAGTGTGTAAGTATTAGTCTCTTTAAATTGATGTCTTATTTTCTTATTTTTGCTGAGAACCATATATCATAAGTGAAACCTGTTTTTATCTTCCTATTTTACATGTACCCATGTACATTCCTGATTTCTCAATTGAATTTTAATGTGTAGAAAAAAACACACTCGACGGGCTGCTCTATTGAGCATTTCCGTTGTTTTAAGGACCATGGTAGGTATACTGACCTCGCCAGGCTGTACAGTATAGGCATATGTTACACCGTTTCTTCAGGCTCCTTGTCCCTACTGAGACCCTAGCCTCTAGCCTCGGCCTCCGGATTTTCATATTGTGATTGTTGCGGTTGATAATGCTAATATTGTTGCTCCTGCAGATTGTTGTTCTTTTTTTCCTGTTTTTGTCCCATTCTAGTAGTAGGGTTTGGGCAATTCTGAAATGAACCAATTTAGTCTGGACTATTCTCATTCTCTTGGTCATCAAGTACAACACATCAACCCTGTTTAGGAATTGCTTAACTCTCTCCGAATGTTTTCAGCTAGTGTATAGTATATCAGTGGTACTCACTGTTCAACGATTGATGGTAAGACTGGTGAAAAACATCACTTTAAATAGGTGGGAATGGGATTGGAATTAGTCTTGGTACGTTGTCACCCGTAGCGTATCTTTTTTTCTGGCTCAATCAATCAGAATACGTTTCGTATCTACCAATCAAAACGCGGGATAGTTGTGTGACTCAGTCGGTGTTGAGAAATATTATTTTTACAAACAACAACGTCAGAGTAAAGTATATGATAGTACAGTACAACACCATAACATGGCTGAGATCAAGACTAACACAATTTCTTATGGTGGGTCTGTGGTCATGTCTAATACTACTAATAAAATACCGCTCCTGCTATTGTTCAATCGATGCATCATCAGTCCAAGCAGATTCCGTTGGATATGACTCTGCGATTGTTTTCTCATCACACGAATTTCATATGTCGCCAACAACACTGTTGTTAGAATAGCATTTGGGTTTATTATGTGTGTGTGTTTTCTTTTCTTTAACACAATACAATTAGAAAGAGAGGAAGAGTTACTGAACTTTGTACAAATACTGAATGAGGAAAACTCCAGTTTTTGTTTTTCTTTTTTTTCTTTTTTCTTTTTGTTTGTTTGTTTTCTATTGGCTATAAAGGCACTTCAAACACATGATTAGCTATATCGTGCCAAGAAAATGGGAACTAAGTTTCCTTTCCCAAGGACACATTGAGGCAGTCTACCATCGCTGGCCTGGGCAGGTATCGACCCTGAAACTCATGCATTGCAGGTATGACGCTCTACCGACAGAGCTACTGTGGCTCCCTATACAGCAACAATTGCAATAGATACACCCAAATAATGGTGTTAGCATTCCTCTTAAACATGGTATAGTTTTACACTGTACTACACTATCTTTCATTATGTGGTTGTTGTTTGTCGAAATGCTATTTTGCAACACCGACTTTGTCACACCACACGTCATCCGATATTCTGAGTGGTAGATGCAAGAGGCACTCTGATCAAATATACCAGAAAATAAAAAAGAACGATAAATTTGGGAACATGCCAAAACAAATTGCAATCCCTTTTCCATATAAATCGTTAGGTTTCTAAGTAGTTATACCATCCATTGTTGAAGAGTTAAGATGGGTACTACTGGTAAATTATGAACTACCTTAATACATTTGGAGATGATGAAGTACCTCCTGCACCGGGTTGAGGAGTTGGACCTGAAGCCGAAACAGCACGAGAATGGTATTGAGAGAAGGGATCCATTTCAAGATAGGCAAAAATCAAGAAAAGCTGCAGTAGTTAGAACATCAGCATCAGCAGCCGCAACAAACACAGCAAAAACATTTGGAGCCCATTGCTTTTTCCAAGCATTGCTATAGGTTCTCTGTCTCGGTAGGGACTTAAAGCTGTAAAACATGGCCCTAGACGTGCAGCTGCATTGGTCATTTAAACAAAGGGCCTTTTTAAGAACAAGTCAGCGGCTCTTCTCAAGGCCACACCGGGCATTCTAGAAAAGAGAATACTCGTCATTATTGCCCTCCTCTTTGTTTGCGTTTCTCTGTGCCATTGCGTAATAGTGTGCTTGTATAAAGAACAAGATAATACTCTACCCCTTTACCTTTTCTATGTGCAATTTTGTGTTAATGTGAGCATATATAATTGGTATGAAAAAAATATCATAGCACACCCGACATACGTATGAGTAATAATGTGTTTATATGAAGAAAGAAAAAGATTGGTATAAAGAAATATATTATAATACCCCCAATTTGTACATGTAACTGTATGTTCTTATTGTGTCATTTTGTCTAGGTCTTCCCGGGTTCTTCCTTCACCAAATATACGTAAACAACAAAATGTTAGTTAATTTCAGCATGTGTATTGTCTGTAATTAAGTGTATTTATTTCTCTGTCTGTTTCATTCGTAACCGTGTTACAATTTTAATTCAATTGCTGATGTGTATGGTTGGTAGTGAAGGTCTTTCCTTCCTCTGTGTCCAGTGTCGATAAAATTAGTACAGACACTTTTGTTCTGAACTATCCTAATCTTGACAAATATACAATTTTGTTTCGATGTTTAAAAGGATGAAATGTTATACTCCTTTTATATGAAAAGAAATTATACATGACAGTGAATTTCAAACTTGTAACGTGTCAACGTGCTTATTTTG
The DNA here is from genome assembly GCA_029931535.1 of Margaritifera margaritifera. Taxonomy (NCBI): domain Eukaryota; kingdom Metazoa; phylum Mollusca; class Bivalvia; order Unionida; family Margaritiferidae; genus Margaritifera; species Margaritifera margaritifera. Next base: position 842,336 of record JAQPZY010001048.1, read on the forward strand.
AAATCCCACATGTGTGGAATTAAGCAGAATAAACAGTGTTAGTGAATTTCGGTCTGGGCGTTGTTTATAATTATATGTTTTTGCTGTCTATCCATCACGCTAAATTCCCATAGATGGCTATAATGAAATACGTAGTGTTAAAATGTCCATAGTATACTGTACCCTACGAAGCGTAATGTTAACTTACAATTACACTTCATAGCGTCCCAAACTGTTCTAAACGTACATGCTTTGACGATTGAAAGTCTTAAAACTTGGCAAATATGGAATCTCAACGGAATCTTTCACTTGCATTGTGGAAAAAAAAGACATCAACGCACAGGAAAAAGGGTCACAAAGTGGATTGAAACAAAGTCATGAAACAAACTTGCTATGTTGTTGGTCATTACGTTTCGTGATTATTCAGTGAGCAGACAAAAGACGCTGTTTGTTTCTTCCTATGCATGTAATTATTCGTGTTCAACATAAGGAATGTATTTGGTCGCATCTAACAAAACGATGAAACAGGTTTTATTTGTGATATCTACTTTCCTGTAGAAATAAGACATCTGTCTGAAGAAACTGATATTTAAGCACTTTTACAACTTTTTGATTATCAACTTCTTCGCTTGAAAGATTATAGGCTTGAAGATGAGAATAACTTGCACACAAAAAAACTCACACGTTTGTGAGAACAATATTGTATGTATTTTTTCATCAACGAAGCTTTTGATTCTCTCTAGCCAATTTACTGACTTATGTTGCATTGCAATTCCCAAGAAATGTTGATAAAGTAGAATGGGGATTTCGTAATCAGTTTTGCTATCTTTTTCTTTAGCTGAACAACGTAGCATAAGTCACTGGCAAGACGAATCTGTCACAGAAATTTGCAATCCACCTCTCACTTACCAACGTTTTATATTTGCACATATGTTCACTATTAAATTTTTGTATTGTATTCTACATGGTATCCCCATTTATTTTCCCCAGTGAGAACTTAGGGGTTGTACATGAAGAGGAAGGACTTAATCCTCGCTTTTCATTATCTATTAGTAAATGAATGCACGACAGCCCCAAATTCACACATAAGTTCTTCATGCCACAAGGTAATTTTTGAAGAAAACTGACGCTCAAGGTGCCAATGCTGGTCCTTTCCACAAAAGATAAATTTTTAAAAAAGAGTATTAAACAGCTGCATGCATTTCAAAATAGTTGCTATCAAGGCCGCTTTACGGATATTCTACTTCCTTGAACCTAACGTGTCTACCGCTACCGGTGACTATCTAAACTTCCTATGTGATTATTGGTATTTGCGTTGATTTTTATACTGTTAGATAACTAAAGGAAGTGCAAATACCTCACACCAATTTCAAGATCAACACAAGCCCAAAGCACTTAGTTCACAAAATTGTAATATACTTAAATTCTTAATTATTACGCAATAACAGCTGACAAAATCACATGATAACCTTAAATTAAGAATTTTAATAGGGGTCAACTTTCGAAACTATAACCTGCCACCTGAAACATTTTACTCAAAATAGTGTGTGTAAAACGTTTTGTATATATTTAGACAATATATAGTAAAATGTTATAAAGGAAAAAAGAATGTATGCGAAACTAGCAATGTTGTCACTCTTTTATAAAAGTGACTACTTTGCGGCTGAAAACAATGCATTGTGTATATTCTGTGATGATATTGTCACGACATTACCGAAATTCCTTTTCAGTGCTGCTGGAATGCCTAGAATCGACTTTGGAGTTGCAAATTATGAGTGAATGCGAGAACTATGTGAGTTGCTCTTGATACAACTTCTTTATTCTGTAGCCAATTATTTGCAAGAAATGGTTGTCTAAAGTGGGCTACTTTAACGAAGAGCCACTGTATAGTTAATTATATCACGCTCTTTAGCAGTAATTTTAAGCTGAGCAAAAAACAAGCGTCCCTTAAAATGACTGACGCTCTACTGACCGAAATGAATTTCCAGGAATTCATGATAAGATCATTTCTTCCTTTCAATATTATTCAGCAATACAAGATTTTCAAATTAGATTTTGTGGATGTTACCTTGGCACCATTATCATTTAGGAATAACACGATATCATAACAAGTTTTCTGGTGGAAAACCAATGTTAATATGACTTTCCCTTATGAAGGAGTGACAATAGCAATATTGTCAAGATGGCTTCCATGGTGGACATATTGGATATCAGATGGGCACCATTTTCATTTAGAACATACTAGACACGAGAATACGTATATTGGTGAAAGCGCAATATCGACATGACCAACAATTCCAGGAGAAGTAGGCATAATAGCCATTGTGGCAGCCATATTGGAAATCGGATCGACACTATATTCATTTACGACCAATTAGACATCATCAGAAGTATTTCAGAGGAAACTCAATGGTGATATGACCAGTCATTCGATAGTAGTGACAAAGACTGGATCTCTGAGCAGCACCATTTAGGACCACATTAGACTTCATAAGAAATCATTTAGTTCTAAACCCATGTTGATAGGACCATCCATTCTGGAAGAGTAGCTATAACACGATTTTAGATGCCAACGGACTTGCAATACGGTGAAAGAACTGTTGTTTCCATTTTTGTGGTTATACCTCTTTGATAAACTCTCTTCTAAATAAAATAAACCACTCTCGCATCAACTCAAAAGAAAATCTGCTTTCGTTGGTATACTGTACACCTACCTACGTTTTACATCGGAACAGTTAGCAGGATGCTGTATGGTACCTTTTCTCAGAGGAACCGGCTTTTTTCTTTAGAGATCTCTATTTTCTGCGTCTTTCTTCATCTAGGAATTTAAACAAGATAAACAAAAATACATTTCTTTCTTTTTTCATGACAATTCATTGCTGTATACTGCACAAAATCTTTCACTTTCACTTGAAATTAACCTGAAAAAGTACACTTCTACATTAGTAGATGGTCGGTATGTTCAAGAGTAACGTCACACATAGCAGCAAACCTTGCCTTAGTCAAGTGAGGTATTGGACTCGGTAATTTTGAACAATCTAACACTTGATTTATTTTAATGTGAATATCGTGAATTCATCATATCTTACTAGAGAAACTGATTTTTAATCTGTACATAATTGTCTACAAAATGCATTAATTATTTTCATTTTTAAGATTTTCTCCACAATTGACTTTAAATCGATTATATCAGATAAGTCGAAAAGCCCGCCCATACCAACGCGAGCAAATAAGTTAGTTCTTCATCGGAATGTCAGTGTGTGAGTTCAGTGAAGCAGGTAACTTTTTGTAAAAAAAGATCTTTCATAAAAATGTATAAACTACCTTACAAAAATATTTATCCTCCTCGCTTTGATGCGGGTAATGACGTTTCAAACATTGACAATAATGTACAATTTTTCTTTTATTTACAAACGTTGTTGTTAACTCTACGCATTAAAACGTATTGATCTTCAACACACACAGAACACGAATCCGTCGTTGCAAATGTCAGTCGAAGAAGGAACTGTATTAGGTCATAACGTATATGGTTCAAGTGTATGAATGTTTATTGCATAACAGATAATACACCGATGACACTCTTGAAAACATTGAACACGATTAACCCTTTCAAATATGTTAGAATACCGATGAATCAAAATTGTATAAATATAGGTCGCGGTGTGTATCTACGTTATCACCTTGTAAAGGTTATTGCTGACATTAATGCAAATAATCAGTGAAGAAAGTACAATCAAAAGGAAAGTGAATATAAATTCGTGCCTGCTCCTTCAGTTTATACTGGGATCCAAATTAAACGTCAAGGATGTTAACGATATAGCTTCTTCTTACTTCTGAAATATCAAACCTGAAACAAATAGATATTGACTTAAGATCAAGTCAAGGTATGTATCTCATAACAATTTTCCGAAACAAGACAATGAAGTCCTTCGTGAAATATGAATTTCTATATACTGTATCCCCTCTATAGAAATGGAACTTACCTGTTTATGCATATTTTCCAACTACTTCCAGAACGAATATTATATTGTAACTCAGTTCCCTAAACCAAGCAGGACGAACACTTCACTATTGACTTCACAGTTATTTGATGAATAATTTTCTTGTCAACATTTAACAGCTTAGTTTTTTTCTTGTTCCAACGAGTACAAGCCCAATGAGTTATTGCAGAGTCATTCACTTCCGTATGTTTTCTGGTCTAACTGCAGGAAAATTGGAAAACGAAACAGTTTAGTTTGTTTCACTCCATGCTATGCACAGAGACATAAACACACTTTGGTGATTATTATGTATGTACTCGTTTCACGTTGGTATTCGCGTGAGGCCCGTAGCTTTTGCTCAATTTTAAACAGTAAACAGGGTGTAAAACTCTTCGCAGCGACAATAATAAATGTACACATTTAAAACGTGAGCATAATTATGTTTAAGGGAGACATTATAAGTCGAACTTCAAAATATGCATTTGCTACAGATCCTAACTTCTTTAATTCGAGTTTTCGCAGTTGTTTGTATTTATTTTACAGGCGATGGTTAAAACCAATTTGACACCATGACTGAGTTTGTCAAATAATTGATGCCGAGTATTCATGTTTCCGATTTTTGAATTAGGAAGGTTTTACGTACTTAACAGTTTGCACTAAATAAATAAGGAAATTAGATACCTTAAATGAACTTCAAGACTGTATTATCATCATTAATCTCGTTTGCATCAGAATCTTTTAAAACTAAAATTAAATTTATCAACCATGTTATGTGTACATTTCGTCATACTAAGAATATAGAACTAAGTTGAGATATGGATAAAGAACGGAATTCATGACTCATTGTATGAAAATCAAGGTATAGCTTTCTTGTTCCCGTATATATCTTCCTTAGAGAGCGGACACATGAGTTTAGGGTCGTATAATTAAAGTTGACGAAAAAAAGGAGAAAGAAAATATTACTTATCAAAAGAACTAACAGACTGATCAGATATATATTTTAGTGTAAATCAGGAATCACGGTAAATATAACAAAAGAAGTCATTTTGGGGATCCAACATATTATAATCTTTCAAAAAATAAAGACCGCGGTCTGCTGTCAGTAACCTCTACGCCACATATGCAGTAAGACATTCACTAATACATGTTTAAGAATTAGATTAAATCTGTCCTTTTTTTTCTCAATTTAGTATAAATTTCCCACACATAAGTCTTGCGCCAAATTAAGGTATATCCAATACTAATTACAATTAGAGATGCAGGACCACGTATTCTTTGTATATTAAAATAATTATTTAAAAAATATACATTTTCAATTTCCCCTCTTCTCTATCTGTAATGAAGCTTTCATAATAAAGCTATGTTTCTCGCAATAAAAGTTAATTGAGTTAATCGCATGGTATGATTTTGTGACTCTCCTAATGAATAATTGTAAATAAAGTTAGAATAAATGCATGACAGTGATACCACAAGTCACAACTTTTAAAAAGAAAATGTTGTCATGGACCTAATCAATCTCTCACCCCTACCCCGAAAAAAAACAATATGAACACAGTGAATGTTTATCATTTAGGACCCATACAGAATAGTGTGTGGATATTGCTTTATAATTTTTTCATATTATTGTACATCAGAAACACAAGGGTTAGGCGTCCTCTACTCCCACTGTACAATCAGGATGCCTTGCGTAAGAGAAAAAAAGTGCTAAATAGCGGAATACAATTAATATTGTGGTGCTAGTTAAATTTGGGTTTAGGATGTAATTTAACTTTAACATATGCTCTTTGAAGGACGACTATATCAGATATATTTAAGGCTACTTCACAAGATTCACTCTGTATCAGCTTAAATGATTTTCCCTAGGAAATATGATATTCAAATTATGCGCATCCCCTTCAATGACTATCACTGCTAGGGACTGTCATGCATCGAACGGTTATTATCCATGGATCAAGAAGATACAACAAAGTAAGGTGTCTCACATTTGGATGGGTGTTTTGACTTATCGAGCTTTTCTGTGATAAGAATTTTAAGATTTCCTTCACAATACCTTAACTTACTAGTTGTGACTCGAAGAATTCCCTTTGTGCTTTGTTCTATTTATGTAACTGCAATAGTGGAAATATATACGTAGTATTCTCCAGAATGGCACCTACAACGAATGAACGTTGTACATTCGTTTATGTTTTTTCTACCGACAAACTTCCATTACAGTGAACGAACCGTTGTTTCAAAGTTTGAGGAGTTGAGGTTACAATTTTCCGTTATACGCTTTTCTAAAAGCACTAAACTACACCCGTTGGTATCTTGTAAACCTACTTACGTTTTCCATAAGAAGAGATAGTAGAATGTTGCATCTTACTTTTTTTATTTTTGAGGAACCAACTTTAACATTTTTTTTTTCTTCAGATCTGCCATTCAGTTTTTGACAGTTATTATGACAATGATAAGTTTCTACATACAATTAACTCTCTTTTAATGCTTGAAAATTCTCATCTTTAGCTTGAATGCACTGTACATACGATTATACAAGTCTGGTCCAAACATGTTACAACCCGGAATCTAATAAGGGACACAAGAATGAGTAACATCGCATTACTACTGCATGTTACATGTAGGTGATGTCAGAGAATTCTACAATTATAGTACACCAGGCAGAGAAAAATCATATTTAATACTACATCTTACATGTAGGTGAAGTCATAGAATCCCACAATTACAGTACACCAGGCAGAGTAAAATCACATTCCTACTATACAGTACATGTAGGTGATATCAGGGAATTATATCCTTACTGTACACCAGGCATAGTAAAATCACATTCCTATTATACAGTACATATAGGTGATATCAGGTAATTATATCCTTACAGTACACCAGGCAGAGTAAAATCTCATTCATACTATACAGTACATATAGGTGATATCAGGTACTTATATCCTTACTGTACACTAGGCAAGGCACAATGTGTTAAATTATATCCTTACTGTACACCAGGCAAGGCACAATGTGTTCAATTATATCCTTACTGTACACTAGGCAAGGCACAATGTGTTCAAATTTATCTCGTAAAGCTCCCCAGTCAGATCAAACCTCTATAATACACGTCATTGTTTATAGCAGACGTGTAAACTGTACAGTACATTTTGTACACGTGTTTTTCTTCATGCAATTTAACATTTATCAGACCTAGTATAGGCCTTATTGTAACTAGTAATAGCGAGATTTTACAACGGATATATATATATATATATATATATATATATATATATATATATATATATATATATATAATTGACTTAAATATGTAACCATGCACATCATACAGGTCATATTCTAGTACTCTCCCGTTTAATCACCTACTTCGTTTCAATTGGGTATAACGGTATAGCTAGTAACAATAATTATGTTCACCAGTGACGATGGATCCTTACATATGACATATTCTAGTATTGAAACAGCAGCATTTCTCGGTTCTTTCCAGATTCTTAGACAATGCTAACAGCACTCGTGATGAATTTATTGGACATACAACATAAAGATGGATAAATCCAATTATTTCCTGCTGTAGTTATTACAGAACATTACATAATTGATGTGATTAATAATCTGTCCACCAACAAAGAATGTGAAATTTAAAAAGTAAGCCAAGAGGTGCTTAACGGTACGGTCCTTTTATCCTAAATCCACTCTTTATTTTATTTTAACTATCCCTTGTTGAAACATTCTTCAAGATTATGTTTATAATTGCCAATGTAATGCCAATATTATGAAATAGGTTCCAATAATGATTGCTTGAATTACAGGACTATTTCGTTCTTAAGATGGGTTCCAAAGTAATAGAAAACACATTTTCAAATATGTCCACGTCCATTTAAACCCCAAATGACCTTATGTATAAATATGAATCAGGTTTTTAAATCATTCAAAAGTTTGTCAGCTGATATGTTTGTATCACAATTTGCTAATTTAGAGCACATGCGTTTGTGATATCACTAAAGCTTTCTGTCGTGTTTCGAATAAAGGTATGCTACACATATTGACGAATTATGGGTTGCAATTATCTCTTATAGACAGTTTTATTCTTTAACTTCAAACAGTATGAAAACAGTTTTTGCGAATACACCTGGATAAACATACAGTACCAATTATTGATTGCAATCGCTGCAACGGTGAGTAGATTTTAACCCTACCAAAACTGAATAAATGGATTAAGGAAATAAAGTCTTGTCAAAAACGCATTCCAGAATTGAAACGAAATCTAAATCGTCGAACGAATAGAAAAATCACAGTATTTTCATACCTGTGTGTTTCTCATCCAGCTTTGCAAATCAAGCTGTCCCAGATTGCATCAATCCGTGGTACGATATACACCAACATATTTGGCCTTTTTACAAATTACTTTAGCTTATGTCAAAAGTTAAAACTTACTGTAATAAAGCGAATCCGAAGTTTTTAATTGAAACTGTAAATTCAAGGTAACTGTTTACTCAACCGTTTATAATAAAAAAGACTATTCGTTTGTGAGGAAAAAAAAACAGTCAATCCAACAATAGATGACAGAAACCCTTGTTTGATTTGCAATACAAGGTATCTCAATTTAAAAATATTAAATAATTTAATTTATTCTTAGCATTTATATATTTAATTTTCAATCTATTTATCAGACATAGACAGAAAGTATAAAATAAATACATATCAAAGGAATTATTAATATACAGTTCTCTCCCCTTCTTTGTATGTATTTATGAATGTATATATATATATATATATATATATATATATATAGATAGATAGATAGATATATATATATATATATATATATATATATATATATATATAGATATATATATATATAGATATAGATATATATGTATGTATGTGGAAACAAATAGAGTTCCTATCCACAGGCAAACGTTCACGGTTGAGAGCTGTTCATGACCCTAATGCGGCAATTGGGTTTTGCGCCATGAATCATAATATACTATCTGTTTTCAGAAAATCCATCTGAAGATCGTTGCTATTGCAGCATTGTTTCATAAACAGAGGCAGCGTTTCAAGGACTTTTCACTAGAGGCTCAGAAGGGACAAACCTTAGTTTATAGCAATTCCAAAAATGCAGTATGCACTCTGGGCTTTACAAACTTCTCAATTATGCGGCCTCTTTCCAACTGTTTAGCTTGCAGTGGAATTTGGGTCTTTCGACTTCAGAGTCTGTGTAATAATTTCATTTTAAATTATATATTGTTAACTATCGACTAGCGAAAGGGTACAAGACTTCTATTAGAATTACCCCGACCCCAACCTCCCCAACGCGCACCTGCGTGATGTAAATTTATGGTTCATATGGACTATTTGACGGCCTACATTTAAAGTACATAAACATGAATAAAACTTTACCGGTGCGATTATAGTTTATGTTTATACAATCAATATTTCTATATCAAGAGACTCAAATTACTTTGTCTTTATTTATGGTCCCAGTAAAACAAGTCCGACAGTTAAGCAGGACGCATCAGATGTCACCACTGGACAAATTCACTTCGCTCTTCACGTTTTAACAATTGCAGGGTGATAAATTACACTCACGACTCGCTAATATTTTACTTGATATTTGAAGACGGTAAATGGTTTGGTTTTAACTTTTTCACAACTAAATTTAATATTAATAAGTGACCAAATTAACTTTCCTCTGCATAGTCATTGCTTTTTGCTTTGATGTAAACTGTAACCTAATACAAGCATATTTAGCAAAATCTTCATAATTGATTGATGAGAAGCATACAACGGTACCGCTTGATAATTGGAAACCAGGCTAAGCCATGCATCCATATTCAGATCGTTATGTAAACATATTATCATCGATTCAAATGACACCCAAAATCTGTAATAGAACGTTATAAAATAAATAGGAATATAGTAACATAAACAGCAGTATGAGTTTATCAAAATCATTGAAAATTGTTATGACGTTTTCAGGAATTAATATTTCGTTTCCAGAAATGTAACACATTTTAAACCAAATACCTTTTCTTGATGTTGATGACTACACAAGCCAGGTAAAAACAAAGAAACATTTTGAATATTCTTCATTCGAACATAAGAAACTTGCTTTTTCGGTGACTTTAAATAGAAGTGATGTAAAGTAGGGTTCATTTTCATATCAACATATTTGACATTTTGAGTGAATACATATAGATCATATCAGTAATAGACTAATCTTTAAATGTATGGTAAAAAAGTTGAATTTGAGATTTCTGGATAGGCAAAAGATAAACATTTCAAAGGTGAGTATGTTCCTTGAACCACATCATTTCAAACGTGTCTCCTGAAACATGAATGTGGTATATCAGATACAATTCTGAGATTTTACGCAATTCATTGAAACATTGAAAATGTCCTTTTTAGTGCTACTAAAATTATAGAGTATAACTACCGAATTTTGTTTTTAACTTTTCCACGGTTTTGAATATAACATTGCAATAACAATGCCTATAATTTGCGCTAAAAGTGATGACGAAACTTTACAAACGTTTGTAAACTCTTATACTGCATACTGAAAGCTCGTGCGTTTTAAATACCCGGAGACATACAATATTAAAATCCTCAAAAAAGTTCTTGACTGATTTCGGTGAAATTTTCATTGTTGTCTCTATCAAGATGTCCACTTATTTATTTTAATTTGTGGATTTCCATGTCACTTCAATAATTGTCTTTAATATTATCGACTCAAGACAGGTTACAAAGCTAAGATCAAAAATGGTTGTCCCCCCACCCCCCAACATATTTGATGTAAAGGTGTATTTCCTGTTCAAATCTTGACGTTATATGTGTACCTAAATCAACCTAATGTAAGACAACTTAAATACAACAATAATTGTGATCTATTAGTTTCCCTTTTCACAATTGGTAATATTCATATCACTTAATATTGATTAAAAATATATTTTTATTGTAATGTTAGGTCCAATAAAGCACCACCCTTGCCTGTGTTAAGAGTGTTTGGATTTTATATTTAAACAAGCTGCCACAAATATTACCACTAGACAAGATTTCCTTTGTTTTCAATGTAGTAACAACTGCCGGGTTATAAATACACTCACGTCTCTAAATATTTTAAATTATATTTGGGTACGGTAAACGGTCTGTGTTTAACTTAATCACATTTGCCGGAAATAGTTTATTAAATAATGGCAACCGGATTTAGTTTCCTCTTCATAATCTTTACTCTTTGTATGAACGTATAATGTAACTCTTCTGTTTGAACTTCATATATTTCTTTCATGCGTGAATTCCTATTGAGTGACTTTCTGCGTTATGGATTCAATAGATGAACATGTTTTGATACCTAACATTGATATCCAATATATGCATTAATATTCCGATCAATACACAGGCACATTTATATATTTGAAAGTGCACATATCGTTGATATTCTACTCATGTTAAGACTATCACTTTATGTTTTTGGAGACTTTTCAAGATTAACATAACAAGACATAAAAATGGCTACCAAGTTTCATTCAGTGAAATAACAAAATAGAAAAGGACATGTTATCATAGACTTTTTATTTCAATAAACATATATTTGCCATGACAATGTTTGTCAGAGTTACAAAATAATATCTTTCTATATTTGATAGATAAATTAAATGTGATCCTATTATTAATTAATCCTATCGTCGGTTCGGCTGCCATGTTTTCACATTAGCAATGCGCAATCTACTATTACTTAAAAACGCCGGAAAATCCAAGAAAAATACTCATTGTGGTAGTACATTTATAACTATGCACGTTTTGCTCACACAAATTGATATGATTTTAAATGTTGGCTTTTATAATTCCAAATTTTATCAGTGAAACATGTAATTTAATCAGATGCAAAAATGTGTAAGTTTGATAATTTGCTCAAATATCTCACATTGTATTAATTAAATATGAATTTTTCGAATTATTATAAACTGAATCTTAACTCCACAACGACCGATGATAGTTAGGATGTCTTAGTAAATAGTTATATAAGTCATTAAAATAATCACATAAGTAATAATTCAGTGTTATACAACTTACATATTTGCAATTAACTAAAACATAGCACAAAATATAAAATAAGAAGACATTAATTTCTTGCCTTTTACCAAATATATGATCGCATTAATTAGAAATAATCATATTATCATAGAGAAAATTCTTTGATGCGGAATATAATGAGCAATATTTTCCTGAAGCATCTTTCGAGTTTATTAAGCTTAAATACCATACAGCATAATTAATATGCTAACTACTGAGGGCTTTCTTCATCAGAAATTGAATGTGAGTTAATGATCTTTTGAAGGTGATTTTGTAGTCATATACTCTACTATAGACTTAGCATGAATAATTCAGGACGATAACTATTAATCTTCTATATATGTGTCCACATGAGACGAATGTTTTCCTTCCAAAAACGTGAGTGATTCAAAAATTGATGCAGCTACCACATCTACAAATGCCTATACATTACGTTCAAATGCCTATACATTACGTACAAATGCACATATAACGATAAACATTTAGAGAAGTATAACAGTAATGCTGTGTATGTAATCCATTCAGAGTGACAGTTACACTCAAAGCTGACAAAAGTGAAAAGAAAGCATGGATGTTTCTTTTTTACATAAACAAAATCACCCTATATTTCATCAAGTTAATATGCATTTGATCTACATGAGCTGTGCAAAAACTGAAGCAAAAACTGAAATTAGTATTCTAACTATGATATGGTAGCTGGAAAAGGTTTAAAACCATTTTAAAACAAAATCATTTAATACCATCATAAATGAAATTGCCCACTTCCTGACTACGGTGAGAAGTTCACCTTAAGATGAATATACCAATCAAGTTTTGTAACTACATATAAAATTGGGCTAAATACACGAACGTACCATTGGCACGTACCATGCCTCCAATAATGCAAACACCATTAGAAAACACCTACCATGATTCCAATAATGCAAACACAATTAGAAAACACATACCATGCTTCCAGTAATGCAAACACCATTAGAAAACACATACCATGCTTCCAATAATGCAAACACCGTTAGAAACCACCTATCATGCTTCAAATAATGCAAACACCATTTGAAAACACCTACCATGCTTCCAATAATGCAAACACTATTAGAAAACACCTACCATGATTCCAATAATGTAAACACCATTTGAAAACACCAATCTTGCTTTCAATAATGCAAACACCATTAGAAAATCGATTGTTATGTCTCATCTATGCTTAACGGACAGTGACAAATAAGGACAGTCAGTTAATAGTTTTTTGTTTACTATATACCGCATAAGACATGCACGTTGTATCGTACTGAGAATAGTAGCGTCAAGTACTTATTAAGGGGCATATACCAGTAGCTAATTCGAGCTGACTCCATGGTGGAACATCGTATCGTTTCTCCACAAGTTAAAATCTTTATCCACAATACCACATGTCTCCTCATGTATGTGTTCTATAAATAATGCAAGATGTAACATTGACTTTACAAGCAACTACTCTACTTTGAAATGGTGTTAAGAAAGAAAAATAATTGCAAAACTTGACGAAGGAGTTCTCACGTAAGTGACTACAGTAATACCTATATTTAATGATAACTGAATTGAGAGACCACTTATCTCGAGAAACCGGAATGTCAGTGCACAGATTTATTGAATGCGCAGTGTTGTGATCTGTCACGAGAAACCAACTCTTTTTGGGTACTATGAAATTTTGGCGGAAATTATGGTCTTTCAAATCAGTATCTAGTGTACTTCAAATGACATTATGAAATAGACCGCAAATATTGAAAGATCATAAATCTGTCAAACATGAGTGCATATTTTGAAGAAAGTCACCTCTGACACTACAACCTTATCGCTTCAGTGTAGAGGCAATACGAGGAGTTGAAAATATAGGGGCAGACTACTTGAGAAGGGCATGATTGGAAATTTAGATAAATTTTTACCCAGTCTTTCAAATCAAGATTAGTAATGATTATTTTATTTTCCTCATATTCCGTAATTGCTCAAAATGTGTCCATTTTATTTTTAGGGGGGAGGTATTGTCACGGAATAAGGCAAGAAAATAATTCGGTTTTGCATTGAACGATGACAATGTATATTTGACTTTGTCGACGCGTACAGCGTTAACTAGAGTAGCTTGTTTTTATTACCTTAACATATAGTTACTGAATGAGTACATCTTGGTGTAGGTCGCTTGCAGCGTGATGCCCATTTTTCTCGACATGCACGGGTTCTTTACCCTTGGATCTTGAGCGTCTTTTTTTTTATATGGTATAAATAGTAGGGTTTCACTACAAGCGGTACATCATCGCTTGGATCCTGTCAAAGAGTGTCGGTTTGGAACCACAAACTACAGCCTTAGGGGTAAGTGATAACTGTTAAAATAATTTTGATTCCCTTGTACATTTATGCTTTTCATTGTGTTCGTGACATTCTTATTTTATTATTATCGTAAATTTGATAACGCTTTAATAGATAAAATAACCACGGTTAACAGACAATTCACTGTTAGAATTTATTCCTTTTCACGTGTAGGACTCGAAGTAGAAAGTCACACGTAGAGTGCTGGTTTAATTTTTTTGTGTGTATAAACCATTAGGGTTTAATGGACTACAGACATTTGTTATGTGGATATTTATTTATATTTAGTTAATGGACTATAGACATTTGTTGAGTGGATATTTATTTATATTTATTTATTTCATATACATACATTTGAGTATTTTGTGTGATAGCGTATTTCGTATTATACCCTACCAGTTTCATCTATTTGTAGCTGAAACTGGTGGGAGGAGGTGTAGTTGAACTAGACTGAAACTGGTGGGAGGAGGTGTAGTTGAACTAGACTGAAACTGGTGGGAGGAGGTGTAGTTGAACTAGACTGAAACTGGTGGGAGGAGATGTAGCTGAACTAGACTGAAACTGGTGGGAGGAGATGTAGTTGAACTAGACTGAAACTGGTGGGAGGAGGTGTAGTTGAACTAGACTGAAACTGGTGGGAGGAGGTGTAGTTGAACTAGACTGAAACTGGTGGGAGGAGGTGTAGTTGAACCAGACTGAAACTGGTGGGAGGAGATGTAGCTGAGCCAGACTGAAACTGGTGGGAGGTGTAGTTGAATCAGACTCAAACTGGTGTAGGGTGTAGTTGAGCCAGACTGAAACTGATGGAGGGTGTAATTGAGCCAGAGAGAAACTGGGACATTGAGCCAGAGAGAAACTGGGAAATTGAGCCAGTGTGAAAATGGGAAGTTGAGCCAGTGTGAAACTGAGAAGTGGAGCCAAAGTGAATCTGGGAAGATGAACCAGAGTGTACCCGGTGTGGGTTGGAACTGTGATATTTTGTGGGAGGGGGGGGGGGGTATTGTCATTTTTGGTTGTATGTACCAGAACATATCGGTTATATGAACCGTCGTCATCATTATCATTAGTTTTTTCAGGACTGTGTCGTCATCATCTCAATCATCGTCATTATCATTATATATATATATATATATATATATATATATATATATATATATATATATATATATATTCCTTTCTTTTGTGAATGTGTGTAGAGTATATGCGAGAGTCTAATATTTGTGTAGATTGTTTCATTTATTATTTTTGTGCCATCATCATATCGTAATACATAAATATCGTCATTCACACACGTTGCGTTTGTTGCATTCATTTAGTCTAAAGCCCACTCTGTTTCAATTCTGTTACACATACAAATCATTAGTGACAGACATATTGAACCAATTATAGTCAATGTCTTCAATGTGAATTACAGTAACAATAAAAATACGGCCTTTTGCAAGATTTATTACAGGCAACACAAAACATGATAAAAACATAGCTGACAGCTTACTTTGCACTGTGACATCCATTAGTTTGTCGTATCCTCAACTGTCTTCAAGCATACAGTTGATGGGACACTCATGATTTTTTTCAGTGTATTAGCACAGCTGTACAGCTGTAATAATTGTATATTCAACTGTTTAATTAATTCGATTAAAAAAAAATTTAAAAAATTAAAAATAAAAAATAACGCGAAACAAAAAACATATGTTCCCACTGCAGAATTTTTGCTAAAACGTCTAAGTCAAAATAGTTAAAACTTCAATAACATATTTAGGTCACCTGGGTGTAAGGCCACGTGAGCTTATGGGATGGTCCTTTGTCCGTTGTTCGTCGTCCGTACACTTTTCACGTTATTTACAGCTTCTTCTCAAAACTGCAAGATCGTTTTAAACATTTTACATGGAACGTTCTGGCTCGAGGGCTTTTCAGTTTGTTAAATGGATGCCGATTTGTATTCAATATGCCTGCTTTTACTAAAGAATTTCTTCTCAACAACTGCAAAACAATTTTAAATAGGTTGAACAGAAAGCATCCTGACATGAGTGTCTTGTTCAAATGTGTTCAAATGATGAAAATGCGCTATCAAGTATGGCTGCCGCTCCTTAAGAAATAAAATAATAAAAATATCATTCAAAGATTGCTTCCTAAACCCACGCAACAAAATGTTACCAAAAAGTTGACTAAATGCACTGTGGAATAAATGTCTTTCGAATTTGTATAATTAATGCCGATCCACCATCAAATATGGCTGCCGTTTAATCAGATATAAACACCTTTCAGGGACTTCTACTAACAATTAACCCAACATAATTGATTCAATTTGACATACAGCAACTTAGCAAAATTGGCTTTCAAATTTATTCAATTGGATACTAATGAACATTACATATGGTCGATTCTATTACACAAAGAAAAACCTACAAATATCATCTCAGAAGTCTATCAACAGAATTTTACCAAATTTGCCTAAAGTACCCATGCATAAAGTACATTATATTTTCTACCAATTATCCCGATCTGTTATCAAATATGGATGTCGTTGGTAAAATAGAAAACCCTCAACCGACATCTTCTAAAGAACCGCTCAACATAATTTGACTGAATTAGACAGAACATATCCCGGAATACACGCTTTTCAATTTTAAACCAATGATAAAACGATCCGCCATTAAATATGGTCGCTGTAACTGAAGATAAAACGGAATGAAAGTTAATTTTTCTTCAAAACCGCTCAACAGAATTTAAGCAAGTTCGACCAAAAATGTTTTCTGACATAGTGGGCCTTCAATTTTATACAAATTATGCCGATTTGCAATCAAATCTGTTTACAATCACTAAAAATAAACAAACTTTAAGTGACGTCTTCTAACAAAACACTCAGTAGAATTTGACCATTTGACAAATAGCAGATTGGGGTAAAATGCTTGTAAACTTTTGCACAAAATCTTAATTCGCATCAAATGTGGCCACCGTTCCTAAAATAGAAAAAAAAGTTCTCAGAAAACACTGAGCGGAATTTGTCCTGTTCCGAGAAAAGCATTTAGAAAGGAAGGGCTTTTAAATTTATTAAAATGTTGATGATGTACTAAATATGCTTTATGCTACTATAAAAATATAAATCATTTGAATGAATTCATAGACCACTCAAAACTTAATATGACCATATTTGGCAGCAACCAGCTTGGCGTGAAGGGCTTTTAAGTTTCGACGAATGATACCAGTTGCTACTGCTGCTAAAAATAGATAGAAAAATTATTATAAAAGTCGCTGAACGCAACTGGACCAAAATTGACAGAAACAGTATTAGCTTGATGGTCTTTCACATTTATGGAAATTATGCCACTCCGCTATCAAATTTGTCCTCTCTTACTGAAATGATACAGAACAATTTGTTTTTCATAACTTTACCTAAAACAGAATACGTTTAACATATTTTGACCAACTCTAACAGAAAGCGTCCTGGCACAGCGGTGTTTAAATATTTTATTTTTTGTTTGGCGTCATATATGTTGGAAGGTATAAAATATAGATCAACCTTAAAACAATTTGTTTTGTCATAACATATGCAATCAATTGTACTGGAAAGTATCGTTCCGACATTTACGTCTGGTCTATATTTTTGTTCTGCTTTAGTATGGAGAGACTTTAATTCCTCCATGAGTATGGCATGGTGTTCATTCTGTTTTACCAAATATAGCTTGTGTTACAGTTACAAATATGTATGAACTTGCTAAACTATGCAATTTGAAATGTCAAAGGAGGGAATTTAAATTTAGGTAAATGATTCTTCCTAATTGTAGTTATCTGTGTTGGATGTTGTTCTAACGATGGTAATAACTGCAAAAAATAGTTTCAACATTTGTTGGAAAGGGAATGACAATAATGTCTCGGTTTAGGTTTCAAACGTTAATATAAATTCGTTAGTGATATATACTGAAAAAAAAAATATTTCTAGAGTTATGTGTTTCCATCGGATCCGATCTATATTAGTAACATACCAAGCCTCAAAACGGTATTCTCAATATATTGATTATGGCCTTACCACATATGTGACACTTTGTTTGCATATTAACCATTGCTTTTCTTGGGCTTAATTTGTTTGAGTTTCTTATATTTAATTGCATAAATGTGAATCATATTCATCATATTTGTGGAGGAACGTGTGCTTATCTCATTGAACGCTTACCATTTCCTGGGCCGTCGGGACGATGACTGGTGATATATTCAGATCGTACAATATTAATTTTTACCAAGGTCAGTAAACGGTCCAGTGGTTGAAACAAGAGTATCACCATGACGTTCTACACAGAAGTGACAGATAATCCGATCTAAATGGATGCATCGTAAATCACAGATTTCTTCCAAGAGATAATATCTTCTACGACTTGCTATCTTTCTACAGTAACGTAAGATAAGAAAAGAAGTTACGTCTTATTTCAGTAGCAACCTAAGCAGGGCTTCTATCTGGCACGTAGCAGGAATTTGCAGGACTTGACTTAGATGAAGCATTTAGCACAATCTATGCATCATTTGAGGAAAACATGAACAAAGGTTTTGGATGGAACTGAAAGGAAGTGTTACACTTGAAAACTACTACCGCAAGATATACACATGTACAGCGTAGCAATTACATCCAAGAACCAGCGACTTTACGAAAAACATGGGATTTAGGCAATGGAAGAGATCAAGCTAATTTATTGTATTTAAAAATTGTGGATAAATCTAAATAAATTTATATTAGGAATTTGAATAGATTTATGTACATAATGATTGGGGTCAAGTGCAAATCTCAGTCTTTTTACATAAAAACGTAATCACATACACGTTGTGCCTGGACCTGGTATTTAATCTTGGCGAGGGGTGCATTCGAGCGTCGAGAGCCCCGGCGTCTCGTTTCAGCACATTTCTCGTTGTACAACAAACATTGGCATGCGGCGTTGGCCGGTCGGGGTCCTGCCCGCCACCAGGAGACACAAAAGGGAAGCAGCCGCGAGCCCCCTCTCTCCCTCCCCCCCCCCATCCGAGACATCATGCCTGAGATCCAAATTTCGACAAGATCTGAGATTTCATTTTCGCTAAGGGAACTGGAGGGGAACATGGGTCCAGCGGGAGTTTCCGGCACCTCGTTCCAACATGTTGCACAAATGCAACGTAACACACCAAATCGTTATTGAACTGCGTACAAAGTTTGCTTGCGGGGCGCCGCGCACTCAGAGGACAAAAAAGAAAACAACCGTAAGCTCCCATCGAAGTAAAAAATGGATTTGTTGTCTGTAGACTCTGGAAAAGATAAGATTAACGGTAGCAACTGGTATGCTGCCATTTGGGACTACTTCTGGCGTTTACCACAACGTTGACAAAACGTTGATGCGATTGATGTTTTATTGTACAACTACACGAATGAAAGAGAGGAGTTTATTGACAAATACCGGAATGGCAAAGACGGGATACCTGTACATATTGAGGTGTTGTATGAGGCCGAAGTGAAGCCATGTAAGTGGGTATCCTATGTTTATTTTGATTGCAGTTTTTCTCTGTGTACTCATGATGGGTATGCTTTTGAGTGAGATGGCACATACACGTTATAACCCTTTAGAAAATAAAGAAAATAAGTATTGGGGTAAAATGTGCACCGGGTGCTTTCTTACTGATTCCTTTGCACCACTGGCTAATCTGACTGGCAGCCTTGCTTGTAGTCGGATTTGGATTTTACACATCAAAGCATGTCAGAGATGTTCACAGGGGCATGGATCGTTCAGTACTTTCTACGGCGGATCTGCAGGCTGTATCGAATGAGAATAATATCACTGGTTACTGACAGCAACTTTAAATTTGTGTTTGTTTTACAGCTTTATCTTAGCTCTGTAGTTCAAAATGTTAATAAATGTACGTGAATAATCTTTTATTGATATACATACTATGAACCTGATACAATCTTTTTTTTATTGTTTTATGTTATTTTTTTTCAAGACATAATAAATCCTGTTTGAAATATTTTGCATGATCTACCGCCAAAATTTCTAAAAAATAAATTCTGATAAATTCTTTCAATAATTTCTCAAACTAGCGAAAGAAAATTATCAACAATCACTGCGTGACATTGTCACGGAATTGTATGATTTATATCAATATATATATATGTGATCGAAAATGTATTCGGGTTTCGTTTCCGACTTGAGCGTTACTCGAGGGTTGTTTATTTTATCGGCTCTAGTTATTTTGAAATACTGAGCGCGATTCACCCCATGCTGCATGTGCAAATTGCCTGCAGTGAAAACCTAAGTACCTAGCTGCTGCGCATATCTGTCACAGCTAGGGTACATATAGAGCAAATTATCTATAAACAAATTACACTACGACGAGTCTTGTCAGAAAGCTTACTTCTTTACGGGAGCAAATCTTCAACTGTAGAGGTATGTGAAATTTAAGATTGTATTCTTTATCACTCGTTACACATTACTTCTTTACGGGAGCAAATCTTCAGCTGTAGAGGTATGTGAAATTTAAGATTGTATTCTTTATCACTCGTTACACATTAGATTAATCATTCAATGCATGCTGCGTATAATTAAATAAAATCCGTCTGTTCAGTTACAACAAATAGCTAACTTGAACCAGACTATAGTATTTCTAATATCATGGCGTTGTATAGCCTAGGTATTGACTCTCTGTAGAATTTAGAATAAATTCTAAAACATCTAATATATGAAACAATTCTGTCATATAAAACGAATAGTGATAAAGAACACAATCTACAGCTGAAGATTTGCTCCCGTAAAGAGGTAAGCTTTCTGACAAGACTCGTCGTAGTGTAATTTGTTTATAGAGAATTTGCTCTATATGTACCCTAGCTGTGACAGATATGAGCAGCAGCTAGGTACTTAGGTTTTCACTGCAGGCAATTTGCATATGCAGCATGGGGTGAATCGCGCTCAGTATTTCAAAATAACTAGAGCCCCTTAAAAAAAGTGGGAACACTTTTAGAAAATCACGAAATTTGGCAAAAATACAAACTGAAACGTATTATTTACATTACCAGAATATCATGGTAAGAAAAATAAATGCAAATCACACTCTACTTAAATAACGGCCCCTACATTTTCCGACCCTCTGATTGCTTCGATCCGGAAACGATATGACTGCAGAGTCAATGCCCAACGCATAAATCTTGCGTTGGCAACTTTTGCTTTGTTCAAATATATGAGAGGCTGATGGTCCGTTTCAAGGACCAATTCCCTTCCGAAAAGGTACGTGTGGAATTTACCTATACCCCACACCAGTGCCAAACACTCCTTTTCGATCACGGAGTAGTTTTGCTCCCTAGGCAGCAATTTCCTACTAGCGTAAGCTATGGCTAACTTTACCCCATCTGTAGCAAAACTGCTCCTAATCCCGTGTCGGACGCATCAGTTCTCAATATGAACGATTTATTTAATTCTGGCAACTTTCGGATCGGTGCACTAATCAATCTTCCCTTAAGAGCGTTAAAAGCTCTTTCTTGGCATGAACCCCAAGAAACTTTATTGGGCTGCCCCTTCCTAGTTAAATCCGTCAATGGACTAGCTATAGCGGCGAAGTTTGGAACGAACTTCCTATAAAAACCTATCAATCCAAGAAACGATCGTATCTGTTTCTTGGTTTCTGGCCTAGGAGCGTCTTTAATCGCTTCAAAATTGTCAGGGTGGGGTTTTAAGTGCCCTGACCCACTTACTAGATGGCCCAAGCATTCCAAGTTAGAATATGCTATACTACACTTGGAGGGTCGCTGTGAGATTTGCCTTGCGGAGTCTGTCGAACAGATCGACTAATGCCCTAACATGCTCTTCCCAGTTATGCGTTTATACAAGAATATCGTCGACAAAACTATCTACGTTGTTCATGCCTTTCAACAATTTTCGCATAAGACGCAAGCACGACGTACCGGCGTTAACCAGACCGAAAGGCATAACCTTAAACTGGAAAAGACCTTTATGGGTCGCGAATGCCGTTAATACGCGGGCATTTTCAGCGATGGGCACCTGCCAATATCCTTTTGTAAGATCTAATTTAGAAATGTACTGGTGCCCTGCCAATTTTTAAAACAAGCCCTCCATGTCTGGCATCGGTTCAGCATCAAACACGTTGACTTTATTTAGTTGTCGAAAGTCTATACAAAATCGATTAGTTCCGTCTTTCTTTCGGACCAATGCCACGGGGGAAGAATAGGGGGAGTTTCAGGGTTCAATCACTCCCAGGTCTAACATTTTACCTACTTCCTCATCGATTGTCTCTCGTGCGTTAAAGGGTATCGGATATCCCTTAATTCTGATTGGCTCCGAGGTATTCAAGTTTATCTCGTGCGTTATTACTCCAGTATTACCTGGTCTATCTATAAATACGTCTGGGTACTTACTCAAAATTTCCCTGACTTGCTGACGCTGACCTTCAGGTAATTCTGGGCACACGCTGACCTTATCTATTCCCTCATTTCCTACAACCATGGGGTACTCAAGGGGAGTTTCTGTGTTGGGGTCACTCGACTCGTCTTCTATGACCGCAATACAAACGACGTTCAAAACGCCCTTTTCAACAGTTTTATGGCATACATCACACGAACGACAGAATCGTGTTATATCACTATTTACACCTGGCCAATAAAATTCTCTTAATACTTTGTCATTCGTCCTTTTCCTACTCAAGTGACCTGCACTACCGGATTCGTGAGCCACTCTAAGAATACGGGACCTGAATTTCTGGGGGACAACCAGTTGGAAATACTTTCTACCATCCAACGTGGTAAATTCCCTATACATTAAACCTTCCCTACGTACAAATTTAAAACTTGAACCGCCCTTACAATGTTTCGTGGTACCGGATATGATCCTCTCCGCGGTCGCGCTCAAGGACGCGTCATGCCCTTGCTCACGCGTAAATTCATCGCGCGAGATATCGGTCGCGGCTTCCTGAAGTTTCACCTTACGTAGTGGCGTTTTATCCGCCTGCGCCTGCGCCCTAGTTTCGACCGCTTGTACAATGGGAAACCGGAAATCAGATAGAGTTAGGAGTCTGGAGCCCTCGACATTTCCGATAGTTAGGTCGTATATGGGGTTTTCCATACGTAGTGCTTCCACGGTTCCGGTCAGAAAAGGCGTCTCGATTTCTATTCTCGCGACGGGAACGCGATCAATCGTTTGATCTAATAACATGCACGGGGATTTCCAACCAAGCATTTGGTCATCCATAACGAGACTCCGCTTTACTACGAGGCCCGTGCACCCGGTGTCGCGTAAGACCGTGACTTCTTGACCGTTGGCGATACCAGTAGCAGTCGGTACCCTCACCTCTGGAAAAAGACAAGTGCTGATCGACTGAATAACATCACGACCGATCTGCGCACGCGCTGCGGACTCGAATACCGTATTCACGTTATTAGTCGCCAAATTATCACGCGGAAAATCATCGCGCTTACTGCCTCCTGACAATGCTCTGCTTTCAATGGCAACCGCGACTCTCTGGACAAACCTCTTCCTTTTCGGACAATCGGGCGTGATGTGACCCCATTCCTTACAGGTGAAACATTGTCTATCCCTACGATTTGTACACTTCCCAGATTGAAAGTTTCCACATTTGTTTGTACCAAGTTTCTCGGGTTCTCTGGGTCTCTGATCTTTATCTTGATTACCTCCCTTGTTATCCCTTGAGATCACATTTTGGGTACCTCCCCGAGCTTCGCAAAATAGTCTGCCTGAGTAGCCATATCAGAGATATTATTGAAGGACTTTTCCCTCAGGAACAAGTACAATTCCTTACCACAAGTGTTTAACAGCTGGTCCCTAAGTAAAAAATCGGTAAGACCCTCGAACGTTTTTTGAATTTTAGCACATTCAACCCAACGCTGGAAATAATTCCCCGTCCTACTGACGAACTGGGTGAATGTCTCGCCTTTCTCGGGTTTACTATATTTAAACTTTTTCCGGAACCCTTGTTCTGTCAACTCGTATCTCTTAAGGAGTGCCTCTCTTAACGCGTCATAGTTCTCAATGCGTCGTTTATGGGTAGACGCGAATACACATCTAGCGCTTTACCTTTCAGTAACGCGCTGAGATGGAGCGACCAATCTTCTTTTTTCCATTTCTGGATGGTGGCATATCGCTCAAACCTATGTAAATAATATCTAAGTTATCTTTGTCATCTTCAAAAGGGGGTAATTTAGGGCCTCTTAACTTTGATTATTGTTGCCCATCTTTCTTAGCCTCTAATAATTCAAATTTCCTTTTATGTTCTTTCTCCTTATTCCTGTCTTCTAATTCTATGGTTTCTAACTTTGCTTGTTTCTCAAGTTCTCTTACCTGCTCTATTCTTTCCCTTTCTGCTTCCCTTTCCCACCCTATCCTTTCCTTCTCCGCCTGCTTCTACAGTTCTATCTTCTCCTTCTCATATTCCCTTTTCTCCCTCTCAGCCTGCTTCTCATATTCCCTTCTCTCCCTCTCAGCCTGCTTCTCATACACCCTTCCCTCACTCTCAAATACTATCTTTCTTTCCTCAGCTTGCTTCTCTAGTTGTAACTTTTCCGTTTCTATATCTCTCTCGTTTACCCTTTGATCCCTTTCCCGAGCCTGCTCCTCCTGAACGAATTTCCTAAGCGCCTCCCACTCATACCCAAACTGTTTACCCAACTCCACTAGATCTTTGAGTGACGACATGATAAATACTGTTGATAAGATCACCAATCCTATGTGCACTATCATATAACACATACAATTTTAGGACTACACGAACCAACCGTATATCCCTTCTCCAAATATATGCAATATGTATATATGTATATATGATAAACAAATGGCAAATAAAACAAAATATGAGTGAGGTATTCACTCACCCGCCTGAATTATCTCTTGTCAGGAAGGTCACAGTCTGAAACAGATAACTAAAAAAAATCTTACCGGAGTCAAGACCTATGCAAACTAACGTCCGTGCTCCGACAAATCCAATAATCCCACTTCTGACACCATTTGTCACAGGATGAAGCCGGGTTGGGACTGGATTAGTGAAGACACCGAAAGCAACTGCGTTAATAAGATGTTTATTTATAAACGCAATTTAAAGATGAACAAATCTGACACCATTATAACAAAACGATAAGGAAAATTATAAAGTTCCTAACATGGAACTATCAACAACAAGTAACTCAACGAGAAAAATCAAAGATGAATTTAACGAATGGAATTTTAAACAAACGTGAATAACATCCTATCACCAATCAACAAATAAGAGTATATGATCTACACCCCAATATAAACAAGGTCTTATTAAGTACCAAGGGTGACCAAAGCATGTGATTTATGCGCTTATCAATGTAATACTCATTTATTCATCAATCTGTTCACTCATCAATTTATCAGTTCATCAAGCGATATTAGAATATGTATGAATTTATGAATCTGTCGTTCATATAACGATATTGAAATGGGAATGCATAAAATTATGAATCTATGACACATATAGCGATATTGAAATGTGAATACATGTAATTTTGCACAGATAGTAATATTGAAAATAACAATAAAATGGAGCACGTAATATGTATAACTATTTTGGCGCCCATTTGACGACCAAGATGTATATCCGGTTCCACCCGCTCTAGTCAATGGTCAAGGAGCCACCACTCATGGTCCACCCCTCCCGGTCTGTTGAAGGATCCCTCGAGAGCCTTCACGTTTAACACAGACCCGCTGGTCGAGAAGCCTTGGTCCCTCGCATCGAGAACACCAGTACACTCTTCCGAACCAACGTCACCAGACACAGCGTATAAGTCACAAGAAACCACACAAAAGTTCTGTGACTCCAATTCACCAAACCATACGTAAGGACAGCTAAAAGTATAACAACTAAACCGTGTAGTACATATGACACGGTTATAGCTTTTGCATTGATATATATTGCGCATGCGCGCACATGAATTACATCTAGTTACACATTACAGTAATCATTCAATGCATGCTGCGTATAATTAAATAAAATCCGTCTGTTCAGTTACAACAAATAGCTAACTTTAACCAGACTATAGTATTTCTAATATCATGGAGTTGTATGACCTAGGTATTGACTCTCTGTAGAATTTAGAATAAATTCTAAAACATCTAATATATAAAACAATTCTGTCATATAAAACGAATAGTGATAAGGAATACAATCTTAAATTTCACATACCTCTACAGCTGAAGATTTGCTCCCGTAAAGAGGTAAGCTTTCTGACAAGACTCGTCGTAGTGTAATTTGTTTATAGAGAATTTGCTCTATATGTACCCTAGCTGTGACAGATATGCGCAGCAGCTAGGTACTTAGGTTTTCACTGCAGGCAATTTGCATATGCAGCATGGGGTGAATCGCGCTCAGTATTTCAAAATAACTAGAGCGGAAAAGATAAACAACCCTCGAGTAACGCTCTAGTCGGAAACGAAACCCGAATACATTTTCGATCAAATATACATATTGATATAAATCATACAATTCCGTGACAGACATAATACAAATCTATAACTGATGAGAAAATGGTAGCTTTTCATAAATTACATCTGAAGCAAACACCTCGTCTCTGAAAACAATATTCTGCTTTATTCGTAATTATTTCCGATTAATTAAACATTTAGTTATGAGCTAGAGTGTTTAGATTCTCATTGCTATCAACTGATTTTTGATAATGATAGGTTATCGGTCCATCACGTAAGCTATACACGTGCACGGTTTCACACAAGTTTGTGTGTAACAGCTTCATGCAGGTTATACACGCCACTGTTTCGCACAAGTTTTGTATATCCCATCTTCATGTAAGTTATGCACGTACATTGTTTCATACAAGCTTTGTGTACCAGCACCAAAAGCACAATTTGCCATGAAGAAGTTACGAATAAGTATGTCATCTGCATCAGCAAATGTATAGCCAAACAATACTTCATTTACATAATCAGGACCTGAATATTAAAATCGTACACCTTTAGTCATTTACATCACAATTTTTAATTCAAATAAACGTAAAATCAGTTTATGTGGTCATAATTAAAAGCAAAATGAAAACACTTAGAAACTATGTCTATTGATCACTAGTCCATTAAACATATTAATGGCAATAATGTCTTTTTAATTTGTATAACTAAAAATCCCCGTATCTCACACAAGATATCTATCACGAGGACACAAAATTATGACTTTCATGCTTTTGATTGTTTTGTGTGCATAAATAAACTTTGACTTATTTATTTGCACAGGTATAAATATTGCTGGTCACCTCTTTTTCAAACATATCTCTACTCCAAACTTCAACCGGCTTCCCAT